>WBNO01032060.1:310331-384366 GCA_013400575.1 Peucedramus taeniatus | reverse complement strand
CCCTTTCCCTTTCCCTTTCCCCAAATATTTCAAATAAATTGCTAAGAAAGGGAGGCAGAGCTGCTTTGCTTTCTCTGTACCCAATCCCTTGGCGGGCTATTTTTTTCTCATCTGGGGTGAAATAATTGATGTTAGAGGCATTCTCTCTACCAGCATCCTAGCCTCCCTCCTACTGCTCCATTCCAATTCCCCCAGCCCTATCACATGCCACTGCCTTCTCTCAGGCTGCTGCCAAGAAGAGAGGAGAACCAGAACCAACCAGAAGAGAAGTTTTGAAGTGTGCTGGTCATACTTTTGTTCCCATTCATTAGCATGTTCACCTCCTCCCTACATCTCTGCTCAGGGTCCCTTTCCAAAGGTAGCACTGATACTTTTGCATACTGACCCTGTAATACTAATTCAGAAAAATCCAAAATGATCAAATGATCAAATCATTCTATGAGGTCAAGTTCTTGCAAGCACAAGTGTCAGCATACACAAGGCTGGAGGCAGGAGATCCCCATTCCCATCCATTTCCTCCTGGGTACAACAAGCAAGGCTGTTCTTGAGAACAGCTTCTGATTTCAAGAGCTGGAAGAGATCAGATCCAATAACAACCATGCTGTTCATACACACAATGCTTAATTTTCTTTCTTAACTGAATCAAAGCTACTTTTGCATAGTGCAGGGTTTCATTGTAAAAGATTCACATTGTTCCTGAATTTTCCCCATGTGTTCTGTAACAGCTTTGCTGCAATCACTGGAGATTGCCCCAGAGAAGGAGCAGGGTGAGTTCAGTCAGCGTGTTACATAGAAAACAGCACACTGATTTCTCCCTGTTCTTTTCATCTTAGATATTCTGGGCTGTAGAAATAAGATCCAAGAACTTCAAAAAGCATGCCTGTAAAACCTTTTGCCAGATAAATTAAATCAGTCATTCCATGGCTGCTCTCTACAGGTACATGAGGGCACTGAAGGGAGAACCATGTTAATTTTCTTTGTATTTGTTTGAGGACTACTTTACATTCACTAGGGGATCCTTAACATTGTGCTCTTTATTTTTTCTACATTTGAATATATATCTTAATATTGCCTTAGAGTTTTGTTCCTAATTCTGAAAGCGGGTTAATTGGTATACTGTTTGCCATTTTGGTTGCTATTTTCATTGTGAATCAACAGCAGATATCTATTTACAGGCTGAATGTGAGTTATAACTCTCTCCATTATTGTAAAATATAGTTTTACCTTTTTTTTTGTTTCCTCCCGGCAGCAGTAAGCTCTTTAAAACAGACCTTCCTTTTCACCATCAAAATAACACACTGTGTACACTGCAATTATCAGCCTATCACTGAAAATATTATTTGGAAGGTGAGGCAGGTGTTCTATGTCATGTAGATATTCAGATTTTTTCCCCCTTCTTATGAGTAAATACTCCTATGAGTTTCAGGAAAATGCTCCAAATTGTTAACATCTGGTGTGCCAGCCTCAGAGAAGTTTTAGCAACCTCTGAGCTGAGCAAGCAGGGGCAGCAGCAGGAGAGATTGCTCTCCTCCTTACTCTTGGATCAGAATCCATTCCTAAGAGAGAGTGGCTTTCTGGCAGCTCGGCTTGTGCATCCATGAAGAGCTGTCCAGAGCGTTTGACCTTTCTTTCAGAAGTGTGCTTACAGGCAAATAAAACAAGGGTTGCCTAGAATCTTTGCAGATCTGGGGACATTGATTTCTCCTTCAGTGGTTCTCAACTCCGCTGGGGTTGATCCCTGGGGTTGCTCCCCTCTGGTGTCAGTGTGGGAAGCAGGGGTGAGAGAGCTGTTAGCCAAAGGGTGAAAATACATTTTAGCTCATTTAGGTCTATGAAAGGCACTGGAAAATTTGTTCCCTTCTTGCCACTATGCCCCATCTTTCTATGTGTGTTAATTACTAATATACGCTGCAGTAAATATTATTTACTCTTCTTCTCTCAGGGCAATTTGTAATTCATAGAGGGCTGGGAACAGCTGGAAGGCAAAGCAGTGATCCTGAAATTTTCTGAGACTAAAGTCAATGATATTTTTATGGTCATCTAATTTTCCTGGGAGTATTCTGTGTTGCATTAAGTGGTTGTTATGCACCGATGAGCATGCCTAATACATGTAGCCACTTCCCTCTGATAAATTATGGGAACAAATTTGAATGCTCATTAATGTGTATATATTAACCCTGTGTGAACATTGTAAAGAGTTCTGCAGGGTACAAAATTATCACTGTGGCTTACCCTACAGTCTGGGTCTAGGTTTACCACTTGGAAGGAAATCAGCCTGAATGGAAATAAATAAATTACTTCTAATAAGGGAAACTGTATTAATATAAAACTGATTTAAAAGCCCATACCCATGGGCAGTTCCTCTCCTTCAGTACTACCATTGAGAAGATATTGAGAAAAATGACTGCAGCAGTCAGTATAGTAGTGAGAGGAGAGGCAGGGAGGGCCCTCTGTGCCAGCGGCAAACTGAACCAAGTAGAAGTGTCACCTTGCTTTATTTCAAAGGAGGCTGGGGTCTTTGGGAACAGCAACCTGCTCAGGTCCTTTACAAGGCCATCATCTACTTTTGCTTCTTTAATATAAACCTATTTTTCCATAGCCACATACAGAGGTTTTAATTGTTGCCATAAGCTGAGGCACAGTCTCATTTGGGCAAAGGAGTATTTTTCTTCTAGGAAAATTCAGCAGGTAAAAGGTTTTTAATCATAATATGCAAAATAAGTCGAAAGGAGTAATTTTAAAAAGTAGCTTTTGATCCAGTATAGCTTTTCCCCAGGAGGTTAGATCAGATAACTGGTTGCATTAATTGGTACTCAGTGTAGGAAGAGATGCTAAATACTTCTGCCTGTCAATTCACCCAGATGTACAGAATAATCCAAAAAAGTGCAGGCAGTAACTGACAGGAATGAATTCTAAAAGAGCTGACAATCATGAATAATGCAGCAAGGTAAAAAAATATTGTGGTTGAGAGGTAGTTCAGAGGCTCCTCTGCTAACACCTTCTTTAAATGTATTGTTCATAAATGGAACTTTTCCTATGAGATGCACTAAATTAGCAAATTATGAAGGCAAGCTTACAAAAGATGGTATCACATCCGTAATGTTTGAAATATAAAAACCTGGGGCCTGGGAAGGAAGCTCTTCTAAAATGACATGTTTGTAATTGTAAAACATATATTATCTCTTTGCTGTCTGAATGTATAACAGAGACAGAGTTCCACTGAATGGGATATAGACATAGTAAAAGAGATGCTCCTGCACAGATTGCTTTGATGAACAACCAACTGAGGTCCAGTAGAAAGCATCCCAGTGGCTTCAGTGGATGCTCATGAGGGAATATTTTCATATTCCTTATCTTAAACATGTAATTTGAATAGGTAGGTGATGCCAGTATTCCCCGAAGCTTCAATCAACACATCATCATTCTCTCTTGTTTGACTGTAGTTTTGGTAGAGTTACTATTTTTGTCTGCATACATTTCCTTTTCACCTTTGTCAGCTTAATGCAAGACTGCAAGAATAGAGGTACTGAGCGTTGCTAAATGTTCCCCAGGATGACCACAAGCAGAAAAGTAAGAGTGAAAAATAGGGGTATTTCAAGGAAATTGTGCTACCTTCCCAGTGGGGTCTCTTAGCCTCTGACAACTTAAAGCTCCGAAACTGAGCTGGTGACCCTGTTTCAGATGCACTCAAGGGGTGTTTCTTCATAATGTACCCATCTGTAGCAGGAATCACTGTCACCCCTATCGGAATGACCTCTGCAGTTCATTGTGAAAATGTGCTTTTGCTCTAATACTTTTCACCAGTTTCATGAGTTTGGTGGGGGTTGTTTGGTTGGTTAGTTGGTTGGTTGGTTTTGTTGTTCCCCAGTCTGTGTGGAGATTTAGCCAGTGGTTGTTTAGTTTCCTGAAGAACTGTCAGTGCCTGAAGATGGCCAGTTGAAAGCCCAGTGAATGCTACTGAGGTGCTTTCTGTCTTGTTCAGGAGTTTGTGAGGCAGGAATTCCCTCACAAAAGTCCATGCTGACTCTTTCTTGGTGCCCCAAAATTGTCCATGTGTCTCACATTCTTTCCTTTATTACAAGTAGGTAGGCAATTTCACCAGAAAAGCAGTTTAAGTTTTGTGTTTATGTTTCCTCTGGGTGCCTTGATCTCCTACAGAATAGTTTTGGTTTTGTTTTATTTAAATAGAAGATATCTTTACCACCCCCCAGTTCAGAGGCTTATCAAAGATATATGTTGGACTACCACAAAATACAATAGTCATTTCCCATAATGGAGTTTTCATTGTATGGGAAAAGAAGTGCCAGACTGCTATTCCCTGCCCACTATAGGAAGAAGATGAATATGTAGATCAATTTTTAGTAAAGTAAGGTAAGCATACAAAAAAGTGAAACAAGCGCAGTAGCGTGTACCAAGGCTCTGTGAAACACCAGAATTCATCAAGAGCAGCCCTCAGGAATGACCTGAGGTTTGGTTTTTACACAGACAAACCATGTTTAGAGTTCTTGCACTATTTTTCAGAGCTATATCTACCCGGCCAAATAAAAGATGACATGGTTTCAAACCAAGTCCAGGTGGCAGAGACAGGGTTTAGGTGTATGCTGTGAAGCAGTAGCCTCTGCAGATCATGGCTGTCTTGCAGGCAGCTGTTTGGAGAAATCCATACCAGAACCAAGGGCTTAGAGAACAATTATGCTGTGTGGACAATCAATAATCAAGCTTGGCCTTGTTTTATTTGGGGGTATAGAGGCACTCAGTGTGATCCTTCTAATAAACAGGGACAGCTTGTAAAAGGATAAGAGAAACAGAGTGATTTCTGAGTAAATAATCTGATCTGGGGAATGATGTAAAGGACGAGCAGAGGCACTTTCATGTAGCATGAAATCATTAATGTTATGTAAGAGCTGAAAGCATTCATGTAAGGCTGGTGCACTTGTATCAGGACATGGATTGTGCTCTTACTCACATTTAGCATCCTTTTATTCCTGGATCTGGGGTCACTTGGGAAGATCCATCTACATAATCTGTATTTAGACTGTAATATTTTGATGTTAACTGACCTGAAAAGGGCTCTCCTAATGAGCTCTTTCATGAAAAAACCAGACAAATCTCAGTTTTGGAAGGAATGACTGCACATGTCTTTTTGACACAATTCAGTGTCATGAAGTTGCATCTGAAATGTGACCCAAGTAAAAATGAAATCAAATGGGTGAGAGTGTTTCAGCTTACTCCTCTGGGGTAAAAAGAAGATGTTGGTTTCAGTGGCTGAGAGCTCTAAGTAAAAGCAGTGCTAAGGAGGCAGGTAGTGTGAGTGCCTTTCAGGCCAGCCCCTCAGATGCTGAAATAAGCTGTATTTAATGCTGACTGCTTTTCAGGCTGAGATTTCTTTCCATGGTTGTTTTCTTCTTGAAGGTTAATTAACAATGATGTTTTCATAATAAAGTTCCTATTTCCTGATACAAATCTTCAGTCTTCCCAGTCTAAATGGTAAGCATAGGTTAAATAATTCAAGCAAATTTGCCCATGCAGTATAGCTTTTAAAAGCATAGTAGACCTGCCTTGTTAACTAATTGAAGAATTTCAGAGATATAAAAGCACATGATTGACACATAATGTGCAGTCAAGGGAAATACTATCCTGAGAAGCTTTCAGCAATGAGACACTGAAAGCTGCACTGTGCAAAGTTCACATAAAAGAGCTAATGGGCTTCACTAGAGGAATCCAGAGCATGCTGATCCATCACTGATGAAAACCCAGCTCAAGGCTAGCTAGGGAAATGGTGGTTATTTTGTTTCTTTGCTAGTACAAAACATTTTGTCTTTTAGGCCTCGGAGTGCAGTCTATACATCACACGAGGAAGAAGGCGTTACCTTGGAAGAGCTGTGGTTTGCACAGCCCAGGACATCATAGATTCATAGAATCACAGTCACAGAACAGTTCAGATTGGAAGGGACCTTTAAGGGTCATAAATCAAACTAGGATCTTGTCCTTTATTACAACCCTAAAAGACTTTTTCTCCATGTCATGGTGCACAGTGGCACTCTCTCCAAGCAGGACACAGCTCGCTGCCCTGGAGCAGAGGATCTGGGCAGGGAACTGAGCTAGGGAAAGGTGCTGCCTATCTGATTAGAAATCAACACCCTTTTGATAATGGTACTCAATATAATTATTTGTATGCAGTTTTAATTTCCTCAGCATCTCAGTAACTGTCCATGTTTTGACTCTCTTATGTTCCTCAATCTTTTTTTCTTTTGGGGACCCCTAAGTAATGTAATTATTTAGGTTGGAAAAAACCTGTAAGCTGATGGAGTTGAATCAAGTCTGAGAGTGTCAGGGATGTTTTTTTAATATAGACTTACAGTCTTTTCTAAACACACCTGAGTGAAAACTGTGTAAACCAAAGAGAACACAGCCAGATAGGAGACTTAGAGCAGTACTTATTTCAAGGTAATTTTCAATCAGTGGAGCTACACTTTCATTTCAGGGAGACAGAGAAGCTGTTATTTTGGATACTACAGATTTAGGCAAATGGAAATTGCACATGCTTTTCTGCAGATTGAGACATCTTCAAGATTGTTTTCATGAATACCATTCCCTTTTAAATCAGTTGCAGTAGTTAGCTGCAAAGAACCTCTTGGATATTTTGATTTCATTTGTTTTAGAACACAAATCAGGTATATTTAGCTAATCCTCTAAAATTCAGCTGCATTATCTTCTTTTATTAGTCTCTCTAAAATGCATTTTTACTGTTACATTTTAAAGAGGATTAATATCCCCAGTATAAATCACAGTAGTCTCTTTAGTTATGGCGCATCTTAAGGTTTACAGATTTTAAATTATTGAAATGTTGTTTTATGTTGCCCAATTTATTCTGTTAGAGCTGTTGAGAGTGTAAGACTGTCATTAAGATTATTTTACTACTTGATGCATCAGATACAAATCTTTTTGAAGAGCTGTTTCTTTCTCAATTATTATTATCCAAAATCTCAACCAGTCCTTATCTTTTTCTTAAATGTTTGATAGCAACTGTAGACAGATGTAAAATACTAAAAAAATTGAGTCATTATAAAAATTTATTTGATAATAACCACCAGCAGGTGCATTGTCTGTATGCCACTGATAAATTGGAAATGCTAGCAAGCCCTGTTCTGCCTTCTAAGAACCTGAACATGAGCTGTAATGTGAGCATATCTGGAATTCCTAGATATCTTTCCTCCATGCTGTCATTCTGCTACAGACATTTTTCTGTAATGTCTGTATTACTATTCTGTAATGAATAGTATTTTTCTACTATTTTTTTTCTCACCTGATGTGGATTACACGAGACATTCTCACTTCCAGAAAAACTATTAAGGTGACTCTGCAGAAGTTACCCTCTCTTGTAAAATGCAATTGGGGTTGATCTGTGAAACTCTCAGCAGAGGTCTCCTCTCTCCCACATGTGCCCTGTTTACTCTGAATCACAACTTCCACTCAGAGTGAGCTACAGAGGTTTGGCACAGAAAACTGCCAGGAGACCAGCGAGCCAGCATTTCCTGGGGCAAAATGAGGACATGCATGTTTTCCTTCAGATGGAGATTTTAAAGCCATTGCAAGTGGCTTACGTATAATTCCTTGGATTTATTTAAAAAGTTGGTTTTAATAGGTGAGTGGGGTTACAGCAAGAATGAGGAATCTAGTCACAGTTTAGCCACTGATCTTCTGGATGATCTCTTAATAGTCACGTGCCAGGACTTTCAGAAAGGGACCGGAATTTGGGTGTCCCAGTTTAAAGTCCTATTTCTGATTTTTATTTAATTTACTTTTCATTTATTTAGGAGGAACATTTAAAAATGCTGCCTGGTTATTTTAGGTGGAAACACAAAATAATTCCTTCGAAACAAGCTGAGTGCATCTTAGCCCAGGGTTTTGGTGTAGGAAAGTACTTTTACAAATTCCCTTTCTGTTGTTTTCTTATCCATATTATGGATCCTGCAATATTAACCATGTAAACATTTTGCATCTCTGTTAAGGATATTTAGCTCTGCTACATCTGAAATCACTATAAAGCTGTGAAAGCTAGAAAACAGGCGTTCCTATCTTTTGAGCCTACAGTCAAGTGTTTGTACATGAATTTGCATTTTGAACCCATGCATGTTTCAAACTGGTTCGCAGCATGCTGAGAGTGGGGGCAGATATGAGAGTTGTCTTAAGGACAGCTTCTCAATGTGCCAACTGGATGCTCTTCCAAAGAGATTGCTCATAAGCACCCATTTGACTGCACTTTGCTGGCAGGAGAAGGGAAAGGAAGATGACAAACCCTTCATCTCACGTGTGGGCCAGTGCTGAGCATTCAAGGATGTGCCCGTGAAGGAGAGAGAGGGGGATGTAACCATTACACCTGTGTCTCTTTGCCAGCCACACATTCCTACCATCTCTCTCAGGGAAAAACTTCACTTCTGACCACTCTAGCACAGCCTGGGCAGGGCAGTGCAGCAGGAACTCCTGAGGGCATGTCAGCCTCACAGGGATATGAACCTCAGGAAGGGAAGAGTTCAGCTTCACTGACCTCCTGGGTGCATCCTGATCTTTGCTTCCAAGAAACTTCTGCAGAAATTCAATCAAACAGGCAGGGACTATCTATATTTTTATTTTAAACTGCAATAGAGAAAAGGAGAAAGCTCCACCAACATCTGAATGTAGGATTATTTCCTGTAGCCATCTTACCTACACATTATACATATATATATTGCTTGTGAATAATTGCAGTCTAAAGAAGAAGGGATTCGGAACTCTGTGATGGGTTTGTTAATTCTAAAATTCAGAGACCCCTTAGGTCTAGGTGGGGATTACCTGTTTGGAGGGATGGACTTAACTCATAAGGTCTGTGAAGGCAGCTGTGCAACAGTGAAAAGTGGAAACCTAAGACGGGGATTTGCTGTTTGAAGTAAGATTTAGAAAGTATCAAGGAATGTAGGGTATTTGGGATCCTTGCTGGAATGTGGAGGGAAACAGAGGCAGTGAGGGCAAAAGCAGGGAGCCCAAGTGAACTGACAGATAAGTAGCTCTCCATGACAGGCTTTTACCTTTCCTTGTGCTGTCACCTACTACTCAGCATCAGAGAGATGCTGCTGATCAGATCAAAGCCTACCTGCAAACCAGCTCTGCTGACTGGACAGGCAAATCTGCCCTGGCTCTGGCACCTTCCAGCAGTCCCTGCAGTAGCACTGATGTTGTTTAATTCAGATTCCAATTAAATGCAATTTGTGTGTGAATGTGTATGCGTGAGGATATAAAATCAGACACAAATTACTGAGTTCACTTGCTCTCCACAATAGAAGAAGGTATTTGAAAAGGTGTGAGGAAAAAAGGAGCCATATTTATAGTACAACATTGCAACATTGTATAAAGTAATTAATTAGAATAATTGAGAGATCTTGCAATTTTTGTGTTTTTTTTTTTTTTATTTTTTAAATTGACAAGCAGAAATCAGAAAGGAGCTTATGTGAGTTAATTGAATGAAAATGAATTTTACAAAAGGCAGTAACAACCTGCTTAAGTGTTACCATAACTCTTCGTATTTAAATATATGATCCTTATTAGACAGCTTTGATTAGCCTTTAAGCAAAACTAAATTTTGTTTTAATCAAAGTTATAATGTTAACTGCTTATTTCACAATTTTCTTGTGGTGTATTAGCAGTAATTTTTTATGTAATGTAAAAAAGATAGATTAAATGCTATCTAGAAGGATGATTATTATTTTAGAATTATTTATAATTTTATATAAATTATATATAATAAATAATAGTATTTATTTATAATTATGAAATATTATCTAGATTAATATAGATAGATTAAGTATTATGTAATTACCTCCCTTCTTGTAAACTGTAGCTTCAATATTTAAAATGGTTTAATGCAACTTCTGATATAAGGGGTTTTTTTCCCCTCTTTTGCTTCCCAGCCACATATTTAGTAGAGGTTTAATATATAACTGTCTATTTGATAGAGCGTTGTTAATGAAGGCAAAGTCAAGAATGATTTAGTTATAAAAGCAGTTTGTGGTTATCTGTGGGTGTCACCCAGGTCCCGGGGGGTGACACAAGAACGACACGGAGCAGCTCTGGTGGTAGCAAACTGAAAAAACTCCTTATTAAAACATCTGACTCCATATTTATATATTTTTAAAATCCCAGTGTCATTGGAGGGTTACAGTGCCACCTCCTCAATGTCACTGGGCAACCCAACTGTCTGTCAGGTTGCTCGTCCTCCATAAAGGAATGCAAAACAATAAGTTATTTACATAAAGTGCATGAGAACGTTTGTGCAAAGAATGCAAACATCAGAAGGCTCAGTAAAATTTGAGAAAATCAGGGCGACATGTGGGTGTATGTTTGACACTTTGAATTCATATTTTCTTGTCTTCTGAGAAACTTTATCATTGCAATGGGTGATTTCCCTGGATTTGAGAGCCATATATATAGGTATATTCCTTATCATATAATATAGGGAATGTTAGAGATATGTTCAATTCAAGTCTTGTAGGTAAAGACAGCATCTTGCATTGTGAACCTTTTCTTTTTCCTGGGAAGTTAACACAGAAATTGGAAGATAAGAGATGATGTTCCTGGGGTAACCACGTTAATTCTTGCAGCACTGCATGAAACACAGAGTTACATATCACACAGGGGTACACTCAGAACAGTACATGACAGAGACTTGTACCAAGGGAGCTCCTAAAACAAGGGCAAGGGCAAAATAGCCACCAGTAGGGAATGATGGCCATTTTCTCATTTTCCCCACCAGTAGGGAATGGTATCTTCTACTCTAGGGGACAGAGCGCACTGGCTGCCTGCATCTTTTGACAAGTCAACAGCTACAAATTGTATACTGGTCTGACCAGTAAGGATTATGCATGTATTAGAAGAAAAACAGGACTTACATCCAGCTGAAAACTTGTCTTTATTTTTTAATTCCCTTGCAGCATCAATGTGTTTATTCAAATGTTGGTTAAATTATTTGTTGTCTAAATAAGAGCAAGTTAAGGATGCCCACTAAGGGCAATTAAATCATCACCCCTTTTCCAAATAGGAAGCAGTCTGCTGTTCACTGAATGCTCTTAAATCCATGCCATCATTTCATGGCTATATTGAGATGTGGGATTCCACCAGGATTAACTCTGAATGCCTGCTTTGCAAATGAGGAAGCCTGAACCTTGGTGTCATCTCCACCATGGATCTGTTGTGTCTCCTTCAGAAAGTCTTAAGTAACTGAAATGCATTCCCTGTGCTCCTGTAAACTCCTCTAGTTTGTTATCTCTTATAACTTGTCATGGCTAATGATGTAGTAGATGCAGTGGAAAATGGATGTCAGTCCTTGGAAGACCATCATTAAGCCATTAAGGCAGGGGGGTGTCTCTCCTTTATGTTCCCTATGAATCTATATTGGAAATATAGAAATCTATTTTAGATGGGTAAGCATGAAAAGACCTTGTACCAAGATTTTTACAAGTGCACTCAGAATTTAATAATAAATGTGCTTTTTAAAGAAAAGTTTGTGGAACAATATCAGTTTTTGAGGTAAAGGGGCAGGGTGAGGGTGAGCTATGAATGTGTGTGTGTGTATGTGTGTTTTACCACAAATAATTGAATCCCAAACAGATTAGTGGATCATATCACTCTGTAAGTAATCAAAAGGGTGAAGGAGTGATCTCTAGGACATCATTTTTAGAACAGTTGCTATTTCCCAATACCTTGCTAGAGGTGAGTGAGGGGGAAAGCAGGTGTGTGTTGTTTGGATTTGGAGGAATTCTTTGTAATGAAGCTAAGTGACATGATAGGTTAAGTACAATGAAATGACATGACACTCTTCCTTTCTCTTAATAAATAATCATTAATAAATGACAAGATAATTTATGCTGTTGCCATACAATAGGAAATAACATGGTTCAAGATTGGTCATAAGAAGGAACAATTAATTTCCCATTATTTTTTACTAGTTTACATGAAGTTCACATATTTCTGTGATTTCAGGTACTTAAAAGTCAAGCACTTTAAAGGAGTTCCTTTATTGAGCAAAAGTTTTGGTTTTGTTTTTTTTTTTTTTTTAAGGAACCCTTAAAATGGCTATTTCAGGTTTTTTAACATGTCTTCACCCCACCCCCCATTAAATCACTGTTAGGTCTTCTATTTATTCTCACAGATTAAAAAGTTATGCTAAATTAAGGCGAAGATGGAGTTATGCTGCACTTGTTAAAATCTGCTGGACTACAATGTAAACAGACATAACAAAATGACTAGGCTTCTTCACATTTTTTTAAAGTCTTTTACAAGAAACCATAATTGGCTGAGATGACTGCATTTTTTTGCAGTCTGTAGAAAGAAAGTGGTGTTTCAGGAGTGCTGACTGAAAATAATACAGGGTTTTTCTTGTCTACTAATTTGTATCCTTGGCTTTTGTAGTTCTTCTCCTTATAATTTGCACAGCGTGGTGTGTTTTGAGGCAATTACAACACCAATTCTAGAACAGCTTTCTCTCCTTGACTGGACATGATGCTAGAAAAAGGGAAACAGATTTTTCCTTTAACTTGAAGAAAATTAAGGTCCTTTTTAAAGAAAGCAATTAAACATGAACAACATATGTTTGTGATTGAGAAAGAGTGACATAGCTCAGACCTGTGAAATATTTAGGCATTTGAATGTATTCAGATTTAAATAGGCAAATGTTTGTGTGTTACATTAATAAAGGAGAAGACATGCCCCTGGATTATCAGTATGGCCTCAACAATGTAAGGCAGTAAAACACATGCATGAAACACCTTTGGAGAAAACAGCCTTTTTACTCTCATCCATGGCACTTCCCTTTTTTTTCTTTTTTAATTTTATCTTTAAAATTAGTGCTGTATTTCCAGCCAGCCCATGAAAGGAGTTAATAGAAATTATTCCATGAAAGCAAGTTTAACCCTACCTTTCCCCTGAAAATCCAGAGCAAATCCAAACTAATTATCTCAAAAATAAAACCAAAGCAACAATTTGTTCCTTTTCTGGTGGACAGTAGAAAATTAACATCTCAAATGGGTACAACATGGACCCTTTGGACAGCAGAGTCAGTAATCTGTCATTTTATAATAGCCAGGTAGGCCCTTTTCACACATTTTGATCAACATGTTAACATTCCTAGCAGCATTTCAGTATTTCTAGGGAGACTACAAGACAGGTAGGGACAGACCCTTCAGTGTGGCCTGTTGCAATAGGACAAGGGGTATTTGGTTTTAAATTAAAAGATGGTCAATTTAGATTAGGGATAAGGAAGAAAAGGAGAGTGGTGAAACAGTGGAATAGGTTGCCCACAGGGACAGCTAGATGCCCCATTCCTGGAAGTGTTGAATGTTGAGGGAACATCAGACTCTAAGGTGCACACTCTGCAAGTTCAGCATCAATTCAGATTTAAGATAGAAAAGCTGCAAGGGGCTCTCTTGTAGCAACTCCTTGCATACATAGCATTTAAGCTTGGCTAAGGATAAAAATTATAGTCAGTATCTATGGAGAACAGATGAAAATTGAAACTGCCATGATAATTTTTGGCAAGAACAGGCTAAGATGGGGACTTTTCATCTACACAGGCAGAAATGTGGATGATGAAATGATGAATCTGCCAGGAAGAGATTCTGCCTCTGAAATAAGATTAGAACAGTTTAAAAAAGCAGTGGAATCACCTCCTGCTTGTTTACCTCTGTTTTATCTCTACCTCTGTTTTTGAATTTGTAAAGCCCAAAATTAATTGTACTGTACTTCATTGTTTACACAATGTTTATACATTGTTTACACTTGTTTCAATTGAGTCAGAATAATCTCAAAATAGTCTTGAGGGCACAGCATGCCATACTAGTGTTCAGCAAATGCTGCCATCTCTTTTTGCCATCTTAATGCAAAGATTGAACTTTACCCAACCTGTCAGATCAGCTTTATTCTCTTTGCCTGACTAGAGCCTGTATAGCTTTACTGAGTTTTAGGGAATAAAACAATCCAGACTTTCTTCTGGAAGCTGTCAGCTATGCCCAGAAAATTCGCAGGTGTTCCTGGTAAACTGTGTATAATGCTGCAGATTGAGGGATGCCATCTTTCAGTATTTCTTCCTCCCAGTTATGAGAACTCTGAAAGAAATTGCCATTCTTTACTCTCACATTTCTCTAAATGATTACAAGAAGTCTGTGATACCAAATTATTCCCACATAGTGCCTTTTTTTTGTCTCTTCTTTAGACCTTTTGACCTTCCTCTCCTGCAGGAAATTTTACAATCAACTTCCTAATGTTCTTGACAAATCTATTATTAAATAGACACTAATCAAATTACAAATTACAAAAAGATGATATTATGTTCTATTAGTGGTTTCTAATGGAAATAAAAGCTACAACATAAAGCTAATAAAGGTCAGTTGACACAGGGAGTATGGCAATTAAAACCATAATCAATCAGCAACTGTTACCATTTGCAGTTTGCAGATCCACTGCAATGAGCTCTACACATCTATGCAATATTCCAGGTTGTTTTTTCTCTTTTTCACACCAAATAGAACACTACAATATTTTATACACCTCTTGACATTTTGCAGAGTAGTTTCTGCTACCAATTCAATTATGTTTCTTAACAAGGAATTTGATGGTTTTTGGAATCTGGAAGACCTGTTTGACCTATGACATTTCAGTTCAGAGCAGATGCTTGCTTTGCAAAAGAGTAATCATCCACTTTGTCCCATACTCGGGCTGAGTGCACCTTCTGTGTGTTTGCAGCTGGCCCCCAGCTGAACGGGGCAGCTGACTTGCCTGAAGGGTGGGATTCCATCCCATGGGACCTTGGCAGGCTTGAAGAGTGAGCCCATGGGAATTTCATGAAGTTCAGCAAGATCAAGTGCAAGCTCCTATGACTAAGTTGGGCAATCCCCAGTATCCATATAGGCTAAGGAATTAAAGAATTGATAAAAGCCCCCCAGAGAAAGGCTTAGGGGTATTAACAAAAGAAAAACTGGACATGAGCTGGCAATTTGTGCTTGCAGCCCAGAAAGCCAAGCACACCCTGGGCTGCATGGCCAGCAGGCTGAGGGAGGTGGCTGTGTCCCTGTGCTCTGCCTTGTGAGACCCCACCTGGAGTGCTGTGTCCAGCTCTGGGGTCCCCAGCACAGGAAAGACATCAATCTGCTGGAGCAGGTCCAGAGGAGGACCATGAAAATGATCCTCTGTATAGAAATGCTGAGAGAGTTGGGGTTGCCTAGAAAAGACAAGATCTGGGGAGATTTTTTTGCAGTATACAAATATATAGAGGGGTTATAAAGATATAGGGACTTTTTACCAGGGCCGGTATTGTCAGGACAAGGGGGAAAAGGTTCTAAGCTGAAAGAGGGTAGATTTAGAAAAACTGTGCCCAGAAAAACTGTGGGTGTCACATCACTGGAAGTGTCCCAGGCCAGGGAAAATGCAGCTTAGAGCAATCTTGTACAAAAAGGTCTGTACCTATGGAAAGAGAGTGCACTAAATGATTTTTAAACATCCTTTCCATCCCAAACTATTCTCTGTTTCCATGACTAGACTTTCCACATGTGTTTGTACCTATCAGTAAGGATAGGTATCATTTTAGTATTAAGGTAGCTGAATTAAAAGCATTCTGGGACTGCTGTACAGCAATAAAAATTATCTGAAAGACATAAACCCCTTTTATTTCATGAATATTGAATGTTAACATAGGTTAAAGTAAGCAACACAGCTAAATACTTAACAGTTTAAAAGGTATGTAAGGTAACCGTGACATTATTATAAAGAAATGAATTATTACAGATATTTAAAAAAAAAATGTTATGCCAAAAGAAGAAAATACTATTTCAAAACTTGGAAAATCTTTCTCAACTATGCATCACTCTATAACTTCATGCCAACAACATAATTAAGATTTATTCTTCCAGATGTTATGAGGTGGAACAAGTTTCTTTTCCTGTATGGACAGACTCAAATATGTTTAATTTCAATGACCTTTCACTATTGCTTGCTATTGTGTAAGAGCATGCCAATCTGTTACCCCTATGCTATAGCTTGATGGAGCTTACAAGAACCACACACAACTCCTGCATTTTGATGATGACAGTTCAATCCTTTATCCTGAAAGTGCACCACATACCTGTCTGCACAGCACGGGGAAATTCTTAAGCAGTTGTGCTATCAGTGCCTCTGGGATGTTCATAAAGAGTAAATCACTGAGAGAGTGAATAATGGTGTATGAGCAAAGGTTATACTTGAACTGGAGTTCTAAAACTAATGTAGATTGTGTCTTTAAAAACTGTGCACGACAAATAATCACTTCAACTCAATGCAATTTTACAACAGATACTTATCGTGATTTAATCAAGTGTGTATGACTCTTTGAGTCACAAAGATCTTTCCCATCCTTGAGGATACCTAGAACAGTTTGATCTAAGGCAAGCAGAGAGGGTTATGTTGGTCTGCAATCTTGCTGTAAAATGAACAAAGACAAGTTGCAAGCTGCTAATACTTCCTCTACCAGAGTCAGGCTAACTGGAAAATGTGCTTCAACTGGGAGAAAGCACAAAAATATAAACATGGAATAAATGTATGTTACTGATGTTTGAGTTCTTTGTAGAGCTCTGTTAACAACTTTCAGTAGTGGCCACCCTGCATGTGTGAAGTCTTTGCTGTTTGTATTTGATGAACTTTGCACATTTTCATTTTAATCAAAACATGAAGCAGAGAGGGGATCTATGCTGCAGCCCCCTTCTACTTTGGAGGAAAGGATAGGAAAAAAGAAGCGAAGTAGTGATCAGTTTTCTGTTGGCAGGTCTTGGTGAGAGTTTTGATTGGGAACAGAACTCTAGGCAACCACATTATTTTGGCCTAAATTCGTCCTTGTGGTTTCAGTCAGTCAGAATTGATATTGCTGTGTGCTGCTGTTGAAGTGCACAGCTGAGCAGCTGCTCCCTCTCAACACAAAGGAGACTGCACTTCAGGACATGTTCAAGTGATTTCTGATTTTAAAGCTTTTTGGGGTTCTTCAGGCCAAAAGGCATTTGCCACTTCTGCAGCTACTGGTGTACAGGGAACAGACAAAAAGTTCCCTGGGGTTGGTACAGATGAAACTCAAATTTAAATAGAACTTTGGTAGTTCTGGAGGTTTCTCATTCTTCTTTTAATCTGTGTTTAATCTATAGTCTGTAATGGCCAGGGCTTATACATAATTCTCTTTAGGGCATGGTCCTAGTGTAATTAGTGACAAAACCTGACTTTAATTAATGAGTAAAATAAGGCTTCAGGGATGGCCATACAGAAGAACTTCTCAGCCTAATGAATTGATTTCCACTGAATTGGCTATAAATATAATATCATTAATAATGAATTAGTTCATTGCAAGGATACCAGAAGACACTAGAAATGAGCAGATGTTAGTTTTTTGCCTCAGAAGCAAGTTTGAAGGGTTGTTTCCCCAGTATGTTCTCTAACAATGTTGGCAGAATTTATAATGGACATGTAGGCCTGTCTTGGACAGAGTTAAGGAGGCAGTGCTTTATAGCTGTGATGCCTCCAGGTACAGTTAAAGCAAAGGTCCTGAAAACTGATCACTCACGCTACAGAAGAAACAGCTGAAGGATTTTCAGATATTGCAGACACTGCATCTTCCTGAAAATCATCCCTGCAATGGTAAGGAGTAGGTAAATGACGAAGAGATCATCAAAAGAAGCAACATTAAATTTTTTTGGTGACCAAAAGTATTTATTGGATGAGGAGGCTGGAGCTGGCACCAAGCAGATAATTTCAACACCTCCATTGCCCTGTAGACGCCACTGCTCTACAATGGGAAAAGGATTCCTAAAATGCCACACTGCTACCAGTGTGGCAGTTCCCTTTTGGGAAATGAACATCCTTGATGCATTGTTCTTTAGAGGTCATGATTTTTCATTCCTTAGTTTTCTGGTTTTGTAGACTATGTTCCTTCTAATCACATTCAAAAATCTGTAGATGTCTTCATTTGTGTACAGACTTCTAATAAGGAATAGAAAAGACCCCAAAACAAATTGGATGGGAAAAAGTAAAAATTACCATTTTGATTCTCATACATATTCTGTGAGCAGCACCCAAACCTGATTCATCATGCATTCTCTTGCAAATGAATTTTGTTTGAAAAGCTCAAGCCTGGGGAAGTTTAGAGGGCTGGAGCTTCCTGTTCCTAACACAGAGATGACAGAAACACTGTTTTACATTTGCACAGCTCAAGGAATGCTCCAGTTACAGATGGGGAAGAACTATTTCCAGCCACTCTTATGAACTTTGTTTTCCAGATTAGTAGGAAGCCCAAGATACTTTACATACATGCTGATGTGGAGGTGTTTGCATATAAGCTTATTTTACAGGAATCAGGAGCTGGTGCTGTGCTTTCACAGTGTAACACACCCATTGCCACAGCAGTCCAGTAATGCTCTCTTGGCTTCCTCCTTCATTACAAGTCTCAAAACAGATGCCCTTAGAACTGCATGTCCATATTCCTAGTAATATCATCCACATTTTCAAGCCTAAATCTCTTGTGTAGAAAGGACTAATTCTCTGACCTGCAGAAAAATTACAACCCCAGTGAATTCCTCTGGATACGGTAAGTAACGAACATTCATGAAAATTAGAACCCCTCATTCAGAAATTCAAAAAATAACCTATCTAATATTTAAGCATTCCTGTTCAAAAATGTCATTTAAATATGTCTCTTTGTAGGCATTTTAGAGAAAAAAATATGTGAGTTTGATTTTTCAAACATGGTTTCCAAGTGAACCTATCTGAGTCTGCAGTTCTGTACCAGAAAGAAAATGCACAAAGGTTTAGCAAAGGTGAAAAAATATGCCTTTAAATATGGAAGTCCAATTAAATTCCCTGGGCTCCAGTTGCTTTTAACAACTGAGAAAAATAAGGAAGAAAAATAGGCTGATTTTCATCAGTATTTTTTTAGATTTAGGGAAGAAAAAAGAGGCATCCATCCAAGGCTCTACATTTCTGCTATCATTAACCACACAATAAACACATTCTCACCACATTAAATAATCACTTCAACAGGAACTAAGCCGGCCAGCCAGCTACCTACAGGGAGTCCTGGGGGACAGATGAAGGAAAAATAAATACCTGTGAATACTCTGGGAAAACAGTAAATCTCCACTTTTCAGTAGCACAGCACTCCTGCTTCTAGCTAACATGAAGGGCAAAAAGCTCAGTCAGTCTCATAAACTCATTATGATACAAGATGGAATATTCCCTGCCCTGATTATTTTGCCAAGTTAAGTGGACAGTGTTATTTTGGGCAGCAAGGAGAACTTTCTGCTTTGGAAGGAAAAAGAGAGCCTGGCTGATGATGCTAACAGATCAAAGGTGGGGGATGTGTGGATCCTCTGAGCTGTGGAAAAAAAAAACACCAGTATGCAGAATAAAGGGTGTTTAATAGACATCTGCTTCAGGACCCAAGAAGAGGATGTACACAAGCAATGAGTTGCATTTTTTACTCACTTTTTGCATTCGTGGGTAGGTTTTCAGGCATTGTATCATGTACTGAGTGTATTCATAATTCCATACATAACAATGCAAATTAAATGTTTAGCTTACTAAAATGCGTTAATGATCTAAGGGTACAATCTAACGAGTCTGGAACTAATTAGTGCTGAAGGCTGCAGCAGGAAGGCAGAAATGCCATGCACAGTTAAGTATGCAACTCTACACTGCAGGGGAAAACTCTGCCTTGTCACAGAGCATGATCAATACATGGCCAAGGCACCATGAGTGATGAGGTTTTGTGCAGCTGCGAAATACGTCCTCACATTCTTCAATTTTTTGCTACTGAGATTGGCACACTAAGGTATGTAGTGTCAGGGAAATGCACCTTTGGTCTTCTGTGCAATAAAGACACAAATGTATGGATTTGTTTTTTCTTTCTGGCCACAGTATTTTGAAACTGAAGACATTTACAAATAAACCTCTTAGTTTAGAAAGGAAATAATTACAGCTGTAGTAACAATTCTGAGCCTTATGAAGGAATTCTTCGAAAGTTCTACAGTAACAAAAGAAAAAACCCAAACATTTTCATGTATTTCTCTTTGCATTTGTAAGTTTTATGAGAAACTGATAGGGTTTCATTATAGGAAGCAATTTTTGGATGTTAATTCTCTGCTCATCTGTCTCCCCAAGCCCCTCAGACATTAATTAAACTTTTACAGCCATTCAAACTAACATCTAAACATTCCAACTCAGAGCTGCTTAAGTACAGCCTCAGGCTATATCTGGCCCAAATCCACCAGAATGGCTATGTGCCCAATCCTCTGTTCCAGCTATTGACTGTTCGTGACCCCTTTTTCCTTTACTTTTATCATCTATTATCTTAAGGGGGCTTATTCTGCCCTGGTTCTATTTTGTCCAATGGCATAACAATTTCTTTTTTCCTTCTGTACCCCTCCCACCTGTGGCCAGCAAGTATTCTTCCCGGTAACACTTTCAGAGACTTGAAATACCTTGACAGTTTGACTTTATTGAAGTTACACAGCGGGTGATGGTGATGGTTATTTGAGCTTGTGCTTCCAGATGGCGTGAGATCAATACATGGGATGTGACTCACAGCTAACTGGATATTTGGCCTTTGAAGCGCAGTGTTGCAGCTCCTTAGTAAGTGTTCCAAGCCTTACAGTTCTGAAGGGAACTGCTTGCTGATATTTGGTGAGGGAGAGTTACAAAGTGTCAGAACTGAAGAACATTTGGGCTGAGGTTTGCTGTTTGAGCCTTCAGTTTGTCCCTACCTCCCAGAGTGTTTTATACTTCCAGCATCCAGGTGTGCCATGACTTACACAGATGTCTCAGCTCCTATTAGCATCAGTGGAGTTTTAGAGAGTGAGTCAGTGAATTTTGGGTAAGAAAAACAGTTATTCAGACACCACTGACCATGGGAACAACACCTCCATTGCATTTATTTGGACCTTAGACAAGCAACATCTACCTGGGCACACCTATGTTGCAGACAGATAGAATTGTCAGCTTTTTTGCACATAGATATGCAAATCTTCCAACACATGACAGTTTCATGAAAAATATTCTTAAGTGGAAAACTGAGAATGTTTTCCAATCCACAGAGTCCTCAACTCTTTGGGTAATGTTTTCTAGATATATGGTTAGCTGTGACTTTTTTGCCAGTTGAACATTACAGAATTCTTCAGATTTAGTAACTCATTCACAAAAATGTATAGCAGCAAAATAATATTACTCTCTGGGACAAAACCAAGTTTTATCAGTAAATTGTTCAGGTTTGTGAAAGAAAGCATACCACTTATTGTGAAAAGAAGACACTGTCTGGCCACCAGTGGATTCCAACAGGTATAGCAAGACTGTTATCATAGCCTTAGGAGTCATTTGTTCAACAGTATTTCTGATTTTAGCAAGTATTAAGGAAAGGATTTTTCCATTTACATTGCTTTATTTTGGACTAGTTTTTTAAATCTTGTTTTGTATATGGCAGAAATGTTCCTTGTTTAGATGCTTCTCTTACCAAAAAAACCCCACCATTTCCCTTACATATCAAAGTGTTTCTTAAACTGTCCAGCAATAGATGACTGTATCCATGATGGTAGATTTCTGAGCAGGACATGAGCTCTTAGCAGTCTTTAGTAGTGGGACTTCAGTCAGCTGTACCATGAGGTCTGGTATCCCTCAACAGCACGATGAGGCTGGCCCAGTGAGTGGGAAGCCCAAGGAAGAACAAGGTCTGGTGCCTGAAGGTCCACCTGCTTTAACTCTGATAGGAAGACAAGTAAAATGTCACTCCTCACATAAGCAAGAATATTTAGAGAAATATTTATGATTGCCATGTAAGTAATATAAAGCAAAGTGTTAGATATTTAGCAGTTATAGAGAATTAGGAATCCTAGCTGAAAATTTGGATTCTAATGGTTCAGTTTGTCTTGGCCCTTTAAAATCAGTTCAAATGCCTGCCAGCAGTTAACAAATACGTGGTACTTGGTACTGCAGGAGTGATACTCTGTAAAGTTAACAATGGTAATTTTGATTGCTCTTCCGGTGTGTAACTATGCAATCATTACACTTCATTAATCACATTCAATAGATGTGCAGTTCTATTTACTAGTACAGGCTGGGAAACTTTCACAGTTCCCCTCTTCAGAGATTATTCCTATCCCCAAAAGCACTATTACCCTTTTTACTCTAGGCTCTTACCAAAGCAAGAAATCCCAAGTTTAATGCTTTGTATTTACATTACCAGTTACTAGATGCAGCAAGCAAATGCTCCAGTGTTTTATAGAACCCAATATTGCAAACTGTTTATGCACAAAGCTAATAGTTATGATTATGTTTATTGCTTATTCTGCATTCAGAAAAGCTTAAAGAAATCAGGAGAGAATGCCTTTGTGAGAAACCTACTGTCCAAAGTCTGTGAAACCTACTGCCTATGGGCAGCTCTACTTAAAAGGCTTGTTACAGAATCCTATTTTCTCACCAAGAACAGGATATTCAATTTATAGTGTAAATGTTCTGGGGCAGAAAGAACTGATTAGTAAGATCAGTCTTCTGTTTAGAAGGGGAGGAAAGTCAAAAGGTCTATACCTACAAAATGCAATTTTTATGAGAGTTGAGCATTAATTCTGGATGCTGACACTTTGCAGTTTTGATATATTAAAAAAGCTGGTAGATAAATCTGGCAGTTCTCAAAGCAAATTAATTAAGAAAGAAAATTATAATATTCTACTTGTTTCTGGTAAAGATGCATGAAGTTATAAAGAGAATGCTGAAAGAATTTCCCCTCCCATCTAATCCTTATTCATTTTTATGAAGATTATTTATGAATAATCTACCAGAGACTCATTAAGTGCCAAAAGAAAGGGCATATATGTTAATATCCCTCTAGGAGCCACGGCTGTGACTCCAGGAAATTAATTTATAATTCATGCTAATACAGTTTAAATTCCTTAGTGTTTGTTCCTGGATGTTACAGGACAGGCTCGAAATATCAGAACTTGCAAAAACTATGCAATAAATAAAATCAAGCTGTTCCTTGCACCAGAGAACTAGTATAGAAACTGGTTTTTTTTCTCTGCTTTCTTCTGTCATCTTCATCTTGCTTAAAATACACAGCAAGAGCTCTGCCAATTGGATGTAAAATGCCTTCTTGATTGTAGCATATAATTAAATCTTCCCTTTCAGCTTTTTCTCCACATCAGTTTATAAAGGATCTACTTGAATTTGAGGCAAAAAAAGACATCTGGCTTCATGGTTTTGTGTGGGCTGATCTAGTTACATTCCTTTTTTAAATATATATATTTGCACTGAGTCAAACCTAAAATAATGCACACTCCTTACCCACTGGAATATATTCCTACATACTGAGAGGTGAAATAAATTCTGCCATGATCACTGAAAATATGCCAGAACCATTATTGCACATTGCGCTACTTTGGCCCATTACCAAAAAGATTAAAGCCTTACACAAAGCACCCCCCCTGCCAAACCCCAAACCAAACACCAGATCTTCAACACAAAAAAATCAACCACTCCAAAACCTTCTCTTCCAGGTCCAGCTTGTGACTTTAGTTAAAAAATTAAAACAGGTGAAGACTACTAATACAGCATGTTGTATGAGAGACAGAGTTTGTGAAAAAAACTGCCTATTTTCCTAGAGCATGCCAGAACTACAGGTTTCAAAGTACTGAAAACATTTTTGCTGGGTCAACATCATCACAGCCATGCATTTACAGTGTCCTTGATAAGAGTCACAAGGCTGCTTTACAATGAAGCTCATTAAAAATGATCAATATTTAAAAATTTTTGAGAGGAGTGGCAAACATATTTCTTTGATGTAGTTTTACATGCTGAAAAAGACTGCAGTTTTAAAACAGTGGTGGAAAGTTTAAAACTCAAATGTTATAATTAGAAAACTGCATGAGTTTTTAATGTCAAAAGAGGGCAAACAAAGCAGATAATTCTGGTGGCAAAAGAAATCCATAAATGATGGGTGGTAGAGCTGACAGGGTGAGCTGTAATGCAGCTGTCCTCACAGCACACTGGGATGGAGGGGGCTCCCTCGCTGGCTGTTGAGTTGCACCACTAACAGAGCAGCACCTGGAGTACTTGAGAGGGATCTGGCTTATCCTAAATCCATTTCCCAGAGTGAAATAAAAAGAAAGGAGAAGGTTTAACAGTGTGTTTCAAAGATGGTTGTGCTTTAAGTCTGTCAAACCTTGGTGAGAATCAGTCTGGACTGTGTGAATTTTGTTGCTTGGCAAACCCTGGATGTTTTGCCAAGTGATAAACTGGATCTTTCAACAGCCTTTCTAAACTGTTGGGATTGGGATTGCAGTCCCTCCAAATATCAAGGCTGGCTCCACTGCCTCAACTGTGCTGTACTCACATCCTCTGCCACCTCTGTGGTGCAGCATCAGTTCATCCCATGAGGGATCTGCTAGGGTTGAGACACCTGAGGGATTCACTTGTGAGTATCTTGTAGCTGTGAGTACAGGCTTTGAACTGCTTTTGAAAGAGATAAGGAAGAAAGGTCTGTTGGGCAGCATTGTGTATGGTTCTTGATGGTAGAGAAACATGTCAAACCCCAAACAAGCTCTGAAAACAGCTTTGATGTGACTCGTTCATCACTCCAGCACATGGGAGCTGGCAGTGTTCCTGAGGGGTGACACACCCCAGAGCAAACCCAGCAGCTCCCCTGACACCCCACTGGTGCTGCAACTTGTAGCAGGAGAGAGGTTTAGGAATCTAATATAACAAACCCTGTACACACTCCAGTAGATCCCTTTGCCCAGGTACAAATCACTTTTTTTAAGAGAAAGGCTAAAATTTATGCTTCTTTACCAATTTTTTATCCTTGTGTAGTTGTTGGCACCAGCAGTGTTGCTTGTTGCTAAACAGGCACATGTAAAACAGGCAGATTGATGGTCTCTTAAACTGGAGCACTTGCAATAGCTACATGTCATTGCCAGGCAGCTGCTGGGTGTGAGACCATTCAAGAACATCAGCTTCTGGTGAGCCACGTGGCTTCACTTGTACCTATCCTGTGCATTTTGGTCACTGGCAATACCAAATGGCAACCCAGCTATGGTCAGAGCTTTGCCCCCTCAGTGATGGAGCTCTCCCAGCCTGGCAACACAGAGCTCAAGCCACACCCACAACGCCAGACTTGTGGGAACAGGAATTCCATACTGTTTCTGAGTGAAGCTGCAGCTAAAAAAAAAGCTACTGTTTGCCATGTGGAGAGGTAAAGAATAAAGGATGAAAAGAGGGAAAAAAAATTACTTTATTGCCAAGCAGTAAGGTAAAAGAAATGACAGGAGATGCATGTTCCTAGAGCACTGCCATTCAGATGGGGCTGCAGCTGGACTTCCCTGCTGTGGCCATGCTGTGCCACCCTGTGCCATGCTAGTCCTCTGTTAGCCAAACAGTGAGCAGGCTGCAGCACGAGCTCCTATGCCACAGGGACAGATTTCCCTTGTACAAGGAGGGAATAGGGCTTGAACAGGTTTGGAGCTTTCTAAGGTGTGGAGCCAGAAGACATCCAGGGCATTTTGTAGGAAAGTCTCCCTAACTGACATGTCGATAGCAAATTAACCCCAATGAATTGCATGCACACAGCTGAAAAAATATGGGACAGAGGTGAAAACAAACACATCAGTTTTTATTTCAGTCTGTGCAAGGAGGAGAGCAACATAAGGCATACTGGATGATTGTAAATTCAAGCACCTCCTGAATTTTTAAAAACTCCTCTGTCTCCTATCTTGAAGGACATGTTAAATGGAAAGCATTTCTGATCTCTTTATAGATTGCCACACACAGTAAACCCTTAAATAAGCAATAAGCTCATTCTTGAGCACATGGAATGACTATATTTTGCAGAGTCTTGGACCTTTACCAAATGTATTCCTTAATCAGGTTGGGGTGCAGTTTATGAAGGCTAACACACTTTTAAGAAATATTTGAAGTGACAGTTTTTCACGTGCCCATTATCTGAGAGGTCTGAGCCCTCTCTCCTGCAGTGAGACTGACAGACTGTGTGCAGCAGGGAGGAGAATGAGCAGGGAAAACCCATGAGAGCTGCATTGCCAATTCCATTCCATGTGTGCATACCTGGCTTTCCTCTGCGAGGAAGGGATGACTTCCTTTTAATCTATTACCACATTTTCAAAGGGTTTTTTTTCCGCTTGAAGTATGACTGTGAAAAAATGTTAAGTTTTGCGGAACAAATTCACTCTCTGTGTGGATCCAGTCACATCTGCTAACCACAGTGATGAAGCATTAGCTAGTTCTCAGCTGAAATGTTCTGGCCCTTGTCCAAAGTATTTTGGTTTTTAGCCTAAAAACAATAATGTTCAGTTCTAGTGTGTAGTTTTTAAATAAAAAGAGGACACATCCCCCAATTCTTTATTTTGGTAATGAAAGCAAATGCTTTTGGCCCTCAGTTTCTGCTCAGTGACAAATGCACTTTTTGTCAGAAGGTGGTTTCTGTAGAAAATTTTACCAGGCTTATCACGTATCAGCTCTACCTACAGCAAATGAAGCAATGCAAGCTATCAAAGCTATTAAATGGAAATTTTTTGGCTGTTATGAGCTTTGGCATTAGTTACTAGTAAGTAATCCTTAGCTGAATAGCATGAGGAATGGGAAGAAGAGTCAGATGCTGAGAAGCAGAATTGGCCAATGTCACAAGGAAGAGTTCTAACAGGAGGTTGCAACTTTGGACACTGGGGTGATCTTGTGAGGAGGCAGCATTTGTGTTGCAGATGATGTTGTATGGCTCACTACTTATGTAGGAGAAATTACAGCCTACGAGGAATGGACAAAGTGAAGTCCAACAGCTAGTTCTTGTTTATTGTCTACGTGTCTGGCTGTCTGTTAGTGGCTGTTACTGCCACTGATCAGTTGTCTCTGCACATTCATCCTGTCTCAGGTAGCAAGGATTTCCTGTAGGAATGATAAGGAGCCTTGAATATTTCCCATAGAATTTACAATTTCTCCCTTGGCATTTCAGTACAACTAATAAGATCCTTGTCATCAACTCTGATGAGCATAAGTTTTAGTGTAAGCATTTCCTGTGGACATGTCTCCACTTAATCACAACACTAGGCAAGCGTGAAGCAAGCAGAAAGAGTTCCTCACACAACAGATCTTGGCACCATGCTTAGAGGAAGATTTGTATCTCCTCACAGAACCTCTTAACAACCTGCAGGTTTGAAGAAAAGGAACAGAAGAGATGATAGTATCTTTTGTAAAGAAAGAAATATCCCTCTCTGTGGAAGAATGATCTCATGAAGAGCAGTCAACATAGCATATTCTGCTTCCAGCCCATATCTTATCAGCTCGGCAGATTGCAGATTGCCTGCAGACATCCTGTCTGGACGCCCTAGGGAACATGGTAATTGTCTTATTGCATTCAAGCACACAACATCCTGAAGTATGTGCCTCTGACCATGCTGGAGGGCAGTCTGAGAGGCTTGTGGCCAAACAGCTCTACAGCTGTATGGATGCACCTGGTTCTGCAAATTAGGAGACACTGCATTCTCACACAGAGTCTTGGGAGGGCTAACACATATATCAGCTATTTATGGAAGAGAAGTAAAATTCAGATACAATGACACCAAAATACATAGAAGGTACCAGAAAAAGAAAATAGGTGTTAATAAGAAATAAGGACTACAGAAGAACCATGTGCTGGCTTGCAGCGGAGATGGAACTATGGTTAGGCAAAGAAGATACATGTAGTCTGTGTACAAGTTAGTTTAGAGGTATCCTGTATTGGAAACTACTTTCCTGACACAGCAGATCTGAAACAAGCAGCAGATCAAGGAGGAGAGTTCAAACACATTCTTTTTCAGCTGCTGCCATGATGAGGTCTCATGGCATTAACACCCCGCCTCGAGGAGAAACCTGGATTGTGACAGTGCAGGGCAGATACAGAGCTGGATTTGGGTGCACTTCATCTCTGAATCATCTCTGGAAAGCTAAGGAGAAGTAGGTTGGATTATATGAAAATATTTCTAATATAGTTTAACAATTTGAAGTTTTAAGATAACTGATGATGTTGACACAAAGTTTTATAAGTAATTTTCTGTCAGTTTTTAAGCAATTCCATGTCATTAGAATAATATACTAGTAATTTATATAGTTTGCTCCAGCAAACGAGACTCAAGAAAAGGCTTCACAGAGTGAGTTGTAAAATTGTCATTAGGAAACTAGAGAGCGTTTTCATTCTTCCATCCAGCATTTATTTCACACCATAAAAGCAGCTCATGTTCCTCTGATGTGCTTTGAATACTGGAGATATCATATTGCATGTGGATACTTTTTTAAAAATATGAATGTAGCTCTAACTTCTGAAGTGTTCTCAGCTCTGGGATTTCAGCTTCTGTCAAATTTCTAGCCATTTAATGATTTTGGTTCATTGTCTTTACAACCAAACAAGACCCCAGGTTCACCATTGGCATCAGTAGGAGCATGGTCAGTCAAAAATTGGATTATCGTAGAATGGAATACTAATTTGTATACTGATGTTGACTGACTTTGATTTGACTTTGGATCAGAGCTCTGTGGAAAAATATATACAGCTAGTGAAAGAAATTCAACATTATAGTAAAGTCATTTGTTCACCAGCTGTTAAAAATAAATAGCTATACAAATGACGTGCCATTAAATAAGACTACTGTTATGCATAAGAATGTGTCTCTTCCTTTGATGATTGTTCTTTGATTTGTGATAAGGTGATGAATATCCACATCCTTAGCAAAGCTTTATTATTGCTGGTGACATTTGTTAATCGTGTTTTTATGCAATACAGGTGTCACGAAAAATGCTTTCAGGTCTCCAGCAAAGAGTGGCTGTCATTCTTCCTGTTATACTTCTTGCAACTACAAGAAGCAGGATGTAGTTGTATGTAGCACTCCCATCACCTCCCAGAGAAACAAAGAAGTTTATCACCAAGGCAGCATTCACACTCTATTGAAAGCACACACAACCTAATGGAAAATGTGAAATAAGCTGAATGACATGTAAGTGAAAAGTTGCATTGTCTTGTTTTGATATGGAAAATTTAAAGCAGGATAAAATTAATGGTGCTGATCAATTACTTGGTATCTTTTGATGAATTTCCTTTGAAGAAATCTTCATATATTCTACCTCTGTGACATGTGGCAGATGAGTACATGTTTCCATTTTGTGGAGAAACAAATTCAGATTCACCAAAGCTGGGAGTTACTTATCCAGCTGTGTATTGAAGCACTTGTGCAGATGTGCAACTGAAGAACAAGACTCTTTGCCTTGATTCAGTAAGCAGTATTCTCTTTCATCTTGTTTGGTTTCCAATACAAAATTGTTCAGTAAACTGACTTTAATAAAGAGCCTTCTGTTTTAATTATTTGACAGTCATCTTTGATATTTAAGCTGTGATATGTAACTCTTCGTGATTTTTATTCGTATGCAAAATACAAATTAGCACAGCTGAAAAAGAGAAATTTTAAAAATAAAAACATCCCACTTTGCAACATTCAAGTACATGCTGATTTTTCCTTATCTGACTGCAAAAACTTTTCTATATCAAGAGCTGAAGGAAGATAGAAGAGGAGGCATTCATCACTGAGCTTTATATACAGACCCAAACTTCCACTAGGCCTTTGAAAAATGCAATTTGATTGCAGGTTTCTGCCTACCTTACTGTATGGGGCAGATCCATACAAGAAGCTGTGTCATACTGAATAGAAATATTAAGTGGAGTCCCATAGATTGTTGGCCAGCCCTTTAACATCTAAGGCATGTAATAGATAAATGTGTTCCAAGGGAAAGTGTGAACTGTGAACTGGTTCATCCTGAAAACAACACAGAAATGAGAAAATAATAAGTTGCAGGTGAAATGTGAATGGATTTCAATCAGATGTATAACTGGTTTGACACAAGGCTACTGTCATTTCACTCTGACAGATTAGAAGTAATAAAAAGGTACTAGTGCAATCCATAAGGAGTTCAAACAGAATGTGTTGCATGGAAAAACCTGACAATAGTGTACATAGCATTACTGCTTGGGGAAAAACATACAGAAACTCGGATTTCTTCTCTTTCCTGTTCAAAGCACTCATTGCTTGTGAAGCCAAACGGAGAATCTTGGCTGCAATAATCTATGCTTGCTGTATGTACACACAGCATCAAGAGAAGGCAATGTTATTCAAATGAGCCTGTGGTTTACTAGATGAACTTAATTATTTCTGGTTTGTTTTTGCCCCTAGGGGCTAGTTTTTGATGGAATAAATTCAATATTAGTACTTAGATGACTTGCAGTATACAAGCAACACTGTTGTGAGCATACCAAAAGCAGTGTTCAATTATAGCTCAGTGAAGTCAGTAAGGACAATGAGGTTACATCTGTTATTCACAACCTTCAGTGAAGAAAACTAGGTTGCACATAAACTGAATATATAGGGAATAAAAGAACATGCTGAGATCAAGCATGGATACAATTTTGACTGGAGACCTATATTCTCAGATTTGTTTCTCCCCACAATAATTAATAATATTTTCTCACAATAATAAAGAGAGAAAGTTTATATACTTGGCAAAGTCTGTAATTCCAAACTTCTCACATCTAAGATTCTCACAGCCAGCCATTTTAGGGGGATTGATTTTTGGAGGAAACCATTGCAAAAATTTTGTGAAGAAGACTTCTTTCCTGCATCCCACATTAAAGCTCCTCAAAATGCTAACTACTTTCAAAAAATCATCTATATCAGCAGAAAACAGAGGGACATACTTTGGGGTTTAACTGAGTGATGGGCAGTGCTTCAGATAAGTCCTTGTAAAGTCATGAATCTCCAGTAAAAAAGAGCTAAAACATTGTTGTGCTTGGGGGAAGATAAAACCAGTATTTATATAGATGAGGTCTGCAAGAGAGCTCTACCTAGGCTAAAGAGCATTGAGGTCAGTGCTCACATAGGTATACAGTCATATATCTTTACTGGCACAAGCAGTTGCTAGTAATTAAAAAAGATTATGTTTCAGCTGCTGCTTTGCCTGAATAGCTTCCCAGGCAAGTGCAGGAATGAGTGGGAGAAGGAGGTGTGCAGCAGTGGGCTTTTAATGCTGGTGGGAGGTGGCAAAGCAACTGTGTGCATGCTTGTGTGGTTACCAGAAATAGTAGACAACCCAACTGAGCTAATATGAAAATGCTCTGCTGAAGGGTTAGAGCATAAAAGAGGACAAATGTGCTAAGAAAGGTCCCCTTCTTCCTCCACAGAAGGTGCTGCCACATACAGATGCATGTCAGAAAATGCTGACACTGTCTCTTGGTTGCTGTGGGATGTGAAAGAGATGAAGGAGATAATGTGAGAAATTTATTTCTTATCCTCCACCATGTTTTGTTACCATGAAGCATCCTCACATTTGAAGCACCATTTGTGACTGAAGCAGTGACCAAAAAACCATGTGGAAGAAGCACTGACCAGTTAAAACCAGCCACTATGTGTCCTCTGCACCACCAGCAGTGCCTTGATGAAGGAGTGCTTGTTGCTCTCTCAGTCACCTTGTAGATGGTTGTGGGAATGGTCAGTGAGCCCATAACTCCTACTTAGGACCACCTCCCTCAAGAAAGTTGGGTGGCAATTCCAACACTGCCTTTAGACTAAAAAAGGCATAGGATGTAAAAATGACATTAAAATTAAGGACTTCAGAAATTAGCTGCTCCATTAAAAGGCATATAGAGAGAAGTTAAATTCTTGTCTAAGATATGGTTTACTAATGATGATTTCAATCTGACTTCAAGTTATATTCTAGTTTGTAGATTGACCTGTCAAACTGACTGCCAAAATATCCTACACAGCCCTCCAACACAGTAAATATCTCCATTAACAAATCTGTTACTGAAATCTGCCTTACTTGGAGTGGAGATTAACTTGGAAGTGAAGTTTCTCTTTCCTATTACTTTTTTTTTTGGTTGCAAGTGAATTGGCCCAAGAAACTTTTCAAAAACCCCTTACAAGTAATTTAATTAATGCAATTGTGTTACTCCTTACAGCCTTTCCTCTTTTTCATCTTTTTCAGATACGGTTTTCCTTTTGTTCCTTAATGTTCCTTGTGGAATCTGCCATCCTGGTGGATGGATACCATTTGTGTGGATAACATAGTTGCTATAAGCTCCATCTTATTTACAAAATAAAAATATGAATTTTCCTGGAAGACAGGAGGGTAGTGCTGAGTTACATCACTCTAAATATGCATGAGTTTTGAAAATAATTTTTAATGCTTTATAACTTCCACAGGAGTCATTATACCAACATCTAAACAAGAATGATGCATGGCTCATCAGAAATCCTTGACAGAAATTAGGTACAATAATAAATAAATAAGCGCGGAGTATTGCTATGTCTGGATCAAGTGATCTTTAATTATGGCTTGTTGAAATTACAAAGTATAATTTCCATGTGTGCCACCTTTAGCCCTATTGCTGCTTGGGTGAAGTGGTTATAGTTTGTCTGGGTTGTTCATTAGCCATTTTCACAAGAGGAATGTTGCTTGTCACTGTTGATGTAACGTGACCCCTCTCAGGCTCCATGCACAGCAATCAACAAGGTGTGAGCCTATGTGACACGGATCTGGATACCTGTTCTGGGTCCCCCAGAAGTTCAGTCACTGGAAACAGCCAGAAACCACTGAAAAGACAGACTGTGACTGGTCCCAGCTTTATTTTGAACAGACCTGACCCATCAGTCATTGGAAAACCATCTGTGATCTGCTTAACCTTGGTCATAATTTGTTTTTTCCAGTTTCTGAGGCAACTCTGTGCCAAAATATGTTGGAGTGGATATAAATCTTCTGGTGGTACATGACTTCTTGGGTCACAGTCCCAGCTTGCTTATGGTAGGGTGTCAGTTTCTGTTTGCTCAAGGCAGTAAGGAATGTGTCTAAGTTAATTATTACTGGGGACTTCTGTAGATCCAAGTTTCTAAAACAGAAGAATACTGTTAAACACCTTGGTAGCACTGAGACTCCTCTCTTTTTCTCTTGTGTGTCCTGGATTGATTCCACCATGCATATTCACCATAAGTTGTATCTAATTCTGCACGTGGGATTACCTCATAGGGTCTTATCTGGCAAGGTTGTAAAAATGCAATTAAAATTTTTCTCCTGATTTTATATTTTCCAGTAACTAAGGAACATGTACGGCAATAGCGCCTATTGCAGCTCTGTAACACACCTGAAAATCAGTTTGCTTGTTTTACCAATCTGTTTACTGATTTTAAGATGATAAATAATAGCATATGAAGAATTCTCCTAAGGATGTCAAATGCTTTATATAGCTTTGTTGATATAACATGAGTGCAGAAAAATTACTCGATTTAATGCAAACATCAATACATACAAGTCAAGCATAAGCTGAATGTTAAACAAACACATTGCAATTCCAAATGGATCATAGATACAAGATTAGCAGCACCACTTCTCTCCTCCAGCTCTGCCCACTCTTTTCAGTGAGATCTGGACATGCTCAAAGCTCCAGTACTGCCAGTCTGCCCCAGTCACTCATTTCTGTCTTTTCCACACCTCGGTTCCTTTCACTAATGGCCAGCACTGGAGATGAGCTGGGAAGGAGAGGAGGAGCCCACTTTGCAAGTGAGGAACACTATATGAAAAGTTCTGATAGGGGGTGTCATTATGATAAACAGTGGGAAGTGAACTCTTGCTGAATGCATTCAACATCATGGTCTATCTGAATTATTCCCAAAGACAGTGCGTGGATCTTAATGTGTTGGGGTTTGGGAGGATAGGGTAGTGGTGGGCTTTTAAGAAAAGAGCCAGAACTCTGCCAGAGCATGTTTTTCACAGGATTGCTGGCAAGCCTATACTTTCTGACATGTAAAAGGTTTTCTTCAAAAAACTTATTTCCAAACCTCTGGAAGGCTAGATTCAGTCACACCAGCAAATATAATTTTATGGAATACTGCATCAGGGGAGCAGTACCAGTAGACTGGCAGCTTGGTAGACCAGTGTAACACCAACGTCCAGTCTATATTTTGCTTTCATGCCTGTGTACTACAGACCCTCAAGGGAGGCTCTGAGACACAGACTTTTACTTGAAGTAAAGTAACAGAGTTAAGTTCAGTTTCTCCTTAAGCTTCTATTCTTCTTTGTTGTACAAAAAGGATTGCCAGTCTGCAGTACCACACACCAAACAACTCAGATAGACAGTTAATGGAAAGAAACAGACACTTCTAGGCATTATTCATCTTAACTGTAAAGCAGCCAGCTGAATTAGGTCAGATGAATCACATCCTAGAAGCCGCTGTGGCAGCAAGCAGTGGGTGACCCGCAGACAGCCAACAGCACCATAGGCCCCTGGTGTCAGACGATGCAAGTCCTGTTTATGAGAATTGTTGCCAAGACCAAATGAAGCTAGAGCATGTCTAGATTAGCTGTTTTGTATTAAAAAAATCATCCCTTTTGTGCCCTTAAGTAGGGTTCATAATGTTTTTATTTTTTTCCAAACTGAATTTGACTAACATGCTATTTAATAATTGCCCTATGGTATTGTCACCATACTTGACCTACTGATTACTTAGAGACTTCTCTGTATTGAAATGCCATCAGACCTGAGGCACTGACATGATATGAAAAGTTTAATTTTTTAATAATTCCTGTGAAGCAGTAGTTAATCTCCTGTCTAGCAGCACAGTCAAATTGGCAACTTATCAGCACTGTTCTGTGTATTCATTTATTTAGCAAAGCCTGCCTGTGGCTTTACAAAATGGTATTGACACCTTATCCTTAGAAACCACATTGCACCCAGTGGACTGAAACTGATCTAGAGCAAAAACAAGTGCTGGCCCCACTGTAACCTAGAGCAGCCATGGAAATCAGGATTAGGCTTCACCTTGCCTCAGTTCAGTGGCTATCCCTTCTCTTACGATGGGGATTCATTGGACTCAAACATATCTCTGTAATGAGATGCATTACATCTACAGGTGCCTTATTCTTTAGTGATTTCGGAGTCTTGGGTGAGGGGATTAAAAGTCTGCACTACATAAGATAGGTCCCATTCTTGCAGTTTAAATGGAAAAATGTTAGACATAGTGAGGGAAGAATTAATTTTTTTGTGAGTTCTAGGAGCACTGTTATTGTGGGTTTAGTTGATTTTTGTACTTTTTTTTTTTTTAGTAGCATTACATCTTTTCTAAGGTTATAGTCATCTTCATCTCAACAAAGTCAATCGTATTAAAAACAAATCCTGTACCAGAATTACCAGTTACATAACTTATAAAACCTTTTATTAAGGCCCAGTTGTCGTAGCTTCTAGTATATATATATTATTATTGCTCTACTGGTTTCAATGTGTGTACATCAAATCATGCCAGATGAGCATCTGGCCCCAGATGTTCAGTACGTGATTCTCAAGATGCTTTTAAGAGTAGTGAGAGGAAAGGATCACATTAAAGGCTAGTTTATTTCATCACTGGTTTGTTCACAAAAGATGCTCTGAGAAAAGCAAATAAAAGTCTTTCCCTTTCCCTCACTTTTTCCCTCTCTAGTTCTTTCAGTGCCCCTCTTGCTGGAATTTCAAAACAGGGAAGTCCAGAAAGGGAAAAGTGCTGGTGCTGAAGGTTGGCTTCTGGGACTTATCTCATTTTGTATCCTGTTATCACTAAAATGATATCATTAATTTCTTCTGAGTAATGGGTTTGACCTCAGTGTCTAATGGTACACGAATAACTTCTGCCATGTCTTTCATAATGTGGGCAGATAGCAAGATTTCTCTACAAAATATTAGAGAATCTGAAAAATGAGTAACTAAAGATCCAGATAAATCACATGCAACTGGGAGAAAACACAAGAGTGAAATTAATGATCAGATTATCTACTCAAGTGCACGTGAGGAAGTCATATGGGGTAAACTACCCACATCATCCCTCAAACTATTCCACAAATATTGCCTGAATAATCTTTTAGATATGTAAATCTTTACTTCTCTTTTTGACTTTTGGAAACTAATGCAGTGTGAGTAGCTGTGAAGCCTGTTGAATTAGTGGGATATGTCCAAAAACACTTGCAAGGCTTGAGATGAAAACTTGCTTTTTTAAAAAGTGGCTTCTGATTACAGAAGTCAAATTAGTGGTATCTTGTATCTAGATGAGTTTAAAGAAAACGATCATCTGTGTCTAACCCTTCAGGATGACACTCACTTTGAAAATACAGCCCCACATGTCTCAGGCTAAATACTGAATATCAGTAGTTCTGCTTGAACAAATGTCTTTACAAGTTGTCTGTTAACAATTTGCTCACTGCCAGAAATAAAATTAGTTTCAGAGCTAGGATCTGGATTCAGAAATGATGCCTAACCCCATATTTATACCACACTGCACTTTGAGGTTTTCAGTACCCTGGAGTTTTTTAACCCTTAGATCATGCATTCAAACCACCCCATGTTGAGAAAACAGCAACTACACTTGTTATAGGCCTGCTTAGCTGTTGATTTTTGTACTCTTAGGAAAGCTTTAGGAAAAGGAAAAAATCCTGTCTGATTTTTGCACAAGTGGAGATGTTTACCTCATCTTGTGATCCCAAAAGAAGGGCCCAACCACAAGTTTGCTAATAGACCAGAGTGTCCAGCTGTCATGTAATAGACCCTGCAGACATCAGCATTTCCACAAGGCTGGTGGTGGAATGTACCCAGCCTGAGAATTAATACTCTGGGACCTCCCATTGGCACTTTTTTAAATGGAAAGATACATAATGGTCTCCATTTCACTTCTCCACTATGTGAAAATATGAGTGGCACAGTACAGTAAAAACCACCAGGTTGTCAGCTTTGCTTTTACAACAAGGCTTTGGAGCCTTGGTGTGGATTTCCCAAGTGTGCCTCAATCCACAGCAGCGATTCTGTCTTCTCTTATCTTGTTCTTCTTGGGGCCTGCAATGAAGGTCCTTGGCGTTGGTCATTAGCCTTTAGCTGAAATGATCTTTGTTAAACTGTGGTCCCTTCCAACCTCACAGTGATTCTGTAATCATCACTGGAGCAATGCCAGCAGTGTCTGCACTCCAGCTGCCTGTACTTCTATTCTGGAGTTTTTCACCTCACTAGGAGAAATTGCATTTCTTTGTAATTTTGTCAGCCAGGGTGAGAGCTGTGGGAGAGCAGGTGGGTCTGCCTTGTTAGAAATGGGGATGCCATTTAACTAACTGCTTTCAGCATTTCCGTGGTGGCTGCCTTTGATGGTAAAGACTCACACATCTGGTATGCAGCTTAATGACCGGAGCAACCACTTTTCCCTCTCATTTGCTTCTCTTCATCCACTTGGGCACAGCAGTTCCTGTCACACTCTGTAGTCCAGGGGTAAGGGCTGGTGCCCTTTCCCCCAGCTTCCCACGTGCCGGTCACCCCAGCCTCACTGTACAATCTGTCCTTTCTCCTTCCCTGAAAGAAGCTGTGTCCAGTGCTGCACTCCTGGAATGAGGGCACTGGGTGTCTGAAGAGAGGAAGGAGTGCTCCCTTGGAAGTGCTCAGCTGTCATCAGACTTTCACAGCTGAAGGATTTTTTCATGCAGGATCACTGGGGAATAGGTTGTTCTTCCTCCAGCAACTGTATCAGCACCATTGTGTTTAAATTGCAGTGTAGATTGGTAAGGAAATACTGTTTCTTTACATGAAGAAATTGTGTTTCTCACTGGTGTTTTGTAAGATGCTTAAGTTCTGGAGCTGTAAGATCCTTTTAAAGACATGCTTTTCAAAAACTAGTGGCATCCTCCTTTGACAATCAGAGGTCTTCAGCTGGGCAGAGGAAAACTTTGACATACACTCATTGGTTTCAGTGGACTGGTTTGTACTGTTTGTCCTGTGATATTTTACTGACAAAGAGTCTTTCTCTTGCTGTCACTTTTTTTTTGCATAAGCAGAAGAAAGCTTTATTTCATTACAACCCCCAAAGGTATATTTTATTCTAAGAATCCCAGCCAAAGCAAAGAAAACAAAGCACAACTATGTCTATCTCTCCTTACACCGGTAGACACTGACATATCATTAAAATTAGGCTGGAATCATACACGATCCAGTCTGCATCAACATACATTCCTATATTTGTTAAGGTTAATCTCAAGGCTTGTTTCAAGGTGAAGCTACGCAACAGCTTTAAAAACTGTCATTAAATCACTACAGCCCAGACCACGGGACTGCAATTTTCCCATTGATCCTCCCGTGTCAGCAGTATCGACACGGATTGGCGTGTGGGAGCGTCACTGCCACAGAACCCGGCCGTGTCCCCCATTGCCTCTGGTAGCTCTGAGCCAGCAGCAGTGTCCATGGTTCCATAGCCAGCCTGGGAGAGGCAGTGGAAGGGGTGAGGCCGGGCAGCACACAGAGAGGAGGGCGGTGTGCAGGTGTGCGTGTGGAGGGTGCTGCAAAGGAGGCAGAGATTCACCAGCCCAGACTGCCGTGCCCCAGAACTTTGCCACCCGCTTCCATCAGCTTTAAACACAATGGACGTTTATGATAATCCATTGGGAATCTTCACCGTGATTCAGTGAGTAAGCTAATACATCTGTTCTTCCCATTTTCACCTAATGGGAATATAAATATTTAAATATATGCATACTTTGCAAGGGCAATATGGTTTTGAATACTCACACCTCTGTGCCCTTAATGGTAAGGCATGTTTTGAAATGACTTAGTTAAATACTGAAAATAGTTTGACCTTTGAATTAAACGAATCTAAGTAGCATTTCAACAAGCGGTAACACAGACGTTCTAGATAATTTATTGAAAATGCCATAGAACTGCAGTGAACTTCAGAAAATGAAGAAAGGAATCAGGCATTTTCTTTCTGCAAAGAATGCTGACTCTCTCAGAAGTTTTAAGAATGTTTTAGTAAGCATGTATTTATGTCACAAATGGATTTGAAAGATCCTGAAAGTAATGAAGCAAGTTCCCATTAAACTGCATGCTATGCTTGTCTTTGAATAATGAGCTCATACTGTAGATAAATTATTCAAGATTTCACTGTATTGTATGTGTATTGGATCATAGCATAGGATATGATGTTTGCTTAAAGAGTGCCTCTCTGCATTTATTTGCTAAATGAGGTTGTCTAATACTTAGGAGGGCTAGGAGGTGGTATGCCTGGATTCTGCTCCCAGTTCCACCAAGGACAATTCTTCAGCTCCAACTCGGGTTGGAGGTTTTTTTGTTCGGTTGGTTTCGTTTTGGTTTTCTTATGTTGTTGTTGTTTTTGTTTGTTTTCTCTTTTTGAATATTTGATGCTTTTTCATCTTTTTGGATGTAAAACTAGAATTTAATGAATAACAGTGTGTCAGGATAGTTAAACTTTGCATAACCCAAATCTTCAAGAATTGTAAAGATTTGGACTCATCTGTCCCTTTCTACTTGAATGGAATTGTCTCTTCCCATTCAACTGGACCACAGCTGAAATGATTTTCTCTGGCTCTTTAAGTGATGTAGGTTTTTTGTGAATTATTTAACTTGTTTTGCCTCTATTTAATTTTCCACAAATGCAACAAAATAAAATAAGCCCAAAGACATCAGCAAATTTTCATTAACAATTGTCAGATTGTCAGATTTTGTGTATCTATTCCTTCTGCATTGTTTGCTTTTCATTACTCTTTTTTAAGTTTTAAATCTATGCTAGACATTTTTTTAATAGGGACCTTGTCTTTGTAGGTGGCCACTGAAAAAGCTAGTATATTCTGGAGCATATAAAAATAAAATCCAAAATTCTGAATAGTTTCTTTATGAACAAAACTCTGTCCTTCCTCCCCTCCAAGAACCCCAAGGCAGATGGGTCACTGCTGTGGGGCCAGCTCGCTCCCTTGTTCTGGATGCAGCAGCTGAAGGCAGGAACTGGGCAGACTTCAAAAAGAAAGAACAGAGACACAAAAAAGATTGCAAATAAAGAGCCACATTCACAAATATTTTCCTTTCCCCACCTTCCCTACTCCAAAGACAAGAAAACAAACACCAAGCCTGGAACAGGCAATGCGGATGGAATACAAACCGAGACAGTCTCGGGAGCAGCAGAGGGATGGCAGCTTCAGCTCCACACACACGGGACCTGCTCGGGGCAATGCTGCTGCTCCTGGTCCTCCAGAGCCTCTGGATACTTTGCCTTTGAGGACTGCTGAGCTGCTATGTAAAGCAAGGCAACCACTGCCAGTTTAATGGGGCATAGCAACTGAACTCCTGCAGGAGGATTTGCTAAATAAATGGATGGAAAGATAGGTTCATCTTTCTATATGCTCCTTCATATTTCAGGGGGGCTTCAGGAAGTGTGTTTGCAAATTCAGACTTTTCAATAAGAGTTAAGGGCACCCTAACCCCAAAGCCTGTACAATGGCTGCTGGTTTTAAAGTTTATATGCACTGAAGTTATGCTCAGCAGGGTTAGAACTGTTAATTAATTTTTTTTCAAAATTGAAAAAATATTCCACCATTTTTCAAGTGGAATTCTTTGAACATACTACATGAGAACAAAAGATGCTTGGAATGAGTGGGCAGAGCTTGGGCAGGCTCTACCATAGAGCCATGAAAAAGAGGCAGAACTCTCTATTATGCACATTCCCCTTAAAACATTCCCCAAAAAGAAAGTTGGCAAGCCCTGAACAAGCATAAGGAATTTGAAAGCTTAAAAAGAAAAGAAATATTCAGACTCAGTCATTATAGTCTCAGTTCTTTGATTATCTGGACGAGGAGTGCCAGGGATACAGAGTGAATTAAATAAGGATTCTTGTATAGTCATCAAGCCTCTGTATTATCTGCTGAAGAATTCAGTCTGATGTAGGCTGTTTTTCTTCCCAGAGCACTGAGCTATCCCCTGAAGTCAGTAATACAGTCCCCTATCTGCTTGTGGTATACTCACAAAGCTTGATCAGACATATTCTCCTTGGTAAATATGGCTGAGTCTTCATCTCTGTGAAAGCCATTAATCTCTATATACAACTGTGCTTCATTGCATTCAGATTGGAGAGAAGCAAGAAAAATCAAATCACACCGAACAAAAAACAAAAAAAACCTCAACAACAACAACAAACCCCCCCCCCAAACAAAAAAAACCCAAAAAACCAAAAAAAAAAAAAACAAAAAAAAAAAAAAAACCAAAAAAAAAAACCTCCTAAGCAAGCAATAAAGCAATATCTCTCATAATCTTACTCGCAACAGTTGAGCAGTGAGGGTTACGCCTGTATGTTGGGGTGTTCTTCTGATTCTGTTTCTGACACACTCTTCTCTGAATGCCCATCAAGCTCACTATGAAATGAACTTGCTGGAGTCTAACCAGAGGAACCTGCTTACTGGAATACAGTGTGGTTTCTGTGATTTGGCAGCAGTAAACATCTCCCCTATGCAGCTAGCTGCACAGTGCTGTCCCCAGAGCATCACTCCTGACTCAGAAAGCATCATAAGACCAGGTGTCCCAACATAGACATGCCTGGAAGATGACAACATCTGGCAGTGGTGGCCTGGGACAAATAAATACGCTTTTGGAGCCAATTAATATCAAAACTTGACAGAATAGGCTAATAACATAAAGGATTCCAAACCCAGTGATTTGTACTGCTCATTGTTATACTCTCAAATTACAAAAAAGACAGGTATTTCCTGATTTGAATCTCTTTGTCTTTGTAATATTAAAGTCCTACCTTTCCAATAAAGAGGGAAAAATAATTTACTAGCTCTCATAGTGGTTCATCAAACTCACCAGCTTTGTGTTTACCATGTACAGACAATGTGAGCAGCTAATGATGCTTATTATTTCCACAGTCAGAATCTCTTCCTACACAAAGGATTTCCCTGGACCAAGACCCCTCCTAAGTGATTCCAAGATGTGTTTATATTAACAGTTTATTTCAGGTCAGGAATGTACCCAGGAAGCAAATATTCTGTTCTCTTTACTGTACTTGCATTCTCAGTGTGAGTGAAGTGGTCTTGGAGCACAAAAACTGCGTGTCCCTCTGCTGAACCAAGTAGATGGGGTCCACTCAGAACCCTGAGCAGAGTACAAACCAGAGATAGCCTGAAGTAATATCCCTAAAATGTGTGCAGGTTGGCCCTCAGCTGCTGTGTACCCACCATTTCACTGAACAGATCGACTCCAATCACACTGTGCTATTTGCCAATGCAGAGATGCCCTAGACTTCTAAAGGGGACAGTCAAAATCAGGCTGGCACTGAGCCAGATCAGCTATTAGCTTGCTGGCTTTTGCACCAATTTGCACTGAGATTATGGAGAGGTGCTGAGCAGGAAATCTATGACTGCAGTGTGGGTGGTGTTTAAAGCAGTTTTTAGATTTAGGTTAGATGAGGGTTTCTGAAAGGGTGGTCTTAGTGACTTTTTTTTGCTTCTAGATAAGATGTGTTGTTCTCTCTTGGTTTGGGTTTTTTTTTCTTCACACTATGCTCATCATCATTATGTGAAAGGTTCTGTCAGGATACAGCAAGTTCTAGCCAATGCCAACAAAAAATGGCAGTAAAACCCACTGTCACAAGCCATCCACTTTGAAACAAAGGCAAGGTAGAGCAAGTGTTACAAATACTCTGTCAGAGAGATCATCTGGGTGATATAGCTGGATCTGTGACCTTCCTTAACTCACAGGGGATCTTTTCTGCTCAATAGGCCACTGAAATAGCTGACTTCTGGCTAGATTTAAATAAGCCACTTGTAAATAATTTTGTCATGTGTACTGGGAGGGAAAAAATCTGGCTAAAATTGATTTTGTTCCTGTACTTTCACAGCATTTTGCCACAAGCCCTCAGTATTGACAGTCTTCCCAGACCTACAGTGAATTCACAGTGGCTGCCCTAAATATCTCATGCCTGCTATTTTCTCTTTTCTTACATGTTCATGTTGAATAAACATTGAAACCATTTCTGTCCTTGAAATATTTGCATATTGTGGTAAAGTCTCCAAAAAGGCAAATGGATAAAATTGTTCTGTGATCAAGTCTGTAAGTGATACTTTACTGGGAAGGTACAGATGGGAACGGCAAGCAGCTCACTGTTAATCTGAGTTCTGCTGTGTTTAAATCTACTGTAAAGCTTACACTCATTTTAAAGGGTGGGATATTGGGATTATGGAATCCTTTGGTTCAGTCAGCTGTTCCAGTTTAGCTAAGAGTAGTGTAAGTGATTATGGCTATCATCTCACACTAGACCATTGTCCTGTTTTTGTGAAATGATGGGGGCCCTCAGACATGGGGCACTGAGCTCTTGTTGGGCAGGAAAACAGTGGTGGTCTTTGAAATGGTGACCCACAGCTGAAAGTAAACCATTATGACAAATGGTACTCTCTTGAAAAAGGCCAGGGAGTGACAGCCTTGGCAGAAGGTCACCTGGCAATATGTTCAGTGTTGGCTCTGCTTTGAGCAGAAGGTTGGAAGAGAGACTTCCAGAAGTCCCTTTCACTCTGAATGACTCTGTGATGATGTTAACAGGACAGTGAAGAGGAAATATGTTAGAAGTAGCTTATGAAAAATAAGTTAATGTGACTCTCAGAAGTCACAGACCTTAAACATAAGCAAAATACTGATGCTGATGAAATCAAGAGAGCTGCAGGCAATTACAGTACAAGCGTGAAAGATTGTATTAGGGAATCAGATACATGGTTAAACTGGCAATAACACATTTGTCTCCCTCCTCTTTGATGTCCTTCCTTCCACCTTAATACCCAAACTTGCCAGTGGAACAGTTCGTAGTGGCGACTTCAGTCTTGACAAAGTTAATAAACTGAAAAGGCATTTTTTTTCATTCTGTCCTGAGATTTGTTGGTTTTTCAGATTGGGAGACCCAACTGAAGCACAGCTTTTGGTGGTTCTGATCATTTAAATATTCTTAACTGGTTCAGCTGCAGAAGAGCATCCCCAGGTTGTTCAGTTTCAGTTTGCAATAAAATCTCAGTATCAAAATAGTTCGGGCTTGCAAGGGTCTGCACGTGGCAGAGCAGAGCTTATTGTGGGCTGAGACATCGTGGTCTTCAGCACGACGAACGAGAGCTCCCTCAGAACTCGGGGTAACTCTTCTCTGCAATCTACCATGAAAACACGTTCTTGTTCATCTCAATTCAATAGCAGGTAGAATTTTTTTTTTTAAATGGTTGTCTGGCACCTGCCTGCATCATGAGTCACCTTTGATAATGTGCCTCTTTGAGCGCTGTTTTCAGAGGTATTCATTGCTTGTGTTTCCACTGACAGTGAGTCTGGAGCAGAGGGCCCTTACCTGCAGCTTTGTTAATCAATCATCAGTTTCTGGTGTTTGACAGCAGAATTGGTGGTCATTTCAGAGAGTTCTTCAGTATATTTCTGTGATTTCATGGTGGGTTTTACTGCAGTGCTGCTGAGAAAGGAAAATACTCATTTGCATGCTGCAAAGCATAGGCAAGGAGCCAGATCTGTGCTATTACAATATCTGATCTCTGTAAGGCAAACATCCTTTTGAAAGGAGCTAATGTTTCTGTCTATTCAATTCTGATTCACAGTTCAGCACTTTCCTCATTCAAACACCCTGGGGAAGAGTTAACTGTATTTTTCTCTTCTCCTTTTATCTTTATTCCTGGATTAAGTGAAGAAATTATTGGTTCATGTTACAGCCCTTTTTCCCCCTTGCAGTAAATCATCTGCAATATTTCTTACTATTGGTATGCTGCATGTCATGTATACCCTGTTTATGTCACACTGAAATACTTAATTATTTGCATGACAAATATTCAGGTTTTATCCTGTGAGTTGCCCCATAGGAGGTATGTGTTTTTAACTAATACATACATGCTCATATCTTAGCATGAACTTTCCATCAAAAGCAAAATATTGCTATAAAACATTTAATAACAAATGTTCTTGATTAGTTTTCCCTTCTGTTTATGATGAAAAATCATAATATTTAGTATAGTCATTAGTAGAATCTCAGCACTAATTTTTTATCTGCTGTTCACTTGCTGCGTATGCTTTGCAAACACTTTCCAAAAATCAAATTATAAGAGTCATGAGTTGTAGTCTCTTTTTTTCTGAGGGGACATGACTGACTATTAAAAGAACCTTTAATTCTGTGAATACAAACGTTAGAATTATTTTTCTATAAATACTACGCAAAATGCAATTCATATTTATCACTTGTATTCCTTCCAGGAAATTTAATTGCTGTTCACAGAGAGCAAGTATGGAGAAAAAAAAATCATTTAAATATTTAAACATTTAAACATTTCCTCTATGTGCTTTATCTGTGAAAAAACAATCCAAACAAAACAAGCCTAGACCAAACCCACAAAACTCTTATAATAGGGAATACTTTGCATTTATCAACACACAGACTAGCCATGTCTTTCTCATCAGTCACTCTGCTTATGCTTTCTCTAACACAGCAGTTGCCCTCTACCTACACCTGCAGTGTCCGTATGGACCCCTTGCCTTTCCAGATGAACAGGCACAGGAGCTAATTACTCTTGAGATGATGCTCCACGTAAAGTCTGGGGAGCATTTCAGAAGCTCAGCACAAGCCTCTCCCTGCTGAACCAACATTCCCAGCATGCTGAAATGCTGAATAAATAACTTCCCTGCAAAATCAATACATGTTATATACTGCTCCTTCATTTAAATAGCATCTTTTTTATCCCAGGGCTTCGGGGTTAGAGTTCTGTAATGTGAAGGCAAGTTATCCCTGCATGGTTTCTGGCTTCAATTGCAGCCCAGGCTATTCAGGAATCTTTTTCTTCCAAGTACTTCTGCTTGGTCCCACTGCGGCTTTACTGACAAATTCTCTGCTCTGTGAGTGACGGCCCACAGCAGCATCAGGTATGAACTTATGGCCTTTCCAGCCAGTCCATCCTTCCCAGGAGAGGCCAAAGACTCTGCTGGTGCCCCAGAGCCTTCCTGCTGCAAACCTTCTTAGGGTGGTACCTGTTGAGGGACCCCACACTCTGCCTGGGGGGGACAGGGTTAAGGAGGCCCTGAGCTCCTGGTCTGGGGCTGCCCAGGCAAAGGCATCCCAGCCTGGGTGGGTTTGTCTGTTCTTACCCCTCTCTCAGCCATGTCTTTCAGCACTGCTGGAGGGGGCTGTACAGCAGCTGTGCATCACAAACTCAGCTTCCCAGGGTAGGAGCTTCCAGATTAAAAGCTTCAACAATTCTTTTATGGTGCTATGGCAGGAACCTTTTGCAGGAGGTACAGCTGCTTCTAAATACCTGTGGTTCCACAGATACAGGTTAGCAAAGACGTCAGAGTTTCACAGCATGCCTGGGGTTTTACTAAGATCCTGTCATCAGTCCCTGGGATTTGAAGGGGGGGCAACAGGCGGCATTTCATTACATGTTTGTATTTCAAATGAGACAGCTCTCTTTTACCTCAACAGTACAGCATTAAGGTTTTGTAAACGTTGATATATAGAAGCTGGAACAGCACAGCTCAATGGATGCTAATGAGCTTTAAACAAATGGAAAAGAAATATTGAGTGCTTGCCTAGTTCCAACCTTGGCCAGCTGCACCAGGTAGCAGGGGAGGTTGCTTGTGGGATACAAATAAGTAGCATCAGTCCTCTCCAGAGAAATTGCTCAGCATCCCTGCACATACTGACACAGGAAGATATCTCTCCAGCTGTCAATCCTTCAGCCTCCTACAAGAGGAGAAAATTGCTGTGGTTTGTTGTGACTACTTATCAGTTTAACTAGTTTTTATAACCAAATAATTTACCCACATAGAAAGAAAATTTCAACAGTCAAATACAACAAAGAATTGAAAAAAATACATGTGGCACTAGGAAAACTGTATCCTCTTCTGTAAAATCATAAGAAAAGGCAGGGAGAAAAATCTCATGCTTTTTTAATTTTGAAATTTGCTATTTACTTATTTCTAAATAGTTATGGTTGCTTTGAAAGGATACCTTAAAACATAAGGAAGGAATGCATTTTTTTCAGGACTTGCAATTTTATTCTTTGCTGAAGGTTATGAATTTTTTTCTGTGCAATGTATTGAACTAGTCAGGAAGAGAATTCAAAAAAAAAAAAGGTAAGCAGTATTGAGCAGTCAATGTATTTCTGAGCATCTCTATAGGAGTAAAGGTTTCTTATAAATTAGTACTCCTCAACTCTAAGAAGCTTCCTCTGATTCATATGGGTCAAAAAAGTTCCTCTCATGAAAAAAAATTTAGAAAATTCAAAGGTAATCCAATTCTAGGCTTTGTGCCATCCAGGTGCTTGTACCCAGCAGGGAAAAAAAAAATCTCCTTAATCCTTTTCTGTTTTTATAATTACTTGTTTTTCCTTTTTCCGGCAGTTCTTCTGTTGAACACAAAAGTTACCATATCCAATTAAACCTTTTTGTCCTTGCTTATAAAATCTTCATGTCTCCTTAGTTATATATTAACACAAGATTAATCACTTGATCAATCTCAGCGTTTTTTTCTCATCTGGCACAGTGACAGCCACAAGCCATTTGGTGGCATGCTCTCAGGGTTTTTTGTGCAGCCAATGGATGTGTGTGACTGCACGGGGGAAAAAGAGGGTGAACTAGAGAGAAAGAAAGAGCAAGAACACCAGTAACACATTTAGCATGGTAAATGCCATGGCATTTTGGAGAGACCAGCTTCCACATGTGATCATCTAATAGCTTCTGATGCATGTTGTTGTGTATTTCACTGTTTATGTAAGAGAGGCTGGCAGGAAGGGCACTTCTTGGCAGTTAATGATCACTGTCATTGACCAAGCCAATCAGTCAGTAACTGGAAATATCTGACCTTTATGGCTTTCTTCCTTTGATGATTCTCTTTAATCATATATTTTTTTAACCTTTCCTGTTGGATCTAAAACTGTGTACTTTGATATTAATTCAATCTGCCATACTAGAACGAAAAGATTTTTCTTTCTCAGACTATTCCTGACAGTTTTTGCCACCAAAGGGAAAGCAAGATTTGTTTCTGAAAGCTCCATCATATTTACCTTGTCTTCTAATGTTTTCCTTTACCTCCCTTACCTTTTCTGGAGCTGCTATCACTTTGTACTGTCCACTGCATATTATCTTCAGAGTTCATCACAGAAAAAGCCCTGAATTTGTCAAGGATTGTTTGCTTAAGGTCTGCTACAATATGAGTATTTTAACCTAGGGGATTTAAAGGTTTCCAAAATAGACTTTCTCTGACAAAAATACACTGTTTGATGAAGACTGCAGCCTTTCTTTGGGAAAAGGTTATTAACAAAATTTTAGTTTTCAGATTACTTGGGGTTTATTTGGTAAGCCATTGTGAGTTCAAATGTTGGCATGAACAGAAGTCAATTTACTAGAATGTATCATATTCATAACGTTCTGAAAAGAGCTTTGCTTTCCAAGCCATCTTGTGAATAGTTGCATTTATTACAGTAAATACTTTAATACTTCTGGCCAGGGAGAAACATTCTGATTTATTTGGGCACATATGAATACAAAGCAGAACCACAGATTTACAAAGTGTGTTATCATCTAACAATTTTCTTAAAAATCATGGCTAGTCAGTGAAGTGCTGAAGGCCTTGTTTGACATGGTGGCCCTCAGTGAGCAGAGAGCTCAAACTGAGCATGGGTGCTGCTGCTCTGACCTGCTGGAGCCTAGGAGCCATGCCTTTGCTCTCCATGACTGGGGCTTGGAAACACATTGGCTGTGCAGCCAAGTACAGCAGGCATGGGGCAAGTTCAACTCAGTGGCCAAACTCATTTCCATGGTCATATTTTGTTTTGTCTTCTGGTTAAGCCTATTTAATGCATAGCATAACAGACACTGCCGTACACAAGAAAAAGAGACCAGCCCAAGGGCACTGAACGGGACACTTTGCAAAGGGCAAGTAGCACATCTCCAATGATTTCAATGGGCATTCCCATTAACATTGTGCCTCTAGCTGGAAAGATGCAAGAAGGTTAATGTTTGTTAATAATGTATTCTGGTCTTCTTTTGGTGAAGCTCAGAGACACTCTGTCCTGCCCAGTGTGAAATCTCTGTATTTGACTCATGTCATGGAAAAGGTTAGAGTTATTCTGAACCGTACCTTTAAGCAATAGACTTTCTGTATTACGGCATTCAGGTAGGTCTGGACAATATTTCTAAAATTATATGAAAATTACTTCTTGGTGTTTTTTGAATTATTGTTTGTGAAGCATTTGTTGAAATTACTATGCTTCAGTGAATTGGTGAAAAATGACCTATCCATGAACACCTGAGATACTACAGTAATTGTCTATACCTACAAAAATACAACATTGGTGTAGCACTCCATGAGCATTGTGCCCATGACAGTGGGCTCTCATTTCTGGCACCAAGCAGCCAATGAACAAAATGAACTGATGTTCAAAATGCCAGGCCTCATCCCCATAAATTCACAAAACAAAGACCTGTATCTTGTCACCACACAGATCCCTGCCTTGTTCTGCTTCGTAACCCTACGCATCCCCTGACTGCACTGGTGACAATTATTATGACATTGTGAAGTGCCCTGAGACCAGCTGCTGAAAAATGCCATCTCTGAGATGCTGCTAAATAACCCCACAAAGCCAGCCTCCAGCCTTGAGGGAGAGCAATTCGTGCTGTGCCTGGGTAAGGGGACGCTGGGGAGTGAGCTCTGGTTTGCAACTCAGCTAATTAAACATTAATGAAGTCCTTTCAAAAGAGGGAGCTTTGCTTCACACATCTGAATGCCTAAATCCAATCTGTAAATGTTTGTTTTCCCCATTTTAGCTTTTTAATTTATTCCTCAATTTTGTAACCTCTGAAATGATAATAAAATGTGCTAGATTTGAAATAGAAGTCTCCAAACAGTATTTTGGCAATCTGTTAGGAGCTGGAATACATATGGATTACTCTGTAAATCTAAATTATTGGCACTCAGGAAAGATTATTTCCATGTATTTTGTTTTATTGAGTAATATTTTGCAGCTATGGCTGCAGTGCTGTTATTAACTTGCAATAGTTCTAAACCCGGGTAGGTGATAAGATCATTTACTGTGTAAAATTCAGGCCTCCAAAGTAAGATGGTGCTAATCAGTTGAGCCCTAGGAGTCCCAGCTGCTCACCCTCTCCAAAGATTTGACCCCTACTGTATTGAAAAAGTCTCAATAGAATTTTAGTTTGTAATTGGAAACAGTTGGTAGAGCATATATTTTTCTTGACTAGCTATAATAGAGGTAAGATACAGAAAACATTGTCACAGCAGAGGATGATTTTAATTTAGACAAAGAATGACAAGAAAACAGTCTTTCCAGATGCAAAGATGGTTTTGCATATTGCGAACATGCTTTCAACCATTTGGAAAGAAGTATTTTTCTCCATTGAAGTTAATTCCTTTTCACATAAATTACTTATGTATCTTTAAAAATAAGGTAAATCTCTATGTTAAATGACAGCTGGCCTTGGTGAAATATAATTTTGCAACTTGGGCATTCAGGAGATAGGGTATTGCCACAAAGCCACTCTTGGTCCTCAGGCAAGTGATTCTATTGGATTTCTTGCCTGTAAAGTGAGATAAGTTGTTTCTCATAGCTAAGGTAGGATTTTCCTTCCTTTTTTCTCCCCACATCCTTGCCCTTTAGATGGATTTGAATTTATTCACTTAGGAAAAAAAAAAAAGTAAACCAATGCTTGTTCAAGAAGCACACAAACTGACTTAATCAAAAAATCTTGAGGATTGCACAGTCTAGCACCAGTTTCCACAGGGAGGAGGAGAGGACAGACAGAGTCACTCACAGATAGTCACTCACTGAAAGCTGTGAAGATGTTTTTTCTGGGCAGTTGGAACCTGGCTGAGAGATGTCTTTCAGCAGAGCCTGAGCCCAGCTGCACCCACCGTTGATGCAGGTGGTACTTACTGTTCACAGAACTTCCACAGCTGATCTGGGCTGGAAGTAGCTTGAATTATGAAGGGTTATGTCATTTCAGAATTTTATAAATGTAGATTGCCACTGTAACCACATACACAACAAACACCAGATTTCTTAGGTCAGTGACCAAGATGGAAGACTTGCCAGGTCCAACTCTTGTATTTAACGTGCAATAAAACCTCTTCCCCCAGACATTCACAATATTTGATTTGAAAGTATAAAAATGTATTACTCTTGCTGTGTTATGTCTATTGGGGGCTCATTTAATGCACTTTTACTGTCCTAGCCCAATTGATTCAGACATAACTGAAATAAAACTGTTATTTAGAGAAGCAGGTGAATGTTATGTAAAACCAGAAGAATGCCATTCAGAACTTCAGTTCCTACTAACCTACAAAAAAATGCTGGAGGGAGTGTTCAGCTTATTTTCTCAAACTATCACTTATGGCTTATATTTCAGACCTTAAGTAAATGACAGCAGTTAATTCAAATAACAATTAGAACAACCATTTGGAGGTGAAATTATTTTAACTTCTCACTATTAATACATCCTACGCTTGCAGAACATGTGATGGAGGAACTTCTCCCTTCAAACAGTAAGCATTTGTATTTGTTTGATATGTTTACAAACTGATGTTTATAGTTTTCTTTATAAGAAAAATAATTAAAAAAAACCCCCAAAAACATGAATTGCAATTGAGGAGCAATTTGACTTAGGAAAAAATACAGGAAAACAGCACAAGGACATTTTCGCATACTTAAAGCAACAAAGAATGACTTGTCCAAGCAGCCTGTCAGCTCTTCAAAATGAATTTCATGTGATCAGACATCCATGCACACGATCAGGCACCCATGCATGCTGTGGTATGTGTTCTTTGCACATTTTTGTCAGTCTCATCCGCTGAGCAGCTTGCTCAATAAAGACAAAAAAAATCCAAACTATATGTTTTCCTTATGCTTTTGATAAAAGCGTTACATTATCTACATTATCAACATTTGCAGCAACATCGCACCAGTTGGATATCTTGTCAGAGCTTACAAAAGTAGCTGAGCCAGGTCTTATTGGCAGGGAGATGGCAAACTTCCAGCAGCTCCCAGGTGCTGCAGAGTTCAGCAGCAATTAAAGATGTGCCACTCTGCCTCCAAGCCAAGACCATGATAGCTTGTAAAAAGTCAGAACAAAGCTATGACTATGCCATCAGCTTTTGGAAACAATGTGAAACTGAAGTTCTGGCTACATGTGGTCATTAAAAATCCCTTCAAGCAGTTGGAACATACCATGCAATACCTCCTTTATCCTGGACAGATGCCACTCAGGTTTACTCCCTCATCTGGCAGCTGATGTCCCTCTGTGGCCTCCTGTGAGCGTGGTGGTTTCTCTTTATGAACAGGGCTGGTGGATGGGAGCTCTGCTTCATGCATGGCTGTCATTCTCTGCATGCCCACTGTGACAGTGTGCTCTTCAGCTTTCAGCTTCCCTGAGAATTCCATCAATGACAGCATGTGCTTAAAGTTAACACGAGGAAAATGGGTAACCTCATCACTTGAGAAGCATTGTCACACAGGAGTTTTGGGGAATATTCTAAACATTTACACACAAAACCTGTTTACCATTCCACTCAACCACTTCGGTACTGACTACCTCTTACAGTTAAGACCCTTAGTGTTTTCCAGAGATCTTTTAAAATACTTGAAGTTTACCATGGGCTGAGCATGCTAACATTCATGTCCCCAACAAACTGGACTGAAAGTCAAAAAGAATCACAGAAATATCTAGTTTGGAAAAGACCTGTACAATCATGGAGTCCAACCCTTAACCCAGCACTGCCATGTCCACCACTAAATTGTGGTATGCCCCTGTTCCTAAGAGGCAGGAATTTGATCTCACCTTCTCGTGTTACTAATAACTCCTCCCTTGACCCAAACCCTAACTCCACCCCTGTGATACCCCATAAAACCCCACAGCCCTGGGTCTGTTCTCTCTCATTTCTGCTCTCTGGGCCTTGCTCGGGCTCCCAGGTCTCTGCCTCCTGCCCCCTCCACCCTGACACGGGGTATGTGTGGGGGAATAAAATGGACTCTCATGCTAAACAAGAGAGACAGGTCTCGTCTGTTTCCCATGCCGTGGGCTGTGGCCTCCCTGGACTCAATTGTCACTGTAGCCACATCTGCTACAATCATGTCCCTAAGTGCCACATCTACACATCTTTCTAATACCTCCAGGGGTGATGACCCAACCATGTCCCTAGGCAGGCTGTTCCAATGCCTGACCACTGTTTCTGTGAAGAAAAATTTCCTAATACCCAACTTGAACCTACTGCAATCTGAGACCATTTCTTTCCTCTCATCCTGTCACTTGTTATCTGGGAGGAGACTGACCCCTGCCTCATTGCAACCTCCTTTCAGGTGGTTGTGGAGGTCCCCCTGAGGCTCCTTTTCTCCAGGTTAAGCTTCCTCAATGCTCCTGGTAGGACTTGTGCTTCAGACCTGTCACCATCTCCTTTGCCCTCCTTTGGACATGCTCCAGCATATCAGCATCTTTCTTGTAGTGAGGGGCCCAAAACTGAATACTGGCTCCAAGGTGTGGCCTCACCAGTGCTGAGGGCAGGGGCTGATCACTGTCCTAGTCCTGCTGGCCACAGTATTTCTGACACAAGCCATGATGGTAGAACAGCATACACAATTTGCATTGACATAAATAACTACTCAGTATCCACAATACTGAAATGAATTACCATACTGAAATGAAGTATTTTTTATCTCCTAACTGCCAAACTAGATAATTGAATAGTGTAACTCTGTAGCTACAGCATGGGAAGTGAAAGGTATGGTAAATTCCCTGAGGTCTCTAAATTACCTAAAGCATTCTTTCAGTAACTGTAAGATGGTTTGGTCTCACCAACTGCATTACAACTTACACTGTGGATCTAATTGAAAAACTGGGGTTTGGAATTTCCCAGTGAAATATAGCCCTAAATTTGTTCTCCTGGATTTTGCATAATAAATAAAGCTGTCACTGCTTTCTGAATATATGTGTATATATGTATATATATATATATATATATAGTGCTGATTCAGAGCTCAAGGTCAGTCTATGTTAGAGAGAAAAGAGGAGACCTTTATGGCTATACTGTTGGGAAAAATATTTAAAATAGTATCTCTTCAAAGCTATACAACTATTTTAGGCATGTGGTGTGATTCTTGGGGTTGTCCTGTGCAGGGTCAGGTTTAGACTTCAATGATCCTTGTGGGTCACTTCCAGCTCATGGTATTCTAAGATTCTGTGATTTTAGAAGTTACAAAAAATTGAGGTCAAGCAGTCAGCAAAGTGATTCTGGTGTGGTCAAGGGTTAAAAAAAAAATAAAAAATCACTATGATCTATATGCACTTCATCATCTGGGTATCACCACCGAATTCACAGATTCGGACAGCCAGAAGTCCAGAAATAATGGGATAAAAATAAAAAAGGGAACAAATATTTGGATTGGAATACAGTTATTCTGAACGTTATTTTGAAACTGATGTGGAACAAATTGTTACCTACATTTTTTCAGTCATACCAATAATAAACACATAAATAAATACAAAACTTAAATGAAGTAGAGTACTGCTTTCCACAGCTCCTGCCCTTGATCCCTGAAAATAGCAGGAATCACTCTAGTTGTCTTTCACATGGTCTGATTAAAAGTTTTTTGAAATTCTATTTCACAGCCTTAGTGTTTTGAAAATGTTGTTATCCTCAGTTCTTTTCAATAGACAGAAACAGAGGTCTCCAGAGAGCAATTCATCTCATCTTAAGATAGGCATCTAAGACAGGTCAGCAAATGGTGTTCTGAAGATGATTCTATTAACTATAAAGAGAGAGTAGACTCACATATCCAACTTTTAGAAGTCTGTAATTAGACAAGATGATTTTCACTCATCAAACTACTTTTAGACAACTTTTTTTCCTCTTAAGATATAAAATCTCAACTTTTTAAACTAGAAAAATACACTACACCCTTGCTAATTTTAAAATCCTGCATATAGTAAGATGGACTTTATTCTTCTGCACCTTGGACAAATTTTCAAGCCTTTCCTTTTTTCCCCACTTGAAATGCCAGCATAGTAGAGGGACATTGCTCTCTCTGTATTTCTAGGTGTAACTCAAATCACTGTTTGAAAACTTGTGAAAAACATTGTACTTGTCACATTTTCAGCTCAGGTTCAGAGACTTCCAGTTCATGTATGATTCAAAGGATCATCTAAATATTAGGATGCCTGTCCAAACTAAAATGAAATTCCAGATACTTGAGATTCACCTGTCACTGAAGATAATGTTGCCATAAAGAAAGCACCAATTATTCCACCAGCGATGAAATACTGAGAATAACAGTAGTAAAAATGGCACTTACTGAATTTACAATGATGCAAAGCTATGAGCCACCAGGAAGATGAACAAGGAATGTGGGAGACATTTTCCATTATTCATACTAGGAGCTATACCCTGCTCCTTGCTGAGAACATACCCATCCCATGCAGTTTGCCCAGTCAGATACTGTCCACCCCAAACAATTGCATGTGTCAGTTCAAATTGCTCATTGAACGGTGACACCTCACTCATTTCATGCTCCTCACCATTTTCCCTGTATCATTCCTTTGTTGTGACCCTTTCTGTCAGAGATGTTAGTTTTAAAGCCAGCATGAGATTAACTGCATAATGCTCCCCTTTCAAGCCTGCCTTTGCTTTATCTCCATCCAGCTGAGCTGGACACCGGGATGCACCAAGCTCCCTCTGGGAATGGCTGCAGCTCCCTGTAGCCTGTTTGCATAACAGCTCACTCCTCTTTCTAACATGGCCACAATAAGAAGAGGGGCCACATTGTTTCCAGAAATAAAACAGATTACTTTAATCTAAACCTACTGCAGAGCCAGGATAATAATTCTTTTTTTTTACCATGTGTTTAACCATTTCTGGGGAGTCTAAAATAGCTAAACACTCATATGTGTGCTATTCTTGTTTAAGGAACAATCCTCATCTGGGTTTACTAGGGGTTTAAGTTTTCTCCCCCCAGTTAACCAAAATACATTCTGGAAAAAATTCAAAATCAGAAGACTGCATCACTATTTGTTAGTCTCCTCAAAACAAAGGTATTTAGAATTTTGTCTCAGTCCATCCACTGTTTCTTCAGCCAACCATTACTCAACGATATGTTTACTTTCTTTCAAGGAACAGTTATTACTGCATTTTTTCATGAAAGCCTATATCTGTGTTTGGTGGTTTTTTTTTTTTTTTTTTTTTTTTTTTTTTTTTTTTTTTTTTTTTTTTTTTTTTTTTTTTTTTTTTTTTTTTTTTTTTTTTTTTTTTTTTTTTTTTTTTTTTTTTTTTTTTTTTTTTTTTTTTTTTTTTTTTTTTTTTTTTTTTTTTTTTTTTTTTTTTTTTTTTTTTTTTTTTTTTTTTTTTTTTTTTTTTTTTTTTTTTTTTTTTTTTTTTTTTTTTTTTTTTTTTTTTTTTTTTTTTTTTTTTTTTTTTTTTTTTTTTTTTTTTTTTTTTTTTTTTTTTTTTTTTTTTTTTTTTTTTTTTTTTTTTTTTTTTTTTTTTTTTTTTTTTTTTTTTTTTTTTTTTTTTTTTTTTTTTTTTTTTTTTTTTTTTTTTTTTTTTTTTTTTTTTTTTTTTTTTTTTTTTTTTTTTTTTTTTTTTTTTTTTTTTTTTTTTTTTTTTTTTTTTTTTTTTTTTTTTTTTTTTTTTTTTTTTTTTTTTTTTTTTTTTTTTTTTTTTTTTTTTTTTTTTTTTTTATGAGGAGGGTTTTTTTCAAGTTTTTCCCCTGCATGTTTATTCTCTGTACAAGGCATTGATTTTCTCATGTTTCCACTATCCCAGGCAGTTCTGACTTCTTCCCTTCAAGCTACACTGCAGAAAAAGAGGACAAATGCTGCAGTATCCTCTCCTTAAAAAAGAATAAAATTTTAACATGGATGGTATTTACAAATAAAATTCACCTCTCTTAACTTTACGCCTCTATAAACTAGGTTTCTAGTAATTTAAGTCATTGCAAACTGACCATTTACATTCTCTACAGTACTCAGCCAGAAGCTTCCAGAGGGTAATTTATTCCCTGCTAAGATGGGTGCTCAAGGCAGGCACCTGCAGAAGATACTGGCTCCTATCTCATCCATTAAATAAACAGAACCTTGATGATCTGGCAAAAACAAGACATGTATGGTTTGACAGGCTCAAGTTGCAGGAGATGAGATTTGCCCAGTGTCTGAATACCTTTAGGAACTTCTAGTCTTAAAAAACCCCAAACCAGCTGTTTTCATATAATCTGAAATAACCATCAAGTGAAATGAGTGCTGCTGGATCATTTATCACAGCCTAACATGGAAGTTAAAGCAATCACAGAGAAATGAGTTCTGAGTGATACAGAATTTTTTACCCCCCCCATTTCTGTGCTCTTTTGGAAAGATTGTAGTAGTTTTGATTGTGCATCACCCAATGATACCCTGCCTATATACCTAAGAAAGATATATTTATTATGGTGATATAATGTTGCTAAGTATTGCTTAAGATCCATGTCTTGCTGGGGAGGGAGAAAAGAAGAAAAGGAAGAGTTATTTTATCTCACTCTTAAATCTACTTCAACATATAAATTTTATCCTTCCTTGAATAAATTTAAATATGCCAATTTTCCCAAAGTTTGAAACTGCAAGCAGTCTAAAGCAATTTTTCACATGATATATGTAGAGATATCAAAATTATGATAAATATCAGCTCACCTACAAATAGCATTCTGCTGAACCTATGTTGAACAAGAGAGTATCAGTAGATTTGGGACTTAAAGTTCCTAATGAACCTGGTAAACTTATCCTAAACATAAGTTTATTTCTACTTTTGCAGAATAATATAAACTTGCACAGCTGAGAAGTACGTGAGGTAGCTTGAGTGATTTTTATTTGCCATATGCATTTACTGCACTGGGTCTTCTTGATGGTGTCTTTATTCTGCCCTTCACTGTACACCTAAAGCAGGTGTTGCAAACCTAAAAGCCTCCTGAAACAGCAGGATCCCACTTATCCCATGCCTGCCTGTGATGTCATCAAAGCACTTCCTAACCTCCACCCCTGTTGCCTTTTGACAAGTGTATGCAAGATTAGAGCCGAGAGAAGGAAAATATCTTCTAAGTAATATTAGTGGGTGGAACATTTGCACTGTTTGACTAAAGGGAACTCTACTTTTAGGCCAGCAAACAAGGAATAGAGTAGTTTTAGGATGTAGACTTTTCAAAAGTTTAATTTGCTTTTGAAAATTGAATTGTTGTAGCACAGTATGGAAATATTGAGGGAACACTTGGTCTTTTACTGAAATAAGTTGTGGCTCTTGACAATGATCTGTATATAGATTATGGCATGAGAAAAACTATTGGGAATAAATCTGATACTATGAGGGGAATCAGACAGGACTCAACAGGACGAGAGGTGCCTCCAGTTGTCTCTCAAAATGGCTTCTGCATTTTTAACTTGTGGTGAGCTCTTTTTTAAGTTAGTGCTTTTTCCCCAGGAAAATTAAATTGCCAGGAAACCTGAATTTATGATGAGCTGATCATGTAGTCTCAGCCCACTGTAACCATGTTTTTTATCCCTAAGTAGCAATTCAGCTCTTCTGCTATTCAGAAATAAATGAGCATTTTTATCTGCTCGTATGGAGAATTTATGAAGCATACAAGAAAAGTCCCAGGTCACAACATTATTTACTCAGTGCTGCAAGGGGAGTCCCCTGGCAGCAAAGAAGAGCTGTGATATGACATGATCTTAATATTCCTCTCTCCCCATCCTTGTTATGTACCCTGCAGTACTATGAAAGAAGCTCTCATACCCGTTCTGGGAAATAAACACATCTGGGTGCCTCCCTAGAGTGTCTGTACATTAATGCCCACAGCATGGGGAGCAAATAGGAGGAGCTATGATCTCACTGGAATCACAGAAATGTGGTAGGATTCTTCACACAAATGGAGAATTATGATGGATGGAGACAGAATTTTTGTAAAGGGTGGCAAAAAGAGTAGTTTATGCTCTATGTGAGGGAGCAGCAGGGGTGGATGGAGCTCTGCTGTGGGATAGGTGGTAAAAGGCCTGAGAGCCTGTGTGTCAGGATAGGGGACAAACTGACCCAGGTGATGTTGTGGGTGTCCGCTAAAAACTGCCTGGTCAGAAAGAAGTGGATAAAGTCTTCTTCAGACAACTGGAAAAAGCCTCATGTTCACTAGCCCTGATCCTCATGGGGAATTAGAATCATGGTGGTATCTTCTGGTGTGCTTTGAATGAGTAGATAATGATGGAGCTGCTCTACTCATGTCATACTTACAAACAAGAAAGGGCCATTCAGGGATCTGAGGCTGTGAGCACCCTTGGCTGCAGTGATTATGACTGGAGCTCAGAAGATGGAGTGGAAGGAACAAGGCAAAATTAAGATTATAAACCTGGACTACAGCAGAGGAGACTTTGGCCTTTTTCAGAGATCTGCTTGGAAGAATGCCATGCAATATGTCCCTGGAGGAAAGAGGGGTCAGGGAGAGCTGGTTCATTATCAAGGATCACTTTCTCCGTCCTCAAGGGTGGTCCACACTAATGAGCAGGAAATCAAGCAGAAGCAATAGGAGGCCTGCATGGATAAACAAGGAGCTCCTGACTCAACTCAGACATTAAAAGGAAACATACAGGAGGGGGAAGCAGGGATTTCAATGACATTTATGAGAAAACTCATCAAACATCAACAGTCTCAGTTTCCAAAGAAAACTTGGTAGGGGACAGGACAAGGAATTTTAGTTCCAGAGAGCATAAAAAACAATGCAGTGTATGCATTTCATACGGCATTACCTATGGATCTGAGCAGGTTTAATTCTAACTTGGGACCTATCTGACAGAGAGTAACTTTTACAGAATAAGAGACTTATCATCCATTGGGACAAAAAATGGTCTGTGTTGCTGGTATTTTAGATGATGTCTCATAACTTTCCCAGTGCCTTTATATGGATATTGAAAGGAAGGAGTGATTGATGTAGAACCGGAGGGTCTTCATATCTTTGGCAAGTAAGACAAAGCAGGCCATCAGCCCTCTGATTACATTTCATACAGTGGATATTTTCCAGCTCAGTGCTTAACCATTAACTTCTCAAGGTAAAATGACTACTCAGTGCAGTGAATATATTGAACATTGTAGAAAGACACAGGAACCTTTAAATGGGCAAGAGTGGGTCATCCATCACTCCAGCCAATGGTGTGTCTATTCCAAATTCTGGCTGCCTGATATTTAGCTGGAAGGAGTCCATGAGCCAGGTGGTAAATAAGTTGGCTGTGCACAAACACAAATCAAAAGTGGTGTGAAGGCAGAGGTGATGGAATAACAGTAAACAGCATCTAAAAAGTTTTAAAAATTTGCATTACTAAGTCTGCATTCTCAAAGTGCTCATTTTTTCCCCACTTTTTTTAATATAGAACTTAATGTCTACTACTTCACTGATGCCTTGGGCCAGAAATCTATGGAGAGAGTCTGGTACTCAAAATACAAAAATCTATCTTCATTTTGCAAAGTTTCTGACCAAAAAAAGTGAAAAATAGCAAATACAGTCAATAAAAAATGCATATACTTTATCACTTCCCTGATCTGCAAGGAAAATTTACGGGCTTCAGTTTAAAAGATGGTGTAGAAGAATTTCTTGGACTATAAAACTTTAAAAAGATGATTGTTTATATGTTCCTTGAAGAGATAACCACTTCTGTTTCATATAAATATATCTACCTCTATATACACACACACAATGATTTATAAAGGTGATATAGTTAGGTAGTATTACAGTAAAGAGCAGTGATCAATGCACCACAAAGACATAAAGTTATGTGCTAATGGGTTTTTGATGTTGCTGGAAAAAAACCCAGGAGTGATAATATTAGCCAGATGATTCAAAATATGTATTAAAAATAACACCAATAAAGGTCAAAACATTGCAAAAGGAACATTACAAAGCTCTTGGAAAGAGTTCTGGGACTCTCAAGGCCTCAGCTGATTCTTGGGGATTATCAAGAAGGATCACTCTTACCCATCCTTGAGTACGTGAAATGAATAAAATAGCTTTGCTGCCCACATTCACAATATAATTTTTAAGGTCAAGTAGAATCAGAAAATGTTAGGGGACCCCAGAAACATACCCTTCAAAACAGACTTGAGAGCTTCCTGACTTCAAAACTGCTATTATCAGCAACATTCACCATGCTGCAAATCACAATTCCATCCACTGTATTCCTTACTTTTGGACTTAATGTGTCCAGAACTAGTAGATAAATTCCTCTCACAGCCACAGATATTTAGACTTCCCAAAACTAATAAATTGAGGTCTGCAGTGTACATCTAATATGCTCAATGCTCTTATGATTTTTTTTTCAGCAGCAAATTCACATAAAGCCTCACTCACACTTTTCAACCACTCTGATTTATCAGACACTGACATTAAATTATTAAGTCTATGGAGATCTACATGTGATACAGACTAATGCCAGAATTTATTAAACTTTAAAACAATGAAGGAAATAATTGGAATTGCTGTCTTTACACTAAAAATAATCCAAACCCTAGCTAAACAGCACAATCCTAGAATAATAGAAAACTATTGTGTTGTGAGTATGCTCATATCCCTGTTACAGCAGTTTTATTACAGTCTTCCTTTAGGTGGCATTTGTTTGAATTATTTCACAGTAAATATGAAGAGGGATAAGGGGCTGAAAGTATTCACAAAGTATTTTCTTGCAGTATTGCTCACAATATTCTTGCAATATTACTCTCCTCTGATGTCTGTCTTTATCTGGTGAATTTAAAATTTCACTTTTTATATTATTTTAATGAATTTATAGAAAGCTTTTTGATATGCTACAATATAATGAAAAATTCTCAATGTTACAATATGAAGCTTAATTTTAAAGGATATTATATTTTTAGTGTTTTTAAATCACATTGGTCTAAAACAAATAGGCAACAAGACATCTGTCATCTTCTTACAGTTACAGAGAGAAAAAATAAAAAAAATCCCAGTGACTCCAACAGCTTTTCTTACAAACTATCCTATAATTTGAAGAAAAATAATGAAGTTATACATAAAGCTGGTTTTAATGGGATTTTGGAAATTTTTGTGTTCTTACTGAGGCAATTGACTATCAAAGCCAACTCCTGAAAATGTGCATTGTTCAGTAAATTTGTATTTTATTCACAGTAGGATGGTGTGAAAAATATCAGCCATGGGAAAATAACAGAGTCTACAGAGATCTTATTATAATGTCAAAACAAAACATCTTTCATGTAAATTATGCTAGCAACAAAATATAAATTATGACCATAGAAGTGAATGGAGAAACTCTTAATCAATTAATATGGAATATAGATTTTTTTTTTCATCTCTGATGTATTAGCATATAACTTTAATAAGTGTATTTCTAGCCTTAAATTGGCATGCAGTTACCAGTCCACTCCTTCTGGAACAAATAAGCTCCAGAAGATTACCCATGATGTTTGAAATTCAGCCTGGGTATTTCAGGAGGCAAACTGACTTGGATCCTTCACCTCAAAAGTCTTATATTTATTCCTGCAAGTTGAAGAACAATTCAAAGTAATCAGGGTGATAAAAGCAGTGAAATCTCATTTTCCTGAAAGCTTTTACCGTTCTTATTGCAGTGTGTTAGTCTGGTGTTCTTAGTCCAGTGTGTTTTGAAGTTAAATTGCAAATTGGAAGGTTTTCAGGTAGATGCTAAGAATGTCTGCATAAGGCTGTAGCAGCATCTGCCCTTTTTGGTGAACCTTTTAAACCCCTTAATTAATGCATACAAACTCATAAAAGCTGCAGACTAAATGAGTGAAGTTCCAAAATCAATTAAAGAATAATAGCATATTTTTTTCCCTTTTAAAAAACTTATGGTCTACTGTCACCCTTTCCATTTAAGACTTATACCAACACCCTTAGCACCTCAGTGCCAGCATGATTAATAAAATAAATTTGAAAAATCTGTTTCCTATTGCTTCCTCAATCTGCTGAGTTTCTGTACACTTTGGTGACCTAAAATTTCTGACTGACAGATTCCAGCCCCTGCACAGTGATTACTTATAATTTCAAATGAATAACTTAACTAGAAACAGATATTGTACCTCAAACAGGGTGTAAAATTCTGCAAAATGTTTGTATCTAGTTCTGGCAACTTTTAAGATACAATGGCTGTATATCTGCATTGCTCTGATGGAGAGACAAAATATTTTTGTATTTTGGAGGGCTTTACACTTGTATGAATATTATTTTCCCTTTCATTCTAAGGACTATGCTTTGTAACTAGGCAACCATGCTATAGAGCATTAGAGTATAATATTTTTAATTCTCTAAAAAGGATATAGTTATTTGTCCACATTGTTCCCTAAATTTTTCTACAATGCTGCATAAACGGACAAATCGTGGGTTTGTGCCTTTTCACTTTATTGCCTTTAATGATTATATTTACCTATATTGTGAGTGATCTTCAGAGCTTATTTCTGCCTTCATTTCTTGTTAGCAATTACCAGTCATTCCTTTTTCCACTCTGTGGGAGTGGATCCGAACCAAAAATATGATCAATTGTTCCTCTGTCCCAATGATTCTTTTGTGCAGGACTCTGTGGTGCTCAGCTTGGCCATTACTCCTTTTCATCTACAAGGTCATGACTGTTTTAAGCTGTTTTGGCACCAGTGAGCACCACAACTCTTAACTTGGTGATTTCTCATCTAAGCAGTACTAAGGGCTTTGAGTTTCCCACTCAAAGGGGGACAAAATTGAGATTTAAGTGAGAATTTCTGTACCATATTTATTGCAAAAGATATCGATACTGTCACGCTTCTAATAACAGAATTTGTATCTGTTCCTCTACCTTATGAATTTCATTATCAAGCAGTCAACCAAAAATTGCAGAGGATTAATCAGTAGCAGAGGACAGCAGGGTTTTGCAGATAACATCTCTAGTGGGAAGAGCAGAGTGGGATGAACCTGGATGTATGGAATTAACATGGTACCAATGTAAAATTATAGTTTTCTCTGTCATTGCTGTCTCTTCCTTGTCTTGGACCAGTATGAATCCCTCAAAGCTAAGATGAAGATCAAAGCTAAGATCACTGAGAAGTATGGCTGCCCACTTATTTTGATACGTGGTCTTGGGATGAGTGTGACTTCAACTTTGCACTGTGCATCCTCATGCAAAAAGCCAGTCCCTGAATTAAATTCAAAGTCTTATTTTTGACATTAAAAAATCATTTAATGGGCAATCATTTAAACCCTGGTGACATGACTCTTAATTACAAGGGAATCAAGATTATACCGAATTACAGTGAAATACAATACACAATTTGTGGTGGATATTTAGCCTTGTGCTTCAGAGTTCATACACATCCTCTTTTGGGCACAGGGATGGGATTGTGTGCCACAATATAAGAAAGATGTAAAGCTATTGGAGAGTGTCCAAAGGTGGGCAGCAAAGATGGTGAAGGGCCTTGAGGGGAAGCCGTATGAGGAGCTGCTGAGGGCACTCAGTCTGTTCAGCCTGGAGGAGACTGAGGGGAGATCTCATTGCAGTTACAACCTCCTCGTGAGGGGAAGAGGATGGGCAGGCACTGATTTCTTCTCTCTGGTGACCAGTGACAGCTGACCCAAGGGAATGGCCTGAAGTTGTGTAAGGGGAGGTTTAGGTTGGATATGAGGAAAAGGTTCTTCACCCAGAGGGTGGTTGAGCACTGCAAAGGGCTCCCCAGGGAAGTGGTCACAGCATCAAGCCTGACAGACTTCAAGAAGCATTTGGCCAATACTGTTGGACATATGTGACTCTTGAAGATGGGGCAGGAGTTGGACTTGATGATCTTTACGGGTCTCTTCCATCCCAGCATATTTTGTGATTTAGTATAAGTAGATTTAGTATAAGTACTTCTTTTAACACAGCTGACAGGACCGCAGATCTCTGTTCCTTTATGTTTGCTCTGGTGAACGGTGCAAGCTTACCTTGACACAGACACTACCTGAGATATCCAATTCAGGAGCACAAGCAGTGGTGTAGAGATGAAACCCCACCTTTAATCTCTCCCACTCCTCCCCCTAAAAAACCAAAACACAAGCCAAAGAACCAAACAGTCAGACCTTAGACAGAATTGTCCTCAGAAAATTCTTGCAGTCTGTCTCCACTGACTTCACAGGGAGAAGTACTCAGAAGTTCTAAGGTGACTTTCAGGTAAGCAGAGTTTGTTCTTCTCAAATGCAAATATCTTAAGCAGGAAGTTGATGGGTGTAGTCATGACCCCTACAGTGTGGTTCTATTAATCTTCCTTCTTCAATGGCTTTTTGACAATTTGGCCATTCATCTGGCGGAGACGTAGGAGAAGTGGGCCCTGGAGGACAGCCAGCATTATGGAGTTGGCCTGATGGATAACCAGAATAATTATTCAAGTGGATGGTCTGATACAACTAAATATGTATTTTTTATTTTGTTTCAAAACCTCCAATATCCTGACATGTTTTCAAACTGTGCTAAGCCAAAAGAGTCTTGAGGAATTGTTACACCAGGTGTTGTGCTTCTCTCTCTGAAATGTGTTTCTTGAGGCAGTCTGAGAAGACTGGGTTCGTAAGGACTGGGGCTGACTTGGCTTGGAATTTCATGGGCATCTGATTTATTTCCCCTAAGTGTATGTTGTGCTCTTTTTAAGAAGGACCTCTTGGAGGAAAGGGAGGTTGTTCCTTCCCCAAGGGGCACTGAGTATGCTCTAAGAGAGAAGGGTTCAGGAGACTGCAGGATGCACTAAGAAGGTAAGTTATAGAAGGGGGTCTGGACATCATGCATGGTTTGGTTTAGAAGAGGAAAACAAAGATGACAGAGCAGGCCAGCAGGCTTTGGAGGTAAAGGGAGGAATTTCTAGAGGACTAGAGCAGACAAAGTAGAATTTCCACTCAATTAGAAATCTCTAAAGTTAGCTGCAATCATGGACTACCCTTCAAAACACATTGGACTTGTAACAACTCCATAGATAATTAAATTTCTCTTTATGCCTTCTTTGTCTCCTTTTTGAAAAGCTAAGATTTTAGGTTTCAGTTTTCATTCAGACAAAACTTTTATCTGTGAGTAATGTAATGCAGATATGCAATAACCTAACTTTGAAAGAACCATCCAGGGGAAAAAAGTGCTTTAGCATATTGTAAACAAATAATTGTACTAATCTCAGCAGAGAAATACAAGAAGCCTTTAATAGGACGTTTATATCATCTTAAAACCACTCATAAGGTACTCACTGGACTGATTTAAATCTACAGTCACAAAAGTATTACATGGAACATAAAGCAAGCAGCCCCTTTCCTCACCTCTTTCTTACTGCTCCACTGCAAGGAAAAGGAAAAATCTCATATAGCTCTGTGTTCTTTGTTGCATGAAGCCAGCAAGCTTCCTGACAGTTTCACTGATATTATTCTGGCTGCTAAGCTCCAACATAGTTCTGAACCCCAGGCATTTTATGAGGCCTGCAGTGATTTGAAAATACCAATGCCTGATGTTTACATGGAACAAGTCCTGATTTCTTTAATTTTACTAAAATTCCATTCACCTGAAGCTACAGAAACTAAAGCAATAGGTTGGGCAGTGGGAACAATTTTCCCATGGGCTTTGTGGAAATTGTGCTGTGTTTCTTTTTTGCAAGAGCTAGGAATATCTGCTAAGTATGTTACTGCTCTTTCATTAAATGGAATAACTTTTAATTCCTTTATTATTATAGCATTTGGATGTAAAATGCATATCTGTAGAGGATCTGGGTGCACATTACAAAATTTAGATCAGAATTAGGCAACCATTTCTGTGACAACCCCCACATAGCACCAAAATAGCTGCTCTGAAAAGAAGTGATATGAGGCACATGATTAAATGTCAGTGAATTCTAAAGACTGTTTCTGCTAGGGAGCACAAAGAAAGTGATCTTGCATTGTGCTCTAAAATGTCTCTACCCTGTAAGCTGATCTCCACAGACTGATGGTTCTTATGCTGTACATTGGCTCTTTGACTCCCTTTTGACTCCAGAAGGTGTGCATGTCCATTTGTGTGATCAAGGTGCATGATCTAGGCTGAAACAGCCTGCCCTGGGGAATGCTCTGCAGTCCATCTCTTTGCTTTCAACTTCAGGGTGCAGCATGCTGCAAAGGGGGAAGGGTAAAACAGGTCAGAGATAACGAGCATGGAGACAAAACAGGTTAAAAATTTCACCCAGACTAGAACTGGTAGCCAAAGAAGTGAGTACAGGTGTGAAGCTCTCTTGTCAATGTTTCTTAATGATCTGGGCAAACAGATTTCTGTCAGCAGAAAACATGGCACAAGAGCCTTCGCATGCAGGTTACTCAGGCACGTGACAGGCCACTTGCTGAAGGGGACTGGAAGGCTGGTTTTCTATTTCCTCCTTACTGAAAGCATTAGGCTTGTACATTGTAGTAAGTAAATAGTTTTCTAAATGCACTGTATTTACAGGATAACTTTCATCAACTGCAGTACATTTCTAAAAATTGCACACACTTTCTTAAGAAACTTATGGGAACTTTATGGCATGTTTTCATCCCTTTCAGCTTTGCAGTCTCCCCTGGTCTTTCCACATACCATATCCCAAGATAGTTAACTCACTGTTAAGACATATTAGGGATTAATTTTCTGTTCTAGAAGCACTACAGAGCCTGAACAAAAATCAAAATCATTAGTGACACTCACCAGTGGTCACTTGAATAAACAGAAGTGTCTTGAGCACGCAGGACTCCTTATCATGTTCCTTGGCATGCTGAGCAAGTAACTATCCTACTGTACTTTCAACTACACACAGATTTGCAGTCTTCTCTTCTGCCTGGAAAAAGCAACATTCTTAATGCAAGCCACATGAAATAGCTGGCTGTACACACCTTGCAAACACAGATTTACACTGAGAACAACCCCTGATGTACAGACTGGCTGTTCTCTCCATGCTATGGTCAGGAAGAGCAGCTGCAGTGTGTTGTAACTTACCTTAGCTAAGAGTAATTCCTCTGCCTGAGACCTCACATATAATTCACAGGCCTAGATATATTAAACCTGCAATTAAGATCAAAAGAACACATTGTAGTGGATAAAATATGGGGTGTGTGATTGTTCAAACTACAGGCTGGAAATTTTAAGACTACATGCTGAAGTTTGTCTCTTCAGATACTCGGACAACTTTATATAAGCTGCTTCATCTTTAAAAGTACCTAGCAATCTCTTTTTCATTTGTGAATGTTTAGTATTACTGACAAGTAGGCCACCTATGTGAAAGTGCCTAAATATGGACTGAGAAAACTAGGTTTTGGCACCCAAATACAAATGCTGCGCCTATGAAGTTTCTGTTCATTGGGAAAATCTCTTCATTTTTTTGCCTTTTTTCTCTCTCTCTCTCCTCTGACTATTAAGCTATTTTGCACCTATGAAATTGCTTTTTTCCCCTCTTTGCCCCAATGCTTGCATATACTTCCCAGGAAAATGCACACAGAACAAAAGTTTACAGTATTTCTTGAGTTTCACCATGATGTCCCATTCTAACACAGAAAACAAAACAAATACTTTTTGCTCATAAACAGACAAGCTGGCAAATTTTAAATCCATAACTAATATAAGAATCGGTTACTGGGAATAATAATAAAATAAAATATTTTAAACTTCGGGACTACAAACAAAAACAAAGGCTTCCTACTCCAATACAATTCTACCATAACAATCTTGTCCTTGGTTTTGATGATATCTTAATAAAAAATTGAATATGTCTCTGATTTTTAAAATTCAACACATATTTGATCATTCTAATCACAAAGAGTACTAGAAAGACTTTAGTGGTAGTCCCGCTTTTTAACATTTTATTAATTTAGAAATTCATACTTTGATCATTTTCTCTGAAGTTGCCACAAAATTTTCATTCTGCAGTCGGTTTTGGTTAAAGTATGAAAAAAAGTGCTGATGGCAGAATCAGGATTGCCTTTGAGAAATAGAGTGGATGAGGTTTTACTTTTCCTCAATTTTCCCTTTATTGTAAATACATTTTAAGCACAGGTACTTGCACATTAGCATTTCAAAATTCCTTTTTTCTGATTCATCTCTAGATATATTTCCTTATGATTTGTGAAGTCATATTTATTCAACCAACACTTAAACACGTGCTTAACTTTGTGACTGTTTCAAGTCATATTTTAGATTAAGTGAAGCCATGAATAGGGCTGATTATAAGCACGCCTAACATTTTCTTGAATTGAGTCCATTTGTCAGTAAAAGATGTAGATAATAGTAGATAACAGTCCTTTCCATATTCTGATTTGAATATTTCATACATACTCATTCCAGAAAAGTGAATCTTTTTAATAAAGATAATTTCATTTTAAAATAACTAATACATTAGCATTGTCTTATTCATCAAAGTACAAAATGTTGTCTCAGGTCATCTTCCTTATCTTGATCTCATCTGCATATTGCAGCATAGACAAATATGTCCATTTAAATAAATTAAATATGTCTATTTAATGGTGGTTTTTTTAATGCTACAGGTTCAATATACTGCAAAAGTTTTCAGTTCATAAGAGCAACCAGTAGTTTTTTGTTAACTGTCTTGACAACAGATATGCTTTTATAGGTTTGACTGCATATGTGTGGCTTCAGCAGAATTGTTGCATCAGTTTAAATATTCTTGCTTGTATTGTTCTATGCAATTCAGTATCCTTAAGGCTTCTAGATTTGTTTCTTAATTGGCAAGAAAGAAAATCTTATCTGCTATTTAAATTTTCTATCTATGATCTAATTTTGCACCTTGATATTCATGTCCATAACACTAAATTATTCAGTGAAATTGAAAACATACCGGGTTTAACAGTCTGTATGGGTAAATTATAAAACAGCCCTGAAAAAACCTCTATTTGACACAGGTGCCAAAAATTACAGGTAGAAGCTGGTGCATAGATTCAACATAAGCAGAGGGACTTCTTGATAATGCTGTAAATGTAGACATAAAGAAAATCTGTAATGATTACAATGTTTTATATAGAATTGTATAGTGTTGGTAAGCACCAGGATATAGAAAAGGATTCTTAAAAACGCCTGTTTCAAAGGCTCAAGGCTGAAAAAAAGAATGTAACAGTTTAAAATACAAATACCCAGAGTATTCCAGGACTTACTACATGACAGAATCATAACCAACTATCTTTAGAAATAACATTGAATCAGATCACAATGACAAAATATCTTCCCTTAAAACTCTGCATCACCAGCTATGTATTAACACTGCCTTACTCAATGGATTTTATTATCACATTTCTCTACACATTGTTGCCATTTGGATATGAGTAATATCAAGCACTGCAGAAAAATCATAGAACCTTCAGCTCTTATCTAAAAAAAAATTCCGACTTGATGAATTTTAAACCATTCTGAAGATGAGGCACAGCACTTTAAAGTATCTTTTAAAAGATTCCAAATAATTAAAAACCCTACATGACTAGTCTTAAAAAAATTATAGTGATGAGTTTTTAATTCACTGAGAGAAAAACTTGTGAGATTTTAATACAGAAGTATTAAAATACTATGTGCTTGGTTTAGGATTCTACCTGTCTTCATTTAAATTATCTGGGATCAAATTTGATGCATCCTATAAATGACAAGAGATACTATGGGTCCAGCTGCAGGGCTAAATGTTTGTGCTGTTTGGTATCCAGGAAATCCCAAAGCATCTTCTTCCGGGAATTATTAAGTGCCTCAAAAGAAAAAGTAAAAAACCTTAGAACTCAGGAACAAAAAATAAATGTTTCTTCCAGTCTGTTGTAAAGATATACAATCCATCTTCATAGCAGATTCTCTAGGACCAAAACAATAGGGTTAAAAAAAAATTAAGTCTTTACAGTGACTGGTTTTACAGATTACTTGGTTTTAAAGTTTAGATAGTATAACATTCCTGTCTGCATTACATATGTCTGCCATTTCCTTCAGAAAACAAAGCTTCATAAAATTACACAGATTTCCTTCTCTAAAAATGCCTATTAAACTGCCATACTGTATTTAATTTAGGGGTTTTTTTGGCCCACAGTCTACACAAGGATATCTAAGATTACACAAAGCATTAGTATTAAGTGTCCCAATTTGATTACTCTGGCCAGGGATAATAAAAAGATAACAGTACATGGTAAAAAAGCATCCTCAAAAAGCTGTATTTACTATGCTATTCTAAAAAAAAAAGTAAAAAGCCAGGTAAGAATTCAGTCAGAAACTGATGTCAGATTCCTCCTTTAAGATTAGGAATGTTCATGTTCAATTATTATTTGTTACTGAGATACTGAGTACATGTTGGTTTGCTGTCTCTGGCTGCCTGTTCTCATTCAGTGTTTACATGTACCTTTGTCACATTCAAATGGGTTTTACTTCGCCTGACTTCAGTCATCTGGAAGACAGTCCTCTAGTCAAAGGTAGGCATCTGTGCTTCCTCTCACTGGAGTTAACAAAGAAAATAAAGCTCCTGCAAAAGGCAATTTATGTCACTATTCCTAGAAAGAGATGGTTTGGAGTGACAGGCACCTGTGCACCACAGAGGTAGGGTATGACTAGCTGAGGTTGGATCCTGAATTTTAGGTTGTTACTGAGAAGAATCCCACTGTAGTAACTGAAAGGTATAAATGTATGTGCAAGAGTGCAGTCATGACACAGTCTAATTGATATTCCTGCAAATGAAGATAAAACACCAAAATATTATTTCAATGTACAGTTGATGGCTTCAAAGCCAGTCCAAACTACACATATCAACACTCACTCTTGAAACAGAACAACGCCCACCACTTCGCTTCTTTGGGTAGGCAAATTTTAATCTTTTACTATGAGACTGACAGTTTTGTATCCAGTTGCTATGACAGCACAAGTCAAAGAACCATGAACCAAAGTTCACTCTCATACCCCAGCCTCCTTTCCCATGCGGGATTCTCACGTTTCACAGCTCCAAAAGGTTATCAGCATTTAGCACAGTAGGAATAATACTTGCCCAGGTTCTCTTTTCATGTCTCACATCTGGGAGGAAGACTCCTGTGATACTGCTATTAATGGACCTCCAGCATGTTGGCTGGTCCAAGAGTTATCTCCACAAGCATTCTGGAAAATTTGCAATGTTGCAATAGCTTCTGCCTAGGAAAACAAAAATATAAAAGTAACTATAAACAAAGCAATATGGCATGTATCTATTTGAAAAGCCAAAGAAAGAGGAGATAATTTAAGCTTCATTTCAAATTTTAACGACTTTCATAAGGGCCTATCATTTTGGGTGCACACCCTGTGTTTACGATACTGATGTTTATAAACAAGAATCTTTTTTACCTCTTAGTAATTGTTTTGCTAGGCAAAACTCTTTCTTTTTGTAAGACTGACTCTTCATTACCTTTAATACTCCTGCACCTGCTCTCATTTTTCATAAATGTACTTTTTGAATGAGTATGACATTTCTGATCAGATCTTATGCTTTCTGCTTTTCTATATATCTCTACTGGAAATTCTTCAGCCAGTTTATCCTGGGATCACATTTGCCTTTCCACTGAAAGACCCTGAAACCACAGAAATTCCAGTGACCCCTTAAAATTTCTTCATTTCTCTGGCACTCACCACTATGCTCTATGGCACCTTTATGTGAGAAGCCCTGGAGCATGAAGTACTCAAGACGAGAACCTTGTTTGATATGGAACATATGTGCTTAATTTTATATATGGTGTATCATTTCATCAGCTTCAGTTAGCTTTGTAGGATCTTGGCCTATCTCCTCAGTCTATAAATAAATAATGACAGATTTATAAATAAATCAGTTTCTAACCAGCTGAAACTGTGTTATCTTTGTAGCTTTTACCAATCAATAGAGCAGCGTGAATGACAGGCACAGGTTCCGCAGTTTTAAAAAAATCTAGTATAACAATAAATAAATAGAGTACACATAAGTACCACATAAATATTTTGATGCACTAGCATAAAATATTTCATATGGTGTTTCAGAATATGCCCAAGCCATTTACATCTATGCTAGGCCAGCAAGTGCCTTTCAGCTGGCAGTTCAATGTTTTCCCTATATAAATAGATGATCAATCATTCTTTGTTGCTATTGTTTTAAAGAATAGTTTGAAACCCAATTCACACTGCGTGTTAGTACGGCCTGTTCTTTTTGTTCCCTTATCAATACAAGTTTTAATATTAAAGAAGTGCATTGTTTTCATCTGGCTGCAGGAGTATATGTGTTGAGCTCTACTGTAATTTTCTAAGTTCTTGGTTGGTGGGAGGGTGCAGGTGCAAGCCTGCAAAAGAGACTGAAACTCTGTGAAGGCATGAAATAAACCACATATCAATCTATTCAGAGAACAAACACACAAATGAAAGCTTAAGTGGAGAAAAACCATCCCCATACTGAGAATTAATCTATTACAGTGCAGAGTTTGTGTGGAGATGAATTTGAATTTCACCTGCCTTCCTGTTCTGCTCACTCAGAGGAAACTTATGGAGACCTAAACTCCAGTGCCTAATTTAAAGCCTGATGCAGGACATAAATAAAGGTAATGCATCTGTTCTTGTTCTTGTGTCAGGAATCCTAGATTTATTATTTTTCCACAAGATGTGGTATGAAGAATGCTTGACTTTAATTATGTTGCCACAAACCAGCCTTGTCATGTTCCTGTCACAACGAGGACTCCGCTCGTTCAGGTCTCTTTCCTGGCATGTACAGACAGGTCACAGGACAGTGCCAGAAGCCAGGCGGGGGATTTCAGCCCGGTGCCTGTCCGCGGTCCACCACTGATGAGCACTCAGTGCGAGGGCTGAAAGCCAAAAGGCCCTTCCTCACCCTAGGGGACTGCATGGAGCAGTGTGACCGTCGAAGCAAAGACAGCTCTCTGCTTTCCGAAGTTTTTTACTGTGCAAGGCCCAGGGTTCTGCTCCCGGACCGGGGAGGTGTCGCTTCCTACTGACCAGGGCTCCCCTTCCCCTCTCGCTGCGCGTTCCGCCGCCTGCCCCGAGGAACGGCAGCCGTGCCCCTCACACCCCGACCCCCTGCCCTCCTTGCCCGGCACCACGGCTCCGGGAGGCCCTGTGGGGAGCCCAGGGTTCGGCCCGGCGGCCGCAGCGCCGCCTCGGGCTGGA
>WBNO01032060.1:190603-310296 GCA_013400575.1 Peucedramus taeniatus | reverse complement strand
TGCGCGCAGATGAGCGCTGGTCCTGCGAGATGCTGCACGCCCAGCTCCCCGCCGGAGGGGGGTAGCAGCCGCTGTCTCCGCCGGCTCCTGCTTTTTTGCAAGGGCTGTTGCTGCCGCTGGACGCAACCTTCTCCCGACATGGAGCTGCTGCCGCCGCCGCCGCCGCTGCTGCTGCTGGAGTGAGTGAGTGTGACGGGCAGAGCTAGCCGGCCGCATGGATGGATGTGTTTAGCTTTGTGAAGATTGGGAAGCTCTCCGGGTAGGTGTTTGCCGCTACCGCTGCTGCTCCGCGATCCGCGGGCGTCCCGCGGCTGCGGGCGCTGCCCGTGTCCTGCGGGGGCAGGGAGGGATGGGGGCTGCCCGGCGTGGGGAGCGCCCGCGCCGCTCCCAACTTCTCTGGCAGCGGGGCGAGGGTCTCGGTGTCGGGGTGGGGCGGTAGGGGCTCGCTGTCCGTGGTATCTGCCCGGGCCGTGCCGATGTCCCTGCGCGGGATGGGTCACCCCCCTCTCCCTTGTGAAGGGACAATGAACTGCGGCCGCAGTTGGGCGAGAGCGGTGCCCTCCTTGCGACGCCGGCCAGAATGGGCGGCCAGAGTGCTTCTGAAAATGCAAAAGCGGCGGCAGGAGCCGGAACCGGGCGCGGTGGCGGTGGCTGAGGGGTGTGTTGGTGTTCGGGGGTGGTGGCCGCGGTGCGGGTATCGGTCATCTGCCGGAGCGGGGGGCGAAGTTCCGAGGAGCGAGCAGCGCCGGGCCGGGCCGGGCCGCGCCGGGAAGGGTCTCGCCCTGCCCCTCCGCTCCGCTCCCGCGGTACGCGCCGCCTCGGGCGCACCGGCTCCCCCAGGAGCCGTATTTCTGGAGAAGTGCTGAAATCGTCGCCACTCGCATCGTTTGTGAGCGCTGCCCCTCCGCCGTTTCACACGGTGATGGGTTGCAGGGGCGCGAGTGGATTTGGAGTCTCTTATCCCTTGCTTGTAAGGCTCGTACTTCTCGTTGTTTAAATGTGTGGTTGATTTATTTTATTTTTCTCTATTTCTTTGTTTTCTGAATAAACCTTCTCTTGAATGGCCTCAGAGTTGTGGTCTCAGCCTGTGGACTGTTGCGTTCGCAGCTGGTTGCCAGGCCTGGAACTGCATAGATAGATCAAGAGGGACAACAGCCCCTGTTACAATGTTCCCACCGTAGTTAAGCGTAACTGGAGGAAGCCCTTCGCAGTTACACGGGGGATTGTGCTTTATCTCAAAGATGCAGTATGAAAGTACTTGAGTTACATTTCTTTTTCAGGGTTCTGGTGTGGATAATCTTCCTAAAGGATTTAGCTTTGATCACTGTAACTAGGAGTGTTTCAAATTCTTATGATTCACTGGTTCCTACACCATAGTTACCACATCCTTTTCTGTTTATGAGGTACGTATGAGGCAGAAATTGGATGTTGTACAAGAGGGAGAAAGGCCTTGGTAAGGAAATAAAAAAGGTGGCTGCTCCACTGACGGTCAGGTAGGGAGCTTGTCAAAATGACAGATGGTCTGTAAAGAACAAATATTGCATGGCTAGAAGTTACGGAGTGCCACAGGTGCAGGCACTGCCTTTATCCTCCAAAATTCCCACCATTTCACCTGGCTGTGATTACAGCTCTGCTTGTGGCATGCCAGCACAGAACAGCTGCTGTCATTCAAGCACACCATTGTCTCATCCTGCTCACAGCAATTTTACACCATGTGACAGTGACAATACAGGCAGCCCCCTCGGCTTGCCTTGGGTGGTGTTACTGGCTGATGCCGCTAGAGCTGCAGCAGCAGGAACTACAGTGGAAACTTTGAGGAGAGGGAAAATATGCTCACATAGATAAGGAATAGGTCATGTAGTATGATATTTATTTCCAGGTAACTGAATTGTGTGACCTTCTCAATTTTTTTTTGGAAATGACGTTTTAGAAAAACTCCCAGGTCTTCATGTCACACTTGGTCTAGAATCAAAGGCAGAGGAAGGGATGTGCCATTCAAAAATTTTATTATGTCAGGTGCATGGCAATTTATATATATATATATATATACATATAGTAAGCTTGAGTCTTTCTTGGTGTGTACAAAATCTGTAGCTTTTTGCATACTTGAAGACAGGGCTAAGATTTGCATTTAAGTAAAGACAGATCATAGAAATTCTTCAGAAGAACCTGAAGGTTCCTTCTGAAGTGAAATTGCAAGTTTCAAAGCTTGTATCTGCCTCTGCTTCATTTAAGCATGTGAAATACTTACAGACTGTGTTTCTTTTGTAGATTGCAGTAAATGATTTCTGTACTGAGCTACACTTTTTATTTCTAATTTTCCGGTTGTTAAAAGACATAATAGTTTACACAGGACTTGACTTTACTTGCTGTTACCTAGGTTACAGCCAGGTATCTCTTCCAGTTTTATGAGAGCTTCATGAAGAAGACAAGTTCCAGTGTAAACCCCATTTTTAGTCCCTTTGTGCATTTGGGTTGGAAAACTAGTTTGCCCAAAAATACCAGTTGTTTGCTGTTAGAAGGAAGGCCTTTCTGAAGAAAATATTTAACTGAGAATGTGATCTTAGAGGCAGATTACCTACAGAAAGTTGTTTTGAACATGGCTGGTGCTGAACTTCTTTTTAATTTTATTTTGTTGTGCTTTCAGATCTCCTCATTTTAAGTTGCAAGTCTTTTACTACAGTTTTAGTCTGCAGCATTGATTTTGCAGGCAGTGGCACACCTAAGATCTGTTATACATGACTACTGGAAGGGATACTTCCTAAAGTCATTATATGATTTTAATGGATCTAGTAAGAATTTAAATTTTGTCTCGATCAATTAACATATAAAATTTTTTAATCTGGAATAAGCTTAAGATGAGGTTTAAAGTCCTAGAAGGTGGCTACTGGATATAAAAATGTACATAGCATACATAATTTTTTATATTTTAATTATCTGTGTGGGTTTTTTATGTTATACCTTTGTGTTTAGGGTCTTTTAGAGACTCTGCTTCTGTAATGGCTTCAACAATTGTCCATACTTGCTGGGTAAGTGGAAAATATGGGCATAATCTGGAAAAGGATTATGTGCAGAAATGAGAGAGAATGCCAATCTGGTTTTATGACAAATATGATCTCTGGTAATCTTGTCCTTTCCTTGACTTTGTAGATCTGTCACATTGTGTACTATGCATAAACATACGGATGCTTCGTGATAAAGTTTCTGAAAGTTTGGAGATACCAATCAAAACCAATGAAACCAAAAATACCATGCCAAAAACAGTGATCACACTTTCCCTGAGATAGCATCTCCCCCATTCCATTTTTGAAATTCACCAATCTGGTAATGGTCTGGACTAAATGTTTTGGTATAAATCTTATTGGTGTCATTCTCTGGAGGAAAAAAACCACAAACAAACACCTACCTTTTATTGTGATGAATTTCCAAGTTAGAGAAAGATTGACAAGTCTTGTTTAATGGATCAGTGCTCTGATGTGCAGCTGTACAAGGCAGGTGAATATTTCTGTAGTGTGGGCAGCATAAGCATGTATGGTGTGGTAGCATCTGTAATTTGGGATGGAGGATTAGTGCCATAGGTGAGGTGCATAGCTGAGAGTTGAGGCTGGTTCAGAAGTCTGTCTTGCCTGGTATTCTCTCTCAGTTGTTTTTAGCAGCTGCTTGGAGAAAGAGTAGGAGTGGTGATTCTTGAGTATAGGTATAGGCAGTAGAGGAAGGATGATGCTGCTGTTCTGAACATGGAACTGTTTTGAGATCAAGGTGAATCTGAGAAAAGGGCACAGTGTCAAGTTTCTAGTCAGTACTGGAGAGATGAACTGTGAAACAATAAGTCAGAATAGTGAATGGAAGTTATCAAGAATTTAAGCCTGTATTCATAGAATATTTTTTTAGTTGGAATTTTTTAAAATTTGGGAATGACTCTTTTTGTGATGTCTGTTTAGGTCAGTTCTATTTCAGAGCTTTCACAGCAGGAAGTATAACTTTGATATGGAAAGATGCTTGTCTGGATACCACCTGAATGTGAGTGAGTGAGGCAGTGACCCTCCAGAGCTGGGATACAAAGCTCCTGTGCCCCTGTTTGTAGCTTTGCCAGACAACACTAGAGAGAAAATTACATGACTGTTGAAATTTATTCCATTAAAATGGGATGTGAATAGCCATATCCTTGTTAGCCAGGCCCTTGGAATTGGCTTTAAAACAACAACAACAACAACAAAATCCCCTTAACTCTGCAAGCTCTTCTTTTCACAGAACAGTCAAATATGTTTTTTTGCTGTGATTATGCTAAACCTGAGGCTGGGTTTCTAACTGAGAAGGAACTTCTTACCAAGTCCTTTTTCATTGGGGTAGATAAATCTCACATTCTTATCTTTTGTGTTTACCTTTCTGTAGCTGGCCATCTCTAGTCAGGTAGACTGACTTGGTACCTGCCCAGATGTTGGGACTTCTGGGTTCTTGCTCCTTATAAAAGTGAAAGAAGCCTAAACTGATGTGGAACCTTGCATTTGTTCTCTCCCTTTCCAGCCTCTGTAGCCCTGTGCTCAGTTTTGTTCTCTCCAGATACTGTCTTTAGATGTCCTGCCAGACTGGTGTGAAAGGTTTTCTCCTAGATCTGCCTTAAAATGTAACAGACTAGAAGCTGTGCCTGTATCTTCTGAGTACTAAGCTCTGTTGTGTTTTTGTTTGTTTGTTTTGGGTTTTTGTTTGTTTGGGGCTTTTTTTTTGGTTTTTTTTTTAGGGAATTGGGTTGCTTGACTTTATGGTTTAGTTATTTTTATACAGCTAAGGAAATGTATGTTTTTAGATTTAGAGTTCTAAAATCAGCCCATCTGTTGTTTTTATTTTTTGTTTTGGTTTTTTAAAAAAAATTTAATTAATTGAAGAAGATTTTGGGATGTTTCTTTGTCTTTATCAGAATAGCACCTTTCTCTATCTGTGATTTTCCTTGCCAAGTTTTTATTTTCCTGTGAAGTTTAAAATAACTACCTTAATGGAGAGACAATTGAAAGTGTGATTAAGTTACTTATGCTGTTTTGCATATGATTTTTGGAAAAATTTTTATGAGTACTCTTTGAAATGACAGTATCATAGCTCGTAAGTTATTTTCAGTATTTACAAAAGACTCAAAGTAAGAAAGCCTATGATTATCCTTTTTATGTTCAAAGGAGGTAATTTAATTCCAAAAAGGATTTTATTATACTGGATGATAATTCAAATAACCAGTAATTCATTTCAGCCTTTTTCCTTGAGGACTGCATTACGTTTAGTGACACATTTGCCTACTCACATTAATATAGGAACTTTACCTTATATTTTATTATTTGTCTGTTTTGTTAGCTGACACGCATAATAGAGACATATGCTTTAATGTCTGTGATGTTAGTAATGTTGTATGTCACAGTGACTTCAGCAGTTTAGAGATTTATTAAGACTACTCCTTACATTATGAACTGCTGTAAACTTGTCAAGTGGCCAGTGAATGATGATGCAACTCTGCTACATATGTAAGTTTCCTACACCAGAAGCAACACTGTAAAAAAAAAATAAAATAACTCCAAGTAATGCTTTCTTTCTCCTCTTCTACTAATTACTGAAGAAACTGGAATGAAAACTTTGAGAATTGATGCTTTGATTTAAGAAAAATCAAAACACGCAGATTCAATATAATGCTTTTATTTCTAGGAAGATGTCTTTTCTGTTTGCTTTTGTTTATTTTGGAGGACTTCAGTCTGTAATGCAAAATTGTTGGTGACATGGCCAAATGAAGAATCTTGGGACAGTTTCTCTTATAATTGTAGCCTGCACCAATGTTCTTGTGTGTGCATGTTTAAGTCACTCTGTTAAAATTTTTTTGTGATGTGAGAAGACAGAAGAGGGTTTTTTCATGGATTTTTGCCTCTATTTCACTGGTACCACGCCAAGCCTGAGGTGTTTTACAGTTTATGTTTAGTTTTTTGAGGGGGGATAAGGTTTGCTTGCTCATGATGTGATGTGGTTTGTTTGTTTGTTTTTTGAGAAGCCTGCTTTTCAGCCTTACAGATTAATGTGGGAAATTTCAGTTAAACAGAAAAAAAAATCTCACCATAGCAGTAATAAAAAATGAGGATATGTTCCATATTTTGCAGCATTCTAGATCATTATGAAAGTGTACCAAGCTCATCATAGGGAATACAAACCATGACCTGAAATAATGAGAGGATAATACATGGTCCCAGCTCCACTCATAATATGGCACAGAAGGGGTATTTTACTGCTCTTGAAAGCATTTCCAAGCAGTTATGTCAGATCTATCACAACTTAGTATCTGACTGATGGGATATAGAATTGACTAAAGTCATGTAGGAGCCACCATCTCTTGTAAAATGAACCATCATCTGGGAAGGATCTCCAACTGCTGTAGATAAATAATGCAAAAAATCAAACATGAGGAAAGGGAAGGTAATTTTGGACTCCAGTCCTACTGTGTCATACACAAATAGCTCTATTAAATCAGGGAAGACCATCCAGGTATGTGAATTACTCATTTTCATGACTGTTTGCATATAACCTATTTGGATCCACGTTATGGAAACTTTTGGTGCTGATAAAGTATCAGTGTTTAAATACTACAGGGACATGCTTGAACAGGAATCGACTTCTGATAATACCAAACTGTATTAAAGCTGCTTTTTATAATCAGGAATAAAATGATTAGTTTTGTGACGTATCTTGAAGAAATCTGTGAAGTGAAAAGGCTGCACATTTACTGAAGGTATGTTTAAAGACCTTTAAAATAATCACTGAGACTCTGTTTCTCATAATTATTCCATTGACTGGAAATGAAGCAAATAACAGTGCCAGTAGTATAAATTTCAGTAAGTAATTGCATTTCAAATCCTAGTGAAATCCACACTGCTTAAAATCTAAACCTGTGAAAGTACATTGGAGCTAGAGTTGTAAAGTACTCCAGAACTCAAAAGTCTCTCTGACCTAAATTAGGACCTGATGTTGTAGAAGTTTCTACCGGTATTCCTTTAGTCTGGAGCAACAGAAACTCCCTTTAATAGATTGATTATTGGCTACAAACTGAGAAATTACTTTCCATTTGTTTTAAAAACCAACATTTTTAATTATAATAGTGAGTGGATTTGTCAGGTATTAGTTTTAGCTATGGGAGCGTGGGGAGATAAGACTGCAGAATAGATGGATATCTTGCAAGATTTTGAGAACTGCTGGTAAAAAAATAAATTATACAGAGAATAGAAAGAAAGCAGTGAAGACTAAGAAGGAATATTTGTATGTTAGAGTCAAATGCTGAGAATGAATCTTCTTATGATCTGGCTCTTGATAGAGTTTATTTTTGGATTTTGCTGAAATTTTTGAAACTTTAAGGGAAAGACACTTGGGATATTGCAAGGTATTATGAATTTTTTGTATCTATAGATAATCAAAACAAAGAGGTGTGTATGTGTGGATTGATGAAAACTACCTAGTGATTTACATTAACAATCAAAAAGACCAAAAAAGTCTCCCTCCTGTTCTTCAGAATCTATTTCTGAATATGTCCTTTCTGTTTGTTTTTGGGGAGTGGGAGAGAAAAGACATAATTTTCGAAACTAAAGTTGTTTAAGAAGAAAATCTAAATTCACTACTTGTAAAACTTTGCAGTACTGTTTGTGCCCTATTTAGAGGGAAGTTTTTCATTAAGGTTTGTGCGTGATTGAATTTTAACTGTTCAGATAAACTTTCAGCCTTTCTCATGTAAGTGCTTACATATTTGTTTAAAGTACTTTTCCAGCATTATGCAGCCCTTAAAGTTTTGCTTATGTTGCTTATAGATTTTGCAGTTTCACTGTTTGTTCTTAATCTTGAATTTGTGATTATATTCCTCTGGATTTGGCAGTACTCATATGTTTGGAAAGCAAAAAAGGCCAATGTTCTATGGCAGTAAATGCTACCAGGAGTACTAGCAGTTGCACCAGCCATGTAAAACAAGCCAGGCATGTGTTACAAGGCCAAGCTGCCTTATTTCACTTGTGCTCTGTGTTTGACTGACAATAGAGCAGGAGAAGAAATCTGGAAATATTCCATATCTAAGCAGATTTTTAGAGGCAGGATGCTTCATTACCTGAATGCCTGAATGATGGCACTGACTTTGACTTACTCTAAATGATGCTGTGACAAGCCTTGAGGCATCTATGACAGGAGCCTTGAGACAGCAGAGATTGCACAGAAGAGCCTGCTCCAGTGGGGCTGAAGTTCAGGCTTTGGGGTTGGAACTGATCTTCAAGGTCCTTTCCAACCCAAACCATTCTATGATCCTGGGATTTTTCTTTGCTTGTGATGATATATGGCAGTATTGTCAAGGCCATACTGGCATTAGGTTTTGGATCATATGAAAGTTGTTATTTAAAGGCATCTGCCTTACTTGTTTTTTATATTTGACTTGTTGCAAACCTCAGATGATGTTAACTGAATTTTTAATTTTTTATCTTTGAAGAATTTGTTTCTCCCAGTGGGGGAGGCAGATAGTTTTCTCATGAAGTTGGCTATCTGCCTAGGTCTTTGCTTTGCATAATGTATTGTGTGTTACCTGTCATGTTTACAAGGAGTGCCTTCTCCTCTGTCAGGGCACACAGTGAAGGGGGACAGAGAAAAACTGCATGTGGGGAATGATCTGTACTTGACTATTCTGCTTTGGAGGCAAGGTGAGTATGGAATGCAGCGTGTCATAGGGGAGGAATGGCAAAGGCTGGTTGAATTAACTGGTGAGATGGGCTGTAATGTGTGTGATTGCTGTTTTAAAAAACGGAGGAACTCACTCCAGTATTGGAACAGAAACAACTTTTTTGTTTTCTAAGGTCTTGAGTTTCTTCTTGAAAGTCTTTATTTTTCTAAATTGTTTCTGGTGGCTAAGCTTGAACCAGCTCAACCCACGAAATAACAAGGAGGTCCTTGACTCTCTGTGTGTTTTCTGTCTCGAGACCCTGTAATCAGGATGGTGCCTTTTCTTAGGGTGAAGCTCAACCCCTGCATTGGTTCACTGGTCAGCCCTGTGTCTTCCTCTTCTTTGGATGCAGATAACTTGATTGCAAAATCTGTAGTTGTTGGGGAATGTATTTATGTTTCATTTTGGCTTAAAAAAGTACAAAAAAACAGAAAGCATTTGGCGCCCTTTTTTTTTTAATTTTTTTTTAATTGGCATGGATAAGATTAAGACTAAGATACTCTCAGGCATTTTGAGGGAGCACTTCTGTAATTTGATCAGCCTCATGCAACATCTACTGGCAGAAGACCTAATGAGGCTGTGGGGTCTGATTTCCACTTTCTTTTGCTTTTCAGTTACCCCATTTTGTCCCCTTCAGCCCTTTATGTCTCACACCATGGTGAGCTACTCTGGAGACTAAAACCACTAGAAAACTGGTTTTGGTTTGTTTCATTTCTGCTGGTGTAGATATCTAAACTGGCTTGGCAGAAGTGATTGAAGCATATTGTCTTGGGCAACGAGGTGGAAGGGGAGAAGGGGAAGTGGAGCTTCTGGTGCATGCTGAGCTCTGTTACATTGCACCCCACTTAGTGGTGGGTGCTGCTGTGGGAGAACAGGAGATGAAATCTTTCTTCAGGTACCTCTGGGAACTGAGAAGTGGGGAGGCTAATTGAGAACCCCACATATGAGCAAATCCGGGAAGAGGAGAGTTTCTGCAAAAGATGGCTTGGAGTGAGGAGAGGCTGCTTCAGCCCCTCTGAAATTCCTTAGATCTTTCCTAGTTCTTCCTGCTTCCTTGTCATTTCCTGCCTTTGAAGCCTGTTCTGCTGCCTTCAACTGACTTGGCTTTGCTTGGGCACTTGGGAAACCAAGTGCATGTTCTGTGTGCTAAATGCAGCTTTGTGCATCTTGCACATCCTGATGTGTGAAGCTATTGCACCCTTGCTCCCATGCCATTCGTTCTAAAGAAACTGGCTTCCTGTTGCTTTTAAAAGCAGATTTCTAATCATATTTTTGCTTTATTAGGCAGCAGAGGAGTGTGGTTGTCCAAGGGATTAATTTTCCTAGATTGCTTGTAGAAGGTGAACTGTCCAGGATAAATGAGAGGTTGTTTAATTTTTTTTTTGTTCTTATCTTTTAAATAATGAACATATGTTCATTCCTAGCAGCAAATTTGCAGTTATATCCTTCTCATGGACATGTTTTTCAGGTTCTGGAAGCTGTCTGAAGAGATAAAAGGTTTCTTTCAAATGCTCTATTTCTGAATTTGGAAAGAACATCTTAGAGAAGCAAGTATAGAGTGTCTGTGCTCCTTCTGAGACCACAGAAAAATAACTGGAGAGTATTAATGGCTTGCTTTTCAAATGCTCTTCATTTTGAAACTGGAAATGGGAGTTTTATAGGTGCATATGTATCCTGAATTTTTAATTATGCTTTGAACCATGTGGCTTTCTCTATTTTAGCAACAGCAGTAGTAAACTTTGATAAGTTTCCATGCAGCAATTTTTCTCTTCCTACTGTATCTTCTGTCATTCCTTATATGGCACTTCATCAGCCCCCTTCCTTGTTGATCAGTTTCATACTTTGCAATGTTTATCCATCAACTGTGTCACATCACTGAATATGTGGTCTAAAAAAGTTGGTGGTTATGGGGATCTTGAAGGATTTGTTTAAAGGAGAACTCTAAAAAGCCTCACAACTAATGATTCCACAGAAAATTTTAAATTTAGAACTACTAAAGCTCTTTTAGCCTGAGTATTTTATTGTAAAAAAATATACCTAGTATATCAAAAGAAGTAGTCTCAGGATGCACAATTAAAAATACTGTAGCTTTTACACTTTTTTTTTTCTAGGTGGCTAAAATTATGCATCTGCATGACTTGTAGTTAGCATGCCTTACAGAAGACCACTTTATAAGTAATATCCTTGGAATATGAACAGTGGAATACAAGTCTGTTTTTCTTTAGCTGACATGTTTGGATAAAAAAAATTCCAATATCTCTCTTTTTTGATGCTGAATATGTTACATATTTGTTTACTGATACAAAGGTGTGTTCTTTCAAAGCAAAACATTGATTATTATTCTTCTCTTTTGATGGCTTTAATAGGCATTAAGGTCCTTTGAAGGTCTTGTTGAGACAGGGGTGCTCTGAAATGACAGTGTGGAAAACTGGCAGATTCTTTGCCCCTGCCACTTGTTTCCATAGTTGTCCTGTTGGATTCAAGTTGTCCATGATATCTGGGTGTGCTACTTGGTGTTGTTACTGTTTAATAGATTTTAATAGTAGCCTGCTGTGTAAAGGGTAAAGGATGAATTTCACTCTTCCAGATGTCAGTGCAAAGCCTTCTCCTTCATCTCAGCAAAAGTACTTTGTATTTTTTTAATAGTAGAATGTTGATTTGCTTTTTGTTGTGTTTTCTAAAGCCTTTCCAAACCTCATCGTGTTCTTTAGCCTTGCAATGATTAGATAAATGTATGTTTTTGGAAGTGTTTCCGTTACATTAGAATTCTTTAGCCGTTAATGTCAGAGTTCATCCCATTTTCTCTTGTTACGTGCTGGTTCTGAAAAAGAGAAATTCTGTTTTCATGTTAAATGTTTAAAATGTTTCTTTCGTAGGACAAGGTAAAGCAGCATTATTTTTTTTTTTTTTTTCCAAACAGTTCATAGTTTAGTGCTGCAATGAACTGCTTTCCGACTAGAGGACACAATACCTGTTCTACTGGGTGTTATTTCAAAATGACTGAAATTTATTTTAGCTGCATAAAATGTTACCAGTACTATTTGTATATATTTGTTGACCAGGCTGAAATTATAAGAACTGACATTTAATCTACTCAGTGTTCAAAATATTCTTTTTTTACTTCTACAAATGTGATGGTAAGTAGAAAACAATTTGTCGCTGTTTTAGTTCCTTTCCCCCATCCCCCTCCAATGAGTTTCCAACTCAAGCAGCTTTCTTTTGCTAGTTCCCCCCTTTCTCAGTGAGTACTTAATGCTGACTCACCACTTGTTGTGATTGGACTGCTTGGCACTGTTGGCAGGGGCACAGGCATGTGTGTGTGAGCACTCTGACCACAATAGACGCCTTCTTGATCCCGATCTCTTTTTTATTAATTAGTTCATTATTCTGGCTTTTAAAGGTGTTGGGGGAATAGGTGGTTTAGGCTTTCATTTATACTTATGTTCAGGGAAGAACAGCTCTGAGCATTAGAAGTTCATGGTGCTTCTGCCTTTAGTGAACAGTGACAGGAAGCTGTAAAGTTTGTTTAGTGTTATGTGAAACCATAAGGAAACTTTGCTCTTGTTTTTGTGTAGCCTTTGCAAAAGCTGAGTAAGTAAGAACAGCATGGATTCTTTGTTTCTCACATACATGCAATTGTTTTATTCTTTGTAATTTTTTTCTTTCTGAGCTGAGTGGCGCCATACAACTAAAACGCAGTGGATTTTTCTCCTTCCAGCCAGACTGTGCACCCTGCATAGGCCAGATAACCCTGGGTACAGCATCTCTTTGCTCAGTAAATAACAGTGCAACTTGAATCACTGCCAAAACTTTCTTTGCAGGTTTAACTGTAGCTCTCATTTCATCTGGTAGGACCTGCCTGTCCCAGGTGCCAGTTCTGTGTGTCTGACCAGCCACAACTGCCCTGTGCACCTGAGCAGAGTAAATGAAATGCCTTCAGTGCTGAGCTGCAGCCTCTGCTGCTGTCAGGCTGGGTGGGGGAAGGAAACCCAGCATGTCTTGGGTCTGCTTCCCTGTGCTGATGGACTGCATCTGCATGTGATGGCTCCCAGCCTTGGCAGACTCTTCAGCAGGGATGTATAATTTGTATTACACTGAAAGATGACACAATCTGTTCTTCAAACTGCCAAACCTAGTCCAGCAACCGTTGTGAATAATTTGCTGAAAACCCAGCATTAATAATGACAAAGGAGTTGCATGTTTGGTGATTTAGGGGTCTGTAAATGCATCATTGTGCACACATGCCCACTCAGCTTACCATACAGCTCCTAGAAAGTTGAGAGTCTTTGCTGTATAAATGAACAGACATTTTGGAGGCAAAGATCATGGCTTCCCATTTTCAAGTTAGACTTTCATAACTTAGGCCTGTTGTATTGAAAGTTGTGGTTGTTTCACAGTAGAAGAAAAAAATTACTATTCCACCTCTGAGAAAGGTATTTCACAGAATTCACAGAAACACTAGGTTGGAAGAGGCCTTAAAGATCATCGAGTCCAACCCATGCCCTAATACCTCAACTAAACCATGGCATTGAGTGCCACATCCAGTCTTTTTTTAAACACATCCAGGGATGGTGACTCCACCACCTCCCTGGGCAGACCATTTCAGAATTCTATCACTCTTTCAGTGAAAAATTTTTCCTAATATCCAACCTATATTTCCCTTGACGCAGCTTGAGACTGCAGTTTAGTGTGTGGTGACTTGTTTAATATTTTTTGATATTTATCAACACATACAAATGATGTGTTGTCATCCTTAGTGATAAGGATGGTGGTCAACTGGAGGAAAACTCACCTGTGTAATGACCAGACACTGGGCTCAATGTAAAGATCAGATCACAGAATTAAACTGTCACCTGGTAAAACGTGGGAGAGAATTTTGTTCCAGAAAAAGACAGAAAAAAAAAAAACCAGACCAGATAACTGTCTGGTTTGTGCATTTCTTTTTATTTCATGATTGTGGGGTAGGACAAAACCCCAACAATTAAAGACAGTTTTTTACTAATTATTCCTCTTAGAACTAGGAGTTTGGTATCTGGTACTCTATAAGCTAATGAATATTGTACTTCCACATGAAGATGCAATAAATTCAAGCTGAGTTTTGAAACTGAAGGCCGCCTTTGGCATTTCATTATGCCAGGTAGATGTTGGACATAAAAAATTTTCTAAAGGACATGCTATTTCCATGTGGAATTGTCCTAAAATATGCCTTTCTAGTGCATAATTAAAAATACCCATGCTCAAATTAAAAATGCATTTTTTACATTTTGATTTTAAAACTGTCTGCTTTCCTCTGCCCCATGTTCCTGTAGTGATTTTTGTTGATTGCAGTGGCACTTGGTGGTGACGGAAGAGTGCACCACCTGCAGTCAAGATCACTTTCTTCTGGATTTAGCCAGGAGTCTGCTCCCTTGAATGGGAGCTCCAAAAGCATTACTGGTAGGCTTTTTTTCTTTTCCCTGCTTAATTTCTTTATTTTTTTTTTCCTCCTTCTGATTTTTACTTATACGGTTCAGAAAATCAGGAGAAATGCTTTTGCTGAGAAGGTTTAGTATGACATGTCTGTCAGTAGTTTGGAAGTAGCTTTTCATTCATGTTACTGGGTTATAACTTCTTGAACATTTGCAAAATAAACCCTTTTATATTTTCCTGAGTTTCTTGTAGAAAACCCATCAGCATTCAATGGTAGGCTCTAAAACCAGGGTGTTCTGTTCATGCAAGGGATGGACATGGCAGTGCTTTTTAAAGAATTGCTTAATTTCCACTATAATGGGGTATAGATTTGAAGATCTGGTGAGACAATCCATGCTCACCTGGAGCACTGCACATAGTTTCAGATACTATTTTAAACAAAACTTCTGGAGGATAGGAAGAACTTCCACGTGCTGGTGAGTATTTGGGAACTGATGAAAAAAGGGGAGTTTCTTAGAGACACAAAACTAAATTTTCAGGTGAGGTAAAGCATGGGATTGATATTTACCCTTATTTAATAAAAAAACTTTGGACCTCCAGAGCAGGTAAGAAAAGAAAAAAAAGGGAGAAAAGACAAAACAGACTTAAGAGGGAAAAGTTTTATGAAACAATGTGTGCATCCAGAATGAATGCCTGTTCAGAAGTTGTGCTCTTTGCAAGCCTTAAATACCATCAAGGGTTGTATTTTTCTGGAACATTATAGTCTGATTTAGTGTAAAATGTGTTAGAATCTGCATTTTTGTGGCATGTAATTTGACTTCTAGCTGATGAAATTTGGCAAAAATGTTCAAAGGTCAGTTTGCTACAGATTTCAGCTGTGTTTTGCCTTAGTATGGAGAAGGAATAGGAATGGCATTTTGGAAAATGTTCTATTGTATTTGCTGGCGTAACATATTGCTACCACAAAGAAAACATGAGCCTTAAGCTTTCCTATGCTTCATTAGAAAAAGTGTCTTCTCATCCATCTTCCATGGGCTGCACAGCATAGCACTTAATGTAAACTGTAATTTAGAAGGATATTCTGAATGTAGCAGTCTGTATATGTTGGTAAAAAAAAAATTGAATTCTATCACCATTTTTCCACTTGGAGAGGATAAACAGTAAATAAAGTGATGAGAATCTGGAGGACATGCAGTTGGTTAGCTGATGAGTGTTTGTTGGTAGATTAAATTATGATGATGTATGTTTAGATTTCTTCAGTTTTGTTGGGTTTTTTTCTTCAATAGTTTAAGTGTTCACTTGTCTACAGGAACTGTAGAATAAATAAAAAATACAGAGGGCAAGAGGTAATCTACCTACTCTTGAGTGTCCCTACATTTTCTAGCTGGTATGCAAAAGTGAACTGGTGTTACCTAGGTTCACATACATTAACTTCTGTAAGAGTTTATAATCACCATTTCTAAAGCTGTCTACAGACCATGCAGAATCACTGGACAAATCATTCCAGAAACTAAAAAGGCTGGATGCCAAATGAGATTTGATAGCTGCTGAAGCAAGTGTGTAGGTGAGCTATAGAGCCCATTTACAATGTTGTGATATAACCTAAAATTTTGGTGACCTCCAAAAGCTAGAGGAGTCCAAGTAACTTTGTTATCACAAAAAGAAGCATCCTTAGGTATGAAAATTTACACCACATTCCTGAGGCTATTGAGTGTTCCAGACCAGTTCATGTTGGCTAATACAGAATACCAGATGTCCCTGATGAACAGATCTGGGAAACCATTTGGCAGTAGCTAGTAGAAAATATCATTAGGCACAATGGTGTTGCAGAATTTCTGCCCTTCTTTGGATGTTGTGCATTTCATATCCCCTCTGAAGGCTGGAGATCTGAGCCAACATCTGTTGCTCCTGACTACCAGGCATTAGGATATTCCAGAAACAAAGAATTCTGCTGCAAATACAAGAATGAAAATGGAGTAGTGAAGAATATAATGTCTGACAGTTAAGTAGTTGTAATTAGCTGCTTAGGAAGGGGATCCTTCGGTTCCAATCCCTTTTCCTGGGCTTATCCAGGACTTTTATTCTCTCATTCCAACACAGGCATGCTGAGAAGAGATGAGATTTAGGGGTCCCGACAGCCAACAGCTTTGGCAACTTCTCTCCATCTCGTTCCATTAACCATTCCCAAGTTGTTCTTATGTATAAAGGTACTTAGACTATGTTCTTCCCTTCCTTACTCAACTTTGCCTCTGCTTAGTCCCACTTTGTTATCACACATGTCCTGAGAAAACTGTAGATTATTTTGCTTATTCTATTTTCATCCAGACTTAACATTTCTTCAAATACTTTTATTAGAGGATAGTCAAAAATTTTCATTTTGTTGTAAAATAAGGTCAGATAAAGTATTCCAAATCTAGCAAGACTCCAAAGAACATGTATTTTGACAACTTCTACCAAAATGACTCAAGAGGGCTATGCTACTGGCAACTATAGTTTTCTCAAAATAGACCTCCACTGCAGTGCAACATTATGCTGGAACAGTCAGCTATGGTGCAGTTGGCTTTTTTCCCCCCACTTCCTTTTCCTGGACTTCATTGATGCCAAGGACAGTACAGCTAAATAACATAATTTCTTTTTTTTTATTATGAAAATAAATGTATAAATTATTAAAATGCATTCTAAGCTTGAAAATTCAAGCCTCTTATGCCAGACATATCTAAATATGAGCCTTTAATGTCACTGGGTTTTTTCCTTGTGGAAGGTGCTGGACTCTGTGTTCTTTTACACGTGATGGTTTTCCAAAGCTAAAATTAACATTAGGATAGGCTTAAAAATTAGCTGGAATCTATTTTTATTCCGTCTTTGGAAGTTGTGTGCTTGCTGTTTTGTGTTGAGCAGTGAAATAATATAAATCACTCCCATGAGTACTGATCTGGGTTATTTCGGTTGCATGTTCCACCACAGCAGGTGGTAGCAAGCAGGTTGTGAATGCTTTCTTTGTGGCTCTGTGTTGTTTTTTAGGGAGGAGGGACTGCAGATAGTGGTGGCTGTGTTGGGGTGGTCTCCATGTCACCCTACTGCGGTTGTGCCATATGCTCGTAAAGCCAGAAGAGGGAGCACAAATGAAGACCTTGTTTCTAAGATGTGACTTGGCTCCACGAGGCAGAACCCAAGCGATGGAAATGCTGAGGTCACACGAGTTAATTCAGAGTGCCTTACTCTGTTAGACTGCATGTGAATAAGGAATGGGAAATATCAGCCTGTTGTGGGCTCCAAAAGGGAGCAAAAAAATGGAAGAAGTGAAAAAAGACAAGGAAAAACTGTGCTTGGAGCGAGGACTTTAAATGCAAAACCAAATTGTGGTTTGCTATTTAAAGTTAACCAGTGTATTTGATTTGTAAGACCAGAGGTGCTTTTCATGAATCAAGAAGAATATTGTGTGTTGCTGTGCAGACTGGGTACGTTGGATATTGAGACTCATGCTTTCTACAGCTTTTTCAAATAGAGTTTATTAAATACATTTGTTGTGTCTTATTGTGGGTCATATAGCATGTTCTTATGGTCTCTCTTGTTTTTTTCTTTTTTCTTGCTGATTTGTAGAATTGCTAGTTTGCAAATATATATAAATTTATATGTACTTTTACAAATTATGTATTTTTAATGATAATTGCAAACATTGTGTGATGAGCAAAGGTAGTATTGAAAGTAATCACTAATGGGAACTATGTAAGGAGACGGAGGTGTTGATTAAATTTTGCAAATTGGTCTCCTTGATGGCAATAGCTATTTTGGTTGCAAAGGCTTGTTGACAGATGTGCAACTGCTTCCCACTCAAATTAAGAGACTTTTCAAGAGTATAGTCTTCTCCTAAGTGTTTTCTGAGACTTAAGTTTGACAGCATTAGCTTGAGGAATGTGATACACGATATTTTGAAAAGAATAATTTAAAAAAACTGCAATTTTATTATCCTCTTACATTTTTTTTGTTTGTTTGTTTTGTTTTTCAGTTTATTGTTGGGATAGAACTCCAAATTTCATGTCTGCATCTATTTGCTTTATTACTTTAGATGTGCTATTTCCAGTGTTATGCTCGTAGACTTAACAAGCTAATCTGGGAGACTAAAGCAGAGCTGTCATTTTGAAGCTACTTAGCTGAAGTCTCTTTGAAATCAGTGTAGAAAGCTCCAAGACTATTTTTGTTCCCTTTTTAATTCTTAGAGAAGATGTATTGACGTGTTATGTTATGCTTTTAGTGGTCTCTAGATGAGCTGTTACAGAAATGTTGCCTCTTTAAAATCCCCTAGGGATTAGACCCCAAATGGACATGATCCATATATAGGGACTACGCTGGTCTGAAGGCAGACTTGGGGTGACTCCAGGATGCCCCTCTTTTTTTTGAGAAAATTTTTTCTTAAATTGTATAATACTGAATTTGGTGAAAGTATTTTAGTGCTTAAGTGAGGAAAGATGGCCCATTAGAACTGTAGTCCGTGCCAACATTGCATGATAAAACAGAAATTAACACCACAAAATTAGGAATGCTAGCATAATTCCTTTCTCTTGATACAGCTTGTTTGTTGTCACTCATGGAGGGTTCCAGGACTGTGGAGTATTTATATGTGCTCTGCCCTATAAAAGCTGTGTTCCCACAGCATGGTCATCTCCTCTTCCTGTCTACTTGGATTGCTCTGTCAGAGATTAAGGAGGAGGTGGTTGAAGCCATTTCTGTTTGTTTGTTTTCCCATTTCCCCTTTAAGAAGACTGAGGCTATGGAAGATCTGTGGTGAACTGCCACTCTTCCCTCAGGATTCCTTTACCCAAGGTCCTCATTGTATAAGCTCTTTGAAGTTCACATGTCAGGAAGCATTTGATCATCCCCATAGCAAGAAAGTGCTGAACTAATGACAGCAAATGCTGGTGACACAGGTTAATTTCACAACCTTTAGCAAGCAAATTAAATGCATGATAAATCAGATTATTGTCACACTGGCTGTGCTTGCGCTATACATCACTTTTTAGAATAATGGAATTATCATACAATCATAGAATATGCTGAGTTAGAAGAGACCTACCAGGATCATCAAGTCCAACTTCTGGCCCTGCACAGTCATACCATGCGCCTGAGAGCATTGTTTGAAGACTTCTTGAACTCTGTCAGGATTTAAAAGCCTGTTTCAGCTCAAACAAAGCTGTTTCAAAGCTCAACCATACTTTGGGTGAAAATCCTTTTCCTGACATCCAACCTAAACCTCCCCCAACTTCATGCAGCTTCATGCTGCTTCCTGAAAGCGTGTCATTGGTTACAAGAGTGAAGGGATTGGTACCTGCCCCTCTGCTTCCCCTTGTGAGGATGTTGATGACCACAGTGAGGTCCCCTCTCAGCCTCTTCTTCTCCAGGCTGAACAGACCAAGTGACCTCAGCTGCTCCTCATATGGCTTCTTCTCAAAGCCCTTCACCATCCTCATGGTCCTTCTTTGGACAGATTCCAATAGCTTGAGGGAGTTTTTAATATTGTGATGGCCAAAACTGTCCCCAGCACTCGAGATGAGGCTGCCCCAGTGCAAAGCAGAGCAGGACAATCCCCTCCCTTGCCTGGCTGGCCATGCTGGCCCTGATGCCCCCTCGGACATGGTTGGCCTTCCTGGCTCCCTCATGTTCAGCGCTGCTCATGTTCAACTTGCCATTGACCAGTACCCCCAGGTCCCTTTCCTGGCACTGCTCTTCAGCCTCTCATTTCTTAGTCTATAAACACAACCAGGTTTTCCCATCCCAGATGTGGAATTCAGCACTTTTCCTTGTGAAACTTCATATGGTTGGTGATTGCCCATGATATAGTCATATGCCCATCATTGCCTTTCATATTGTTAGTGATGGCAAATTTGTTGAGGTCTGTCTGTAGGACCTCTCTGACCTAGTTTTGGTTGGAAGGGACTATTAAAAGTCATCTAGACCAACCCCCCTGCAATGAGCAGGGATGTCTTTAACTAAAACAAGTTGCTCAGAGCTGTGTCTGACCTGACAATGAATGTGTCCTTGGATTTTGTCTTAGAAGATCCAGAAGACAGCATTCAAGTTTGTGCAGCATGATGGTACCTTCAAAGTACGGTCTTACACGTATCTTCAGCTATGTAATAATGTGTTTTGTTTATCAGAATTTATAGCTGTCAAAATTCATTGGATTAGAAGGGATAATTGATGGGCTGCCAGTTTTAGACTGAGCTTTGGCTCCCATCAGGTCACAATGCACTTGCAGCTCCAAATGCTTCTTGAGGGATCTTAAAGGAAAATCCTGGTGTTTCTCAAGCCAGAAGATAGGAATGATGCATGACAGGGACAGTATTTTTTCTATACTCCTTCTCCCTTTTCTTTCCAGTATTTTCTGAGAGAAAAGAGTTGTCCATTCATCTTGGTCTTAATGCATCCAAGTGAAGATTCTCTGAGGAGTAGTAGGTCATGTGGATGTTGCAACTGTTTGTTCAGCTCTGGGTATAGGAGCAAATCCTGTGAACTTTTGTTGTCTTTGCTTGAATATATGCTGAATTGAAAGCATTCTGAAAGCTAACAAAACTGCTGACTAAGCTATAAACTAGGAATGTACTACCAGAACAGGGAAAATGTGTGCAGTATTATATCTGCGCACTGTGTTCACGCTCTTTCCTGTCTTGATTTACTCCATTTGTCCACCAGTAACCTTGTACCTGTTTGTTTTGAGGGCCTCTCTTGATCACCTTGTTTTTCAAAAAATGGCAGGTTCTTGGATTCTAAAGATCAGCACATAGATAAGTTCAGCTGTTCTAGAGTCGCAGCGTTTATTCTATGCTATATATTGATAAAACAGTTCTTTCAGGGTGACGTGTTCTTGGAACAAGTTAACAAGAAGTTTTTTAATAGTAAATGGGTGTTGTATTTCAGCTGCAGCTGAAGAAGGTACTGGTGCCTGTATGGCCCCAGATTGCTTGAGGTTGTTGGGCCTTTATAATCAGTGCAAGAATCAACAATTGTGAGCCCTTTTTGTTTGACCTCCAGTCAAAATGATTTGGGTAATTCTATGTCATTTGAAAAATAATTATTTTCTTACTTAATTACTACAGTCAAACGAGCAGACTTGGAGGGGTTTTCTGGAGAATGAGGATGCAGAAAGATGTGGTAAGATTTTCTAAATCTCATGTAGATCTCCTTTGCAGAGACAGATCTGGTAGGCTCTTGCAGGGAAGGAAGGGGTTGCATTGTTGTTCTCCTCAGATGGTCCAGCTTGAAGCTGAAGAAGAGCTTTTATCTGTAGTCCTGCTTGCTCAATGAAAAGCAGCACTAGTATTCTATTTAAACAATTTTCCTGAGAATCTGCAGCATTATTTTTATTCTCATCTTCACAGAAGAATAGCTCTAAATTTAAATTCTATGTTTTCTCCAACTCTGAGTTGAAAGTTGAATGTGTGCCTTAAGGATCTATTATTTGTTTCTAAATCTTATTTTTTACAAATAATAGCACTTAGTTGAAAATAATTCAGAACTTGCCTGGGAAAATAGCTTGATGTTATGAAAAAGGCCAGGAGTCCACTGGAGAGCTGGCTGAAAGAGCAACAAGGAAGGAGTACTGAGGACACTAGAAAAAGGCATTAGTTAAGTGCATGCAGAAAATCATGGTTTATATGGATCAGTATTCAAAGCACAACTTGCAGTGCTTGGGTTTTTGTTAGGTTTTGTGGATTTTTTTCTTCCTAAATATATCTGGTAGCAACATTAGCTGTAAGCAGGTAGAAATTGGACTTAAGGACTGAATTAGGAGGAGAGCTGAGGAGGAAATAGCAAAGCAAGTGGAAATGATGAGGAGTTAGAGGAAAATGGGCAGTGGGAAGAAAAATGAAATCACTTATCCTTAGAAAGAATACACCTGTTCTTGTCCCACTTGTACTTAGTGGTAGCAACTTCTGAAACCAGCTGCTATAAATCACCTAACTGTGAAGGTTATGAAAAATTGCACCAGCTTTTACAAGTGTTCCTTGTGAGATCTTGCCTTGGAAGCATTCCTAGGCAGAGTACTGGTGAGATATGCTTGTTTGTACACATTTTTGCTACCACTTTAAGAACAAATGTTGGCAAGGCCTGAAAGAAGACTAATTACAGCTTTGCAATGAGGGTCTTAATATGGTTGTGGATGACATTGCCTTTTGTTTTTGGAGCAAAAAATAGATGTTAGTGTGGAGCAAGAAGCAGGGACTGCATTGTTTAAATGACTCTTAAATTATTACTTCAAGAATGTCACTTGCTGGTGATTCAGGATACAATGATGACAGGGGAGGGTTATTCCTGATGGATGCAAAAGATTAAATAGCATGCAGAAGAAATGAGAGAAATAAATGTGTGTTTGGGAAAGAAATAGCAGGGACAAAATGAGTGCTTAAAGAGAATGAGAGAAAAATCAACTCGTTCCTCAGTTTTGAGGCCAAGTTGGCACCCCCTTGACTCATTAAATTGTTCTTTTGAATCTAGAAATTGCCTTTACAAAATGTCACCTCATCAAACAGCAGAGGGTCCTTAAGAGAGAGGAAGGTCAGGGCCAAAAAATTATAAGCAGAAGCCCTAGCTATTTTAGTTCTGCTCATTCAATGTAGCTTTAAGTTGGAGACTTAATTAATCATCTTTGTGTTTGCTGACCTTTCTATATATGCTGTATTTCCATTCTTATTTGGCACCAAGCAGCAGGATGTTACTGTAATTTTAGTGTATACAGAATCACTGAATGGTTGAGGCTGGAAGGTACCTCTGGATGCCATCAGGTCCAACACCCTTCTCAGCCAGTGTCTGGTTTGGTTTAGAATATCTCCAAGGGTAGAGACTCCACAAACTCTACGGGCAACCTAGGCCAGTGTTCAGCTATCCTTATGGTATGAAAATTTTTCCTTTAGTCAAATGAAGTGCCCTGTTTTTAAATTTGGGCCAATTTCTCCTTGTCCTGTCACTGGGAAACACTGAGGAAAGCCTGGCTTTTGTCTTTGCTCTCCCTAGCAGGTATTTATATATGTTGATAAGCCTTCTCCTTTCCAGGCTGAGCTCTGGTTGTTTGTCAGATGCTCTTAACCATCTTTTGGACTTGCTCCAGCATGTCCATATCTCTTTTGCACTGGGGAGCCAGGAGCTGGACCCAACATGCCACATGTACCATGGGGGATGATGCTCTCCCTCAACCTGCTGGGGTCACTCTTCCCAATTTACCTTGAATGTAGCCAGTTCTGTAAGCTGAAGTATTTTACGAGGCACTTGAGAGCTTTCAACTCAGAGTTGTGCCACTAGCCATGGGTGCTGTGAGCTGCTGGTTTCCCTTGGGTTTGTTTCCCTCCTGCTCTCATGCTATGTGTTGACTCCTCAGGTAGCTGAGGGAGGGCAGGAACTTGTGGTTGCAGCTTCTTGGTGTGCTCAGCTGCCTACTAAGGGAAATGGCAGCACTTGGATATTGTATTTGGAAAAGGGTTCTGGAGGGTGTGAAGTGGAAGGAAGCTGGGGATCTGGGGAAGGTGAGGCACAGGTGACAGTGCTGTGGAGGGAAGGGCTTGCCTGACTTTGCCATTTTAAAATTCTAATGGCCTGTGGATTTATTTTGAACAGTTTGGGCTGTTCTGTCTGTGAGAATATTTTTACTTGTTTCAGAGTACTTGGAAAAAGCTTGAATAATGCTTATTCATTTGTGATTTATGCAGTATCAAGGCTTGCATCCAAAGACATATCCAGTGAGTGTCCCTCTGGGCCAGACTGGTCCATTAACTTGTAGTATATTTGCTATAGGCTTCTACTTTCTTTTTTTATTTTTTATTTATTTATTTATTTATTTATTATTTTATTCATGGCTGGTATACTTTCCCTCTTCTTAACTCCCACCTTCACTGGGAGGATATTTTAGTTATTATTTTGATTTTCATTTTTGTTGTTCAGAGTTCCTTTGCTTTAAAACCATCCCAGGAAAAAAAAAAACAAAAAAAACCAAAAAAAACCCCAACAAAAACAGACATACAAAAAGCCAAACAAAAAAACCCCATCAATGCCCAGAAAATAGTTGATGGATTTACAGAAGTTACCACTCAGGTTTACTTAGGATTGGAAGTTGGGTAAGAAATTTGTCCAAAACATTTTGGTTTACAACTGGAAGAGAAAAATGCTTCTGCCTCTCCCTTCCTGGTTTACTAAAAGATATGTGTGTGTTTTGTAGTTGGCAAATGCTTACATTGTGATACTGGGAATTTAAATCAGGGAAAGAAATATGAGATTAATATTGGAAGCTAGAGGGGGATTTTAAAAAAAATCTGTATAAAATCTATTGCAACTACTAAACTCCTAAAATATCAGCTTATTAACTTCTGAATGATACCACCTTTCAAAGCATGATATTTAAGAAATCCAATATATTTCACTGGAAATTTAAGAAACTAAAAAAGTTTGCTGAGGTATGTACATTTTGATAAACATAGATTTTACTTTTCCTGTTGCAATCTGCTTTTGTGCTTCTCTTATGCTAATATTGGCAATGTAAGAAATAAATAGGAGTTGCTGAAGAAAGCCTGTGATACTTAAGCTTCATCCTACAGACAATTTCATCAGTCTGAGTTAATCAATTTTAATATTTTTTTCTGGCTCACCATTGAAATAAGTTAATGAAATAGAAATATTTTGTTTTCCTGTAGTTGAAGTTCTTGTAAATTATATCAGAGTCTTAATTGTAAAATTAAGACTTAACTCTCTAATACTTCTAAATTAAGGTGTCACCTTAATGTAAAAAATCTTGACTGAAAAATTGTGAGTGTTGTGAGATCTGATAGCTTTGTTGAGGATCATGCAGGAAAGTGCAGTTTGGGCTGCATTAGCCATGTTGTGGTAGAAATGAGCACAAATGCATTAGGAATGTGATATGATAACCCATTTCTGCAAAAAGATTGTCTAATATATTAGCAACATTTGTATCTAACACAAGGAACTCGAAGTGATACAAAACAGAAGATCTGAGGCTGGTCCATAATGAAGACTCTTCTTTTGTCCAAATGCAGGAAACATTTGGCAAAGGTTTTAAAGTCCACAGTATGAAATATCTAGCACTTCTTTTCATAAGTTAATTTTATTATGTCATGTTCTTAGATCTTCAATTTTAGACTCCTTATATTTAAAATATTAATTTTTTAAAGACTTTAAGAATCCTTCATTTCCAATATGGAAAGAATAGACTTGGTAGGGAAACTTGTAAGTGCTGCATGATAAGGATGTCAATTTTTTTCCCTATTAAAACATTTTTTGCAGTGCTTAGTGAAAACTAGAATTAATCTGAATGAGGATTGAGCAATTCCTGCATATGTTATGTCAAAATTGGCAAATAGAAATGCAGGGCAAAATGCTGACAGAGCAACTTTGTCATACTTGAACAGTCTTTTTTTCTTTTTTTTCTTCATGTCATGCCTATATTTCTGTGTGTGAGGTGGGATAGTGCTCTAACAAAGATCAGCTGCTTAATATTTCTCTTTGGCCACGTCTCCTCTGTTTCACAGTCCCTGCATCCCTATTCTGCAGCATGTGCAGAACTGCTTGTCTCCCAAAGCTGCTATGTGGCTCACTTATCATTCTATCTGCTTACCTAAAACCATGCTGAATTCATTTTGCTCTGCTTCTGTAAGATTCAGCAGCCTTTTAATATCTGTTTATGGAAGAGAGATTGATATATGAAATGATTAAGGCTAAATGGATGTCTAGGTCTTCACTTTTGATATGGGCCACATAGATCTGATTTTTCATGGAGTTGTTCATTTTTTTAGCTCTCTCTGAACAATGTGAACAAATGTGTGGGGGCAGGTTGTTTTGTGTGTGTTTTTTTGTTGGTGGTGTTATTTTTTGTTTTATTTTTAATTTTAAATCTTTAAATTTTATTCTGGTCTGAAATTTATTTAAAGACATTAAAAAAATACATTATTTTAAATACTTGTTTTCCATTTTTTCAAATGTCGGAATCCTTCTTTCTGCCATAAATGACTTTGTTAGTGTAAACATCTTTTCTGCTTAGTATTTTTTCAAGAAAACGGCTCAATTCAGCCTCTGCTGAAGAGAAGCCGTACAGCTGTAGTTGGTAGACACTGGCTCAAGTAATTTGGAAGACCCTGCTAATTCTATAGAACTAGATACTTTTTCTTATTTCTTCTTTTTTAAGCCTTTCCATCTGAGAAAAGCCGTCATTTTCTACTCCTCTGTCTGTACAGTTACTGTGTGTGTTTAGGTATAGATACCTATATATAGTTTACATATATTTCATTTATTTAGATGGTTGGTTTGTTTATGTTATTAAAGACATTATCCAGTATGGAATAGCAGTAACCTTTTCATATGTCATATATTGAATCTTAATATCCAGAATTTCAGCATCTGGCTGGTGTGTTCTGTATGTATGATTGAGATAGGAAATGAAGGCGTCCAGTGGACTTCACAGCTATTCCCAATTGCATCTTCTGACTCCAGGCTTCTCTCAGCTTTATTTTATTTCCAGCTTCTATTACTGCTAGAATTCTTCTGTCCCATCCTTGCCCCTCAGCAGGTTTCTGTTTCCCTGGCACTTCCCTGCTCCTTTTTCCTAACCCCACTTGTGTTGGCTGCCATCTCAGCTCATTTGTGCCAGCAGCTGCAGCTCTGCAGGCTCAGCTCTTGTGCCATTCTCTGTAACAGCTCCTGGTCAAGGGGATGAACAACCGTAAGTGAAATCTGTCTCAGCTGCTTCAAGTTGCAGGTGGAGCACCCTCCATGGCCCTCTGGGACCAGTGCAGGCTTTCTTGCATGGATGCATGGCAAGCACATAAAGAAGGGTATGAGAGCTCCCTTCATTTGCAGTCAGGAGGAAAGAGACTGCTGTAGGCCTCCCCAAAAGGATGCCTGTCAGTAAGAATTTTCCCTGCCAAATCTTTTTTTTTGTTTCAAAACTGCTGTTAACTTGACTGCATTTTCAGGAAAATAGTAGGCACACTGGTTGAGACCAATGAGAATGGTTAACAGACAGTTAACAAAACTTTATTTAGCTTAGATAGAATTAAAAGTCTGTATGCTAAGCTGTGTGCAGTGAAAGGCTGTAGTACTTGCTGGGAAGGGGGAGGAGTATGGGAAAACATGAAAATATTCCTAGCTTTCAAAAACTAACCCTGGAACCAGAGATAAATTAAGGATGGTGAGGAGCCTGTTGTGTTTTGATGTATGTATGATGGAAATCTGCAGTTAAATACAGACTCTGTTAAATATAAAAAAAAAAAAGCAGCATGGACCCTCTCTGCTTGCTCCCTCTCCCTTTTTGCCCCCCTGCCTCCTTTCTGAGAAGCAAATATTAGAATATCAATAGGGTATGTCAATAATTGGCCCAACCATAGTGATACAACTGACAAAAGAAATAAGATGATTCTGTGGCACTTTCTCTTAATCTCTTCTTTTCTGTTTCCATGAATATCTCAGATTCAGTAAGAGGGGTAATGTAGAATTAGCATTTCCCAATCAATGAATAACTCAACAGAAATTTCCTGTTGATTTTAACAGCTGATTCCTTCTTTTTTAAGGCATCTCCATTTCTACCTTTAGAATACTGAGTTATTAATGTTGGAAAAGGCCCCTAAGATCACTAAATCCAACCTTTGACTGAATACCACCTTGTCAACTAGACCATATTCTTCTAAGTGCCATGTCCAGCTGTTTCTTGAACACTTACAGGGGCGCTGACTCTACCACTTCCTTGGGCAGTCCATTTCAATGCTTTCTTCATCCTTTCAGTAAAGGAATCCTTACTGAGAATTTCTTTTAATATATTACTAGATGTATTACTAGAATATATTACTAGAAGTAGGACTATAGTGATTTATTATATCTGATGCTTTTGCAGTATAAAGAAATATGATGCAAAAGCACACTTCCAAATTTCTTGGGAATATGAATTGAATACAAAAATCAGCAGTAGTATCCTTTATAGAACAAAACTTAGTGAAGGCATTTGGCTTTAAGTTAGGTGGCCTTGGTACTTAATTGTAGCCATCACTGTATTTCCTCTACTGGATTAGAACTCTGTACCTGTTATTAGAAAAATATTGCAGAACATAGAGTGATTGCTGTGTTTTCATACTTGTTTAAAAGTGTATTGAAACTGAATACTGCAATCACTCAGTTTTATTCACAGAAGCAGGTTTTATTTTTTATTGCATAAGTACCCACAGATCACAGAGTACGTGCTGTGACCTTTTGGGGTTATTTATCTTCTTTCTTGTATGCACTAGAGCTTGTGTGCTTTAATCTGTGTTTGCTGAGAAGCAGCCAAATTGCCCCTTCTGTAGCAATCTATCTTTTGTGTGTGCATGTGTTTGTGTAATCCATGTTCTGATTGATGTATTAAAGGTTTTGTAGAAAAAATGAGTCATCTGTATCAGTATTTGCTTATTAATCACATTTTATGATATATTTATATATATTTATTAAGTATATGCTAAGACCTTGCAGACACTCAGATGCTATATGTAAGAATATATACTAAATTGTTTAAATGTGCTTTAGCCTCTTAGGGCTGGGTGGGATGTGGAGCCTTCTTGATGTATATGTTCCCTCAGTTTCTTAATCTGAGGCTTTCAGATCCAACCATATAAAGCACTGACAAATTGATAGAGATTAAATAAATCTGATTTATTCAATTTTCTTGTGTGTGTAAGTAACCCTGAAGGACTGAGGAATGAAAAGCAAGTTGCTTGGGGTAGATGAAAAGTCTTTTCAACTGCTGGAATAAATAACTGTTTCTGATATGACATCTAATTATGGACCAGAGAACTGAATGACAAAAACCCCATTGACGTCAGCATCACTAGGACTCGCACATATGAAGTCAAGGCAAATGACAAAAAAGTGGGTCTAAATTGTGCTTTCAGATCTTCAGTAGTGGTGTAAAATCTGAAGTACACAGTTAAAGAATTCCATGTGAGACAGATTTCTTTCCATGATTGCATTACTAGCTGTTTTAAAATTGTGTTGTGCTTAAGGTTGCACACTCTGCTGTCTTTCCCGGTAACACAAGTGGCAAAAAGAGTCGATAATTTTGTCCTAAGTTTGTGAAACATTTGTCTAGGCATTTTTGAAGCCAGTATTGCTGGTATATAGCTGTCTAGGTCAGGAAGGAAAGACAGCAAGATAGATCAGGTGGAAGACATCACGTAGAACAATGATAAATTATTTTATGCTGAATTATTTCTATGTGTAGTCCAGAGTTTAGTTAAGATCTGGCATCAAACTTTTCCAAGAGGTAAAATGTTTTGTTCTTTGTTAAAATGTAATTAAAATGTATAGTGTAAGAACTACTGAAATTAGGCAAATTATTTACTGTAAAGGTATGCATATGTATATGATTTCCCCTCATTCCCCTTATTTATAGTGGATTTATAGAGTTTTCCTCATTGGTATAATTTGTTATTCTAGAAGCCTCAGCCCTTTTTTATTATGCTGCACAAATAAATTAATATTTATAATGAGGTCAAAATAAGCTCAGTAGAGTAAAATATTGATAAAAACCCTGAGTGTAGTTGGGAACAACATTACTTTTTTGCCTAGAATTTTGTGTCTCTGATCCCTCATAGCATGTTCCTTTTTTTTTTTACCCCACGGCTTTCTCAACCTCTGTTTTTGTGCAGATTGTGCGAGGATGTATTTGAGCTAAGTGCAGGCTGTGAAAACAGTGTAGAGTTTTGGGCCCATGCATTGATGTGGGCCAGGCACTGGCATTCTAGAAAGATGTTAGTTTAAGGGAAGGAAACAGTTAATAAAACATCTAAGAAAAGTGACTTTTTGAGAAGTCCGAAGGAATGACGCTTTATTTACTGATGGGTGAAACAGATTTTCATGTATATAAAAGACTGATGCCAGGGGAGAAGCAACAATACGCTTTCTGTTCATAAGGAGTAGGACAAGAATTTCAATGTACAACTAAAGGAATGTGGGTTAGATACTGAAAAAAAAGAAAGACAAATATGGCAGATAAAGAATGGGCAGAATACTTTTGAGCAGCAAGAATCGTGAGCTCGGTAATAGATTACTTGTAGACTCTGAGGAACAGATTGGAAAACTCTCTGTCTGGATTACGTTGGAATGGGACTTGGGCTATCTGACCTCTCCAGGTCCTCTTCTGTAATCTTTTTCTCCCCACTGGTGATTATGTTGTTTTTGTATTTGTTGTTTTTAGGTAAGGACTTGCTTTCCTTAAGGATCCATACCCTACGATATGAATATATGGTAGTCTGAAGTTCCCATTTTTATTTACAATAACATTTTGCAGGCCAGTAAGCCCTGCTGTCCAATGGATGTGTGTCTTTTGGTATTTATGATCTGCAAATTAAGGTAATTTTTTTACAGTTCCTGCTTGTGTATGCTGTAGGAGTAGCTGAATGCCTAATGAAATGGTTTCCTACAAAGCAATCAAGAAACAATTTCGTTTCAGAGGCCAGTTCTGCTTCTTCACTTAATCTCTTTTCAGATGCACCCTTAGCGTACAGGTGGTGTTAAGAAGGAGATGAATATCTGGAAAATGACAATTTAGGGGCATGAGATGCATTTACATTCAGTCTGGGAATATACTTGCTGCCTGTGAGTCAGCAGTGTCAAGCAACTATGCGGCAGAAAAGAAAATGATAAAAAGGACAGAAGTGACAAAATGAGTGCAAATTATGTAATCAATGTTTCTCTTTTTATCAAAATAGTTATTTCAAACCTAAATGAGCTTTGCCAGCTAGTGGTAACGTTTTGAAGTATTAGAGTAATTAGCATTCATTGGATTTTGTTAGTATTGATACAATTTTCAGTAATGCTGTGTTAATATCTAGGTGACATTTATCCCAGCTGCTAAGTAGTAGAAAAAGGTTATTTTTTTTTAAGATGTGCATAAAATGAAAAACCTTTTTATTATATGAAATGAGATCATGTGGGGGAAATGTGGTGTTGTTACCATATGGAGATGCCTTGTTTTCGTATAGAAGGGTTGGGTGACTTAAAAAAAAAATAGGGAATCTCTTTCTAATGTTGCTGTGTGATCCTATGTGGTTTATTGCTACAAATTTACTTGGCACGGATTCATATGCCCTAGCAATTTTAAGGTCATGCAGGACCATTACATCATATGGGTTAAACTCTGTATAATACAGACTTTTTCTGAATCTGTGCAGCTGCCTTTCTGTTAGGCTGATACTTGCCATGGAGCGCAGCTTCTAGAAGTGTTTGGTCTTCATTTACAGATTTGGAAGATGCATTGCACTCTAACTTCATCAGTAGTTAATGGTCCTCATTGCTGAAAAATGTAATTAAGCTCTATTTCTAATATGAATTTGTCTGGCTTCAGTTTCCAGGCATTGCCTCTGGTTTCTTCTTCAGAGCTCCAATGCTTTATTCTTAGTGAGATGTTTATACTCTCTAATGAAGTCACCTTTCAATGCTCATGTACTAAACTAATCAGACATCTCTTTAACTCTTGTTGTAAGGCATTTTCTCTAGTCCTTTGTTGTTACTGTATCAATATGAATTGTTTTGGTTGCATTTTTATTAAAAGTTTTAAAAGAGAACTGCACAAGTGCTGTTAACATCTGCCTGGCCAGTGCAATACAACATACTAAATTCAATACTCTTTGTAGTTTTCCTGTTGATTTACCCAAAGATTGCTCTGTACTTCATTTCTGTGTCATCATCCTAGGAGATCAGATTCACCTAATAGCTCACTAGGAATTTTTTGCAGATGTCACTCTTCAAAACATGCATAGAGTTCTACAGAATTGGTTAGAATATTTTTTTGCCCAGATATAAACTTTAGATTATTTCCCTGGTCCCTCTGCCAATGGTGGCTTGTATTAACAGCAACCCTTTGTCTTCTGGATCATTAGTGAACTCTTAAATAGCAAAGGTCCAAAAACTGTTCTTGGTGGCTCCTACTTAGTTACAAATTTATGTTAACTAATATATTTTTAAAATTTAATTTTATTATGTTTGAAAATTACTTGATTTTTAAATCAAAATAATGAATGGATAAATAAATTGTGTTTGAAAATGCCAGATACATTCTGTTAGCACTCCTTTCATGTTTAGTATTACATTCATTATTTTTTAGCTGTCAACTATTTTAGCTGGGGACTGTAGCAGAGCCACTAAGATGATCAGAGGGCTGGAGCACCTCTCATATGAAGATGGGATGAGAGAGTTGGGGCTGTTCAGCCTGGAGAAGAGAAGGGTCCATCAAGACTTCACAGTACCTTCCATTGTCTAAGGGGAGGCTGGAGAGGGACTTTTCACAAGGGCCTGAAGTGATAGGACATAGGAGAAGGGCCTTAGGCTGAAAGAGGGCAAGTTTAGATTAAATATTAGGAAGAAATTATGTACTGTGAGAGTGGTAAGATTGCTCAGAGAGATTGTGGACTCCTCAGCCCTGGAAGTGTTAAAGACCAGGCTGGATGGGGCTCTGAGTAACCTGCTGTAGTGAAAGGTGTCCTGGATCAAAGGTGATCTTTAAGGTCCCTCCTTCCAACCCAAATCATTCCATGATTCTATGAGTTTCTGTGTACATACATTAATTTTTAACACTGGCAGACATATATTTGGATATATTAATGTAAACATTTAAGAATGTGGTAACAATTTCTGAAAGTAGTTCCTCAAAACTAAGTTTAATAAAGAAATCCTCAGTTTCAGTGATGCTCAGAGCAAAATTTCCTTTGATTTCTTTGAGGCCAATACTTTGTGTACCTGGGCTTATGTATGTATATCTGGAGATTTTAAATAGCATATATATCCAGTTTTGTTTCAACTTAAGAATTTAATTTATTGAACAGTTTATTCAACTATCTAGAAAAAATAGTAGACCTCTGCCTGTCATGCTGGCCAACTAATTGTGTCTTAAGAAATATTTTGCCTTGTTAAGTATTTGAATGTGATACCTGAAATTAGGAAACTTTGGAAAAATGTTTGGCTTTCCTTTCTGTGCTGAAAGCTACCTTGTCCTCCTGTGGTGTGAGAACAAATGTGTGTAGGTGTGAGCAAGAGCAAACTGGGTTGTGTTAGCAGTGGCCAAAAGAAAGGCATTCTCAGTGGGGTCTGGAACTTACTGTCAGTGTAGTTGGGTGCTACAGTCCCTAAAAAGTGGGACTTGGCAGGTTGATTCTAGGCAAAGCCGTGTGTGTACTGCCACTGGGGTTCAGTTCTTGCAGAGGGTGGTTTGGTGTTCCCAGTGGAGCTGTTGGAAGGATGGATGACACCAGGGATGCTGCCCGCCCTTCACGGGAGGTGAAGGAGCTGTAGTGGGAGTCACTTCTGTGCTTCTCTTTTTGGACTGATGCTGATTACTCCTGAGAGTTCCTTGTACAGAAGGTAGATATTTAAGTTGTGCCACTCTCCCTTAAATGCCTTTGCCTGCAGAAAACAAGTAGAATAGGAAAAAAAAGCCTCAAACCTAATTTCTTCCCTTGGTGTTGCAGTTTTGGCCATGTTTGTCCTTGGGATAACATTGGTTCCATTTGCACCCACAGCTCGGCTTGCACACTTGTATTTTGTTCTCTTTCCAACTTTTGGCCATAAGTAGTGTGCTCATAACAAAGCAGCACATGAATATTAAGAATTTGGAAGCACAAGTATAAAATTAATAAAATCAGTGTAAAATTAAAGCCACCAGAAACATTTGGTTTTATTTATCACTATTTTGTGTGTAATTTGTCACTTTTCATTGGCCCCACTATTAAGTGTATTGAAATGTGTTACTCAGTTTAGGATTTGATTTATGTGAAAGACTGTTAGCCTCAGGATTCAGCTGCAGCTCACTAAATACCTGGTTCATTCTTAATGTATACTGGAAAAGCCCAGGGAATGAGAAATCTTCCCTATTGTCTCAGAGTAACTTTTACTCTGTGTTTCTCCTCCCAACCTATGAGAAGTTATCCTGGATTGTTTTGTTGTGGCATAGGTTTCTTTCTGGGCTTTTTGGTTGTGGGGTTGGATTTTTAAAATTGTTTTTTACTTATTTAAAAACTTTTGTGACATCATTATCTGTAATATCTGGAGGATTAAAAAAAATACCCTTTTCCAGTTTAGAGTAAAAAGTCTGATTCATGCAATGAAATGCCATTCATAAACTTTCACAGAAAATTCCATTAGCCAGTTGTTTGTAAACTCTGACATTATAACTGTGTTTAAATCTTATTTCTCAGGTAATTATGATGCTAAACATACTTCCAAATCTCAGGCTTTCTGCATAGTATGCACAAAATACCAGAGCATAATATTTATTATGTTTGTAGGCCCAGAGGGGGAAGAAAGGTGCCAAGTAAATGTAGTGAAGGCTGTCTAAATTATTTCATCGGTTGAAGGATGAGGGAACATTTTAATCTTAGAGCCTGTGGGAGTTTGGGAGGAGTGTTTCAGGGAGGAGAGTAAGTATAGACTGAGATTTGTAGTGATTCAGAGTTTGTTAGTAAAAGCCATGTGGAGAAATTGCTAATTTTGGGCTGATAGGTCATCTCTGGCAGTTCTTTAAAATCTGACAAACTTGTTTCCTGCTAATTGTACATGTTCCAATTATGTTTGAAGGAGATTTAATTGGAGTAATTTTAGAAATCATATCCGGTAAGGAAGAGTTAGGGAATACAGAGGTTTAAAATTGATATGTAGCAGCAAAAGATAAATGAGGGAATCTGACACCAGGGCAGTTTTAAGTGGTATACTAAGGTAGGCAGCCTGGTCACAGGTGTGGTGACCTCTCTCCAGGCTCTGGTGGACTCTGTACATCTGAAATCCTGTGTCTTCTCGGGGCATCAGGAGGCATGTGTGTATTTTTAATTTTTTTTTTTCCAATTCGCAAATTCCTCCGGTGTTCAGCTGATTCAATTGGTTACACTGCCACGGTGTCAGGAAGGCTTGTAGGGCTGTACAGGTGCTGGCTGTGTTTCAGTGGTGATACAGAAGGAGACCCAGTTGACTTTTGGATGACTTATATGTTTGTGGGAGGAGATTTTTAGAGGAAACAAAACATTATTTGCAGCAGATGTTTTTGTAGATCTTCTAAAAATGGTTTGCCATAAGAGTTGTATCTCATATGGTTTCAGCAGTCTGGATGCTAAGGTGTTCTGCCTGTTTAGAAAGGAAAGCACAAACCAGCTTTGTAGAGGTCTGACAGAGGTGCAGGATACCAATTCTGTGCTGAGCAGGAGTTGATTTACTTTTATTAATTTAAAGGAAAGCATCTTCAAATCACTGCTTGAATTTTTTGTCTTGATTTTTGATTTTTAAAAGATCGGTTTAAAATTGATGACAGTAGATTATTTAAACTCCCTTGGCTTAATGCTTTTTTCAGCAGTTACCATCCATTAGCCAGAAGGCGTAGGAGCGTGTCTTTGCTTACCTAACCTGCTGCAGTGCTTGCTGGTTTGGGCAGGGTAGAGTTAATTTTCTTTTGGTGCTGGTAGGGGGCTGTGTTTTGGATTTGTGCTGAACACAGGGCTGATAACATGGAGGTGTTCTTGGTATTGCTGAGCAGTGCTTATAGGGAGCCAAGGCCTTTTCTGACCTTTTACAAATTACAAAGGCTCGGTATATAAAGCGGGGGGAAGGAGGAGGCAGAACGTTGTTTGGAGCAATGGTGTTTGTTTTCCCAAGTCACCATTACATGTGATGGGGCCCTGCTCTCCTGGAGATGCCTGATCATGGGAAGCAGAGAATTACTTCTTGGTTTTGCTATCTTGTGTGCATAGCTTTTGCTTTCCCTATTAAAATCTCTTTATCTCAACCCACAAGTTCTCTTTTACCCTTCCATCTCTCTCCCTGATCCTGCTGGTGGGGCAGTGAGTGAGTGCCTGCCTGGGGGCTTGGCTGCTGGTTGGGGCAAAACCACGACAAAGGCTGAAGGTGAGTTCACTTAAACCAGAGGCAAACAACCCAAGTGCTGTGATGAACTGGCTCCTGGCATCACAGGAGTTTGTGTGCCCCAGAGGATGATGACTTCAGTCTGGGCAGACTTGCCTCTAGGAGAAGGTAAATGTCACCAGCTGGCCCATCTGTAGTCCTCCCAAACTATAGGAAGTTGGTAGCAGGTTCATCCCAAGCTGTGGTTCACAGTTCCTTCCTCTGAATGGCACATGTTGAGGATGGGGAACAGTCTATCACAATATGCTCTTTGGAATATGGTTTGAAATTACTGAGCCATCATTTAAATCTCCCCAAAGCCAAGTGTAAAGCTTCATAGTTACGCATTTTTCTCTTTATATAAGTTCTTTGCTTTCTCATTTCCCCTTCCTCCTTGTAAACAAAATACAGAATGATGAACACAATTGAAAGAAATGTGCTTTGGGAAGTGGAAAGCAGGAGAAGTAGACAGAGATCTATTTTAAACCCATCAGTATTATAACTGAAACAATTGAGTAAAATGTTAACTTGTTTTTACAAGACATTGTTGGCTTCTTACCCAAGAGCTGAGTAAGGAACTACCCTTTCTAGACAATAAGTCATCTAATAAAACAGACTTATATGACATACTGATTTTAACTGATAAGTTGGATAAGCCGTTATACTTTATTTCAGGATTTAAATAGGATTTATATTTCTTATATTAAGACATTTGTTTTGATGCTGTGTACTGCAGTGATTTGCATGGTATGCTTCCTTCCTTGCTACTCCTTTTACCTATTCTTTACTGAGATACAAACCATCAAGTTTTACTTCTATTAATTTAAAAACATTTGACTTATTAAAAAAAGTGCATGTGCATGCATCACAGCTAAGAGTGAAGGCTCATAGGCTTGTATTCCTTATACTCTTTTAGTCATATGTTTTAAAGGAGAAAAGGAGATCAAAATGAAAATTGGGAAGCAATTAGCTAAAATTCTTTTAATGAGAAAATGAAAATTCATTAACATACTGTTTAACTGAATTTTTATTTAATACAAATCTCTTAAATGTAGTTTAAATATTAAGAATAGGCAAATAAATGTGAGACTAAAAGGTAGCATGTTTTGTAAATGTGAATGAGAATATAGTGAATATACTAAGTGTGGAGAAAGATAAACTTGGCATCCTACCTGGCCACAGTGCCAGGCTCAATGGGGCTTTTTAGAAACCTGATCTAATTAAATGGCATCTCTGCCCATGGCAGGCAGATTGGAACTAGATGGTCTTTAAGGTCCTGCCCAACCCAAACCAATCTGTTATTCTAGGATAAATGAAAAAAAAAGGGATATAATTTTTATTGCACATTGGAACTCCTGAGGAAATGTTTGAAGCAAAGAATAGAAGTGCTGGGAGGTAAGAGCACCAGTGTACCTGAGGGAGGGCAAGAGAGGAGGGGCTAAAGAAATGGGAAGTAACTACACTAATGTTAATTCAGTTATAGCTAATGCTGGGAGTGTTCCAAAGGAAAGTTAACCCTGGAGAGTTTGTATGCTAGAGGAAGCCTTTACTACTCAAGGCAGGAGTGGAGGAGAACTTGAACAATGACATTAAAGATGAGCTAGAGAATGTCCAGGTTTAACCAGGCACATCTTATCTCAACATAAGCATAAAACAGAGGAAGATACCTTTGCCTTTTTTCTAATGGGATTGAATCTTCAGCTCAAACTGCTGTTGCAAAGCTGTCAGATTTTTAAAATTATTATAATTTTTCTTTTGTCTTTAGATCAAAGACTTCCCACCTCTCTTGCCTCTGTTATTAATTTGAACATTTTACTGCAAGTAGGATGTTTTAACTGTTTACAGCTTTCCATTCTAATACCCTAAATTTTGTGCACATTTTAGCTCTACCTACTACAATTGAATTATATCATAAGTAATATATTTGAGATCTTTCAAAGCTTGGCTTTAGCAAATTAGGTCTCCTCTTTGTCAAGTCTAGTAATGCCCTACCTATATGTGGTCAAGGTGCATTACATGTTTCTTTGTCTATGCATCTGTGTAAAGTTGTGAATTCTTTGACCTCAGCAAAGTTTCCCTGCCAAGTGGATGCCTGTTAAATTTTGAAATTCCATGTGGCAAATTTCTCTGATGAGTTGCATGGCCTCACTTCCGACTATATTATTTTTTTAATGTGAAAAACATCAGAAATTTTGATAAAGAATAACCAGTTTAATTTGCTCATTACTGCACCTCTAGACAGATAACATTGCTCTTCTTTTAACTAGTATATTATGGAAACTGTAAGACCTAGTCAATAGTTATTATCAGAAGGAATTTAGTCCAGCTATTCGTAGATGAATCCTGAAATGTTTGGTTTCTGAATGTGGACCTTTTTCCTGGTATTTATACTGTGGTGTGGCAGTAAAGGATCTTCATTCTTGTGCCTAAGGAGCTCTCTGTCTTGACTCCCATTTCATAATGGATATTTGTACTGATTTTATTTGTATTCAGCTATTCAAACTGATGCCAAGGTACTGACTATATATATATGATACTTCTGAGTGGTATTTTTTCTGTCGTGATGGGGACATAATTCAAAACATTCTCATATATTGGGTCTTGTGTGTATGCCTGTTTGCTGCCATGTTTCTAAATGAAGAGTGAACTTACAGAATTTATAAAAAAATGCTTCTACAATTCTGGGGGAAAAGAAAGCTAGTATAAAGTTAGTCAACACTGATTATTTCAAAATGACAGTTCACCTTTGGTTTTGGTTTTTCCTAAGTATAATTAAAAGTTACATATTTTAATTGTGTAAGGGTATGATAGAAATAAATATTCTTTATGTTAGCCAAACTCCCAGCAAGCACCAGTGCATATTAGGAAAAGGAAAATGCTAATCAATGCAGGGCCTAATTCCATTCCCAGAGCGAAATTTCTAAGGCATGGGGTTTTTTTCTTGAAAGTTAAGAGAAATGAGCATGACTTATTCTCTTCTATGACGTGTGTGCATGAAAGAAATAAAACCCCACACTTTTTCATGTTAAGTATTTTGTATTATGTTCCAAGATGGAAGAATAAGAGGATGAGATCTTCCCTGCAAAAAGGATGAGTATGTTCACAGCAAGACGTGAGCCATATAAATGGCAGGTTACAGATGTAACACAGGGCTCGTGTGACAGTTTTTGCATTGTTTACATCATACATCTTCCTAAACACAGAAGTGAAGTATAATCTTTTTTCCTCCTATAAACTTGAGTAAGATACAGCAGAAGAAAACATTTTCATGTAAGTTATTGCATTTGCTTTTATCAAGTTACTATTTACAGGTGTTGTCTTCAGTAGTTGTGGAATTTGGAATGTATAGCAGGAATAGGGCAGTAAACATTATTTTATATATAAATATATGCTTATTTTCATAGAAATCAAAGTACAAAAGATTTGATGAGCTGAGATAATATTCAATTATTTTTAATAATACAACTATTAAGTGTTTTACAAAACTGGATATAATTTAGATATAAATTTCCAGATGACCAGATGATAAAATTTCTGGATGGCATTCAGAATTAGAATAAAATAAAACTTCTGTACCTGCAGAGCACTCCAGTTGTCATGGCGTACAGGTGCAATTATTTTTAGGAGATATTTGAATTAACTTGTGCGGCAGTACTGGACTTGAAGGGAAGTTATGTTGGGGAAAACTCAGCGCCTTGTCTTGTTTCAGGTTAGAAGATAATTCTGCTTCTATTAGGCTTTTTCTTTTTTCCTACCAATTGACATCTAATGAAATCTTCCTCCTTATTTTCTGAAAATTGAGCTTGTTTAAAGTGCGATGAGTACTTGGAATTACTTTTTTAAAAGTCTTTTTCCCTTGAACGTTGATGTATAAAATCTCAAAGCACCTCCATACCAAGGTTTAGTACTTCCAAATTAATTAATTTCCTGAAAGGACAAATGAGATATTTTTACTGTCTGCTCAGGAGTTGATTAATTATGAAGGTAAATGTGAGCACGGTTGTCATACAGTGAGCAGTGGGGGGTATTTGGTGTGGGAACATTTACTTGCTTGTGCTCTGAGTGTGAATGTGGAGGGACAATGCCCTCTGCTCTCTGGTCTGAATGCCTGGGAAGAGCAGAACCACCTTGTTGTATTGCCCTGGTGCTCAGCATAGCACCTGCTGTGTGAGAACAAACCACACATCATTTGGTTTGTCTAAACCTCTGTGTGCCTCCTGATTCCAGAAGATGGTACTGGGGGAGCCTCTTGCTAGAACCATTAGGAGGGAACCATAGAGTTCCAGCGTCTTGCTAGAACTGTAAGAAACAGACTGGGACCGTATTTAGGGACTCCTACGCAATTTCAAAAGTTCCCTGGAAACATTGTGCTCTTAGGTCTTATGGAAATTGTCCTGATTATTTTTTTTTTCCCGCTAACGGCTCTTGGAAGCCCTGGAGAGTAGGAGATCATTGAGACCCTTCAGTGGAAAAGCAGCACAGACCTTTGGTCAGGATAATGATGTCTGCTTAGCCAAACATGGAATTGTGGCTGGAGGCCAGCCGCACAGGGTGGTCTCCCTCCCTCCGTGCCTTTGGTGACAGATTCAAAAGATGCTGGGGTCACTAGGACAGGCTGGCTTAGGGAGAGTGCTGTGTTGCCAGATCATACCCTGCTTGGCAGCAGGAGGTGCTCAGCTGTTTGCCCAGTGCTTTGTGTGAAGTTGGTCCTGCTGGCCCTGCCCCAGGTTGCCTGCCCTCACATCCCCATCCTATGGCAGGAGGTCTGACACATGCAACCAGCTCCAGCACAGGGTCTGGAGACTCGAGGAAGAAGCAGAGACAGGCATGGAAAAAAGGCATAGCTCCTGCTTTGGGATCTCACATCAGCAGTGGTTACCCTCCTTGTTAAGGAATGTGTTTGCCTCTGCCTCCTCTACAGCTCTGTGTACCCGTGTCATGCCTTATCACCACACAGACCAAACGAGCTCCATTATGACATAAAAAACCATGCACGAGTTGCCCTGGATTGACTTTACCTGGTATGAAGTGAAAGCTTATGGAAATACTTATTCCCTTTCACCATTAGATGGAGCAAAGAGCTGTTCTCCCCCTCTATGCCTCAGAGCTGGGAAGTCCTTGCTTAAGCTGTTCCAGGGAGAAAAAGAAGCCTCATGACTTCCAAGGGCTGTGAGCTTGCTTCACTTTGGAAAAATAAAGTGCCCAGTGTAGAATCCCTGTGTGTTTTTCCATCTATTTCAAGCTGAAAAACTGAGTATGTGGTAAATTTTTATCATCTGCAGTGAAGAAGCTTTTATGTACAAGCTCAATATTTCATGCATGATTTCTACTTGAACCCTCTTAACTTGCCTGGAAAGTTAAGCCAAAATAGTCAAAGGGATGTATAATCAAATGCTTCCTTTTAAGAAGTGACTTTTTGCCAACAGGAGGTAAGTATAACTTGTGCTGAAAACTTGAGTTATTAACCTGCTATATTGAGAAATGTAGTTCTTGTGATTTGCAAATCATTTTCCATTGGTACATTTTTACATGCTGTGAAGCTATACTTGATACCTTGTTTTCTGTGATAGATTAAAAAAAAATATGTACTTCCTTCTCCATTAACTCTTCCTATTCTTTGTTTAGGTGTTAAGAGGGAGGGAATGACCATGGAAAGGAGCAGGATGAAAGCCTGCTTATGCCCAGCTGTGGTTGAAGTTGTTTGTGTTTTTCTGTATGTCCATGCATGTCCCATTGTGTTGTGTTTATTTTGAAAGAACACTTGCTTGATCAAAATGGTATTTATTTCAGGATGTTCCCCTCTGAAGGTGAGTTGCATCTGGTAAGCACAGGGTGTTTTATGCTTTCATTTTGGGACTGAGAGCAGGTTTGATACCTGACTCCTGGCTAAGCTTTTTCACTCTTGTTACCTTATAATGTGTGGTTAGTTCCTTCCACTGCTTGTTCTTTCCTGTTTGTATGTTTATTAGGTTTTCCTGTGCTGAGAACATATTTAATAATTTGATTCTGCAAATAGTTATTCTTTTGCTAAGCCACTGGAGTCTCATACTGATAGCACATCCTGGAAAAGGATTGCTGTAAAACTGACTTTGGGAATTCAGAAATAAATAATGGTCAAAAGTAAATCTTGCTGCACAGCTTATCATATTGTGTTTACAAGGGCATAGTCACACTGTATTATAAGAACTTTGCTAGCATATTCTTCTATTCATATTATGCAACATTTATTGAGATGATGTTACATCAGATGTTCTACTTTTTTATGATGTAAAAGAGTTATGACTTTTAGCAACTCCTTGGACACAATTTTAAGATTGCCTGCCTCAATTTATAAGCCACTATTCCTGGCTATCTAGGTAATTCAGTAAGAAAGGATCTAATTACTTACATGGATTTTTTTGAATATAGAGATGAGTTGTCTGCTCTTTGCAGTCATAATGGTGGTTGAACCTCTTTATGGTTGTCAGACATCTGTCACAAGGTGGGATCTTGTTCTTTGGAGGGGACAAAGCTGTTTGGCAAGCTCACTGCTAGCTTGCTGAAGCTCTATAAATTTGTACAAAGCAATGTCAGGAGAGAGGGATTTTGGAGAATGAGACAAGGATATTGAGATGGGATTTTGTACATAGTGCATGGACATAATCTAGTTCATTATAGCATTGACTAGAAGTACTGTAGAGAGATCACTGCAGGCTTACCAAAAGTAATGGGATCTATGGATAGCTCTTTTAAATAGAAGCTTCCACTGCAAACTTGGATTTTAAGTGACTTATCATTCTGCAAAGATTATTAGAGCCTTAACTCCTCCAGTTTTTTGCAAAACCAAACATTTAAAGAACTTTCAGGTTATTTGCTTATTCATAGGGAAGAGTCAGTTGCCTATGATTCACTGCAGTGAATACTCAATTTAGTCTTTCTCTCCCTCTCTTTGTCTTCTCTTGTAGTCTGATATGTGTTTTATTTCATTTCAAAATCTTCATTGATCACCTCTACATCTGTAGCTGGCCTCTCATAAGTAGCAGTAATACCTGTGTGGTAATACAAGTAGAATATTGTAATATTGTTATGTGAAGCAGTTCATAAAAAGTAACTGAATGTGTTTTTGATCTGGTATTTTTATAAATAATATGTATTATTCACTACTGAAAACTGAAGGAAACAAAACATTGAACTAGATTAGCATGCACCACTATTTTAGTATTTTTTTCCCCTGTAGTAAGAACCATGCAAGAATTCCTTTAGTAGGTGAAAAATCTTGTTTTCTACAGTTTAAAGCTAGATTTTTTTTCTCCTGTCTGTGAATATTGCATACATTTCATGCTGTGGAAACAGTGGTCTTACTCTGTGCACAGTATGGTGTAGTGGCCAAGACACTCAATAAGGGACTTAAAATTCACATTTGTTCCTTAACATGTTCTAAAGTAGAAATATGATAAACAGTTATCGAGTGGGTTTTTAGAGGTGAGTGGGGTGGATTTTTTTTTCTTTGTTTGGTTTGGTTTTGAATTACATGTTGGGAAAAGGGATGAATATTAGGATGAAAATGTTTGGACAACTTGATCTGGATTCTCATTAAAGTTTTTTGAGTTACTGAAAGTACACATCTCCTTCAAAATATTTGTCAAATACTTAAAATACCTTTCTATCATTAAAAATAACTGTCTTCCCAAGGTAGCTGATAACTCTTTACCCTCTGGGAATATGCTGGAGAATACCAAAATTACTTGGCATGTTATCTCTGCTTAATATGCATGCAATCATTATAACACCTGTGCATTTTACTTCTATAGACATTCCATTCATATATTTGAATATACATAATTATTCATGGAATGAATGTACTGCTACATCAGAAGTTTTCTATGCTATGTGTGCATGCTGTGCACCTACAGAACTGAAAGAAGAGGAAATCTTAAAGACACACACGTTTACAGTAATGCAGAGGCTCTTATGGAAGGGATAACCTGTTATGAAACACGATCAGAGGATTGGTTATAAGTAGCAGTGAGCTGGGGAGCTGTATTGCTGTTGAAGTAAGGGTTTTTGACATGATGCTTGCTAAAGGATCCCAGCAGCCACGGGCCTTGCGCGGTCTGCGGCGTGAGGCTCTGCACGGGGTATGGCATGGGAGGAAGCACTGTTCACAGTGAATCCAAATAAGCTTCATTTTATCCATAGGAGGAGTTGTTCAGATGGCAGAGAACAGTTTTTTTGAACAGTCAGACAGTGGACATAGTGTTTATTTTGATTTAGAGTTTAGGTAAGAGCCAATCATGTTACTGTTTGTGACTGAACAGTTAAAAATGATTGTGAAATGTTCAGGTGTTCAATGGGCATTTTCTAGCTGCATCCAAAACCTCAATTTATTTTTAGATTGTGCATTTCTCTGTATGTTTTCTGTATTAAAAATTGGGGGAAAAATTGTTAACCTCTAATTTCCTCATTAGTTCTGTAAAAACATTCTCCCTATCCTGTAAGGATTTCCACAGGGCCAAAGGCCATTATCCACAAGTTGCAGAACTTTCAGGTACTTGTGTTTTGGGTGCTGGTGATCCTCTGAGCTGTTACTAATGATTTAATCTCAGGGTGAATCTCAACATGAAGAAGTTGAATGTGTCCTTTCTTCTTTCAAAATTTGGTGTTAGTGAGAGGAAACAGGAGCTATTCTTTTGTGCTCCTACTGGAATTAATTAAAAAACCAAAACCAACTTGCAAAACCAGGATTTTTTTGCCTGTTTTCCAAGAAGCAAAAGGGAGGAGTTTTATTGTTTCATTGGGTTTTTTGGGTTTTTCTTTTTTTAGTTTTTTATTAGTTATAGTGCAGAGAGGGCAAGAAACCTTCCAAGGAGCTGAAATTGCTAGTGTGTGCCACTTTTCAACTTGCTCATTAACATGCTAGAGAAGGACTGAGCATTTAGCGGAGAGGAGTGGGAAAGTCTTGGCATTGAAATTGGAAAAGCTGTTCATGTACTGATAGAAGTGACCTGCAGTATACTCCTTTCACAATAGCTTCTGTACCTAAGGCATGAGGTCAGTAGAAGAAGCAATAGATTTTTAACATGAATGGACATAGCCATTCACTATAGATCTAAAAACCTGTAGATTTTTTACTGCTGGCCCCAAGAGTAAGTCCTGGAGTACTACTGCAAATTGCTCTAGAGGCACCTAATCAATGAATTCCTTCTGAGCCACAAAGTGCTTGTAGACATTGGGAGGTTTTTTGATTGTTTTTGTTGTTGTTTTCTTTCCAAGCCCTTTAAATGTGGTTTTAACTTTGCAAAACCACCATGAGCACCTTCCAGACCTGAAACAGTTGTGCTCTTCAGGGTGAGATAATCTCAGATGCTGAAAAAGCGAGAGGGCCTCTCATGAGAGGAAGGATTTGAATGGCTGAGCCAGAGCTGGCATGTGGCCCTGGAACTGGCAGGGCTGGCTCAGCCCTGTGCCCTGCACTGGGGTGTTCGTCACACGGAGAGGGAGCAGGAGCTGGAGTGCTGCCAGCCAAGGTTCTTTGGAGAGAACAACAGCCTTGTGAACAAGCAGGAGCACCACAGAGGAGTTTTTTTATTTTTCCTTTACCTTGTTGAACTTTTACCTCTGTTGAACTTGCTCTGTGTCTGGCCCAGCTGCTGAGATGCAAACTGTTGGCAACGTGCTATTCTTAAAAAAAAAGCACAAGGCGGGCAATGGGGCTGGTTTTATTCTGCATGTTACATTAATTTGTTTAGAATATTCCCTTCTAAAGGTCTGGGCAGATGTAAAAGGCTGCATTAACAAAGTGTGAACAAAATGTACATGGATTATATAGCATTCCTTTGTGCACTTGTAGCAAAAGCAGTCTGAAGAGAATGAGAGAGTGAGGAAATGATGAGGGAGCTCAGGGTGAGAGCAGAGAAGATGTTGGTAAGGTCAGCTGGTGCCCATGCTTTGTGTTCAGAATGGCTGTGTACTTTGGGATGGCTTTGCTTTGCTCTTCTGGGCACATAAATTGTGTTTTTGCACACAGAAGTAGGTGTTGTAGCTATTGGATCTTTTTTGTGATAGTACATAAAATGGGGTGAACTTCAGAGGTTCCCCTGAGGTTTCTAAACAGCCCCTTAGAAGTTTGTATGGAAGATTTCTGTTCAAGCTGTCTTACTTTTTCATTATGTGAGGTTCATGGTGTTTAAGTTTATTTCTAGTAAACGTAGTGCTTTATTTTCTACCTGAAACTTGCTGTGCTGGTCCCTTTTAAGGGAGACAGTGTGTGGGGACATTTGTAGGTTTGTAACTCTGAAAGTGCAAGTTATCTTGAGAAAACTATAATTTCTTAAGAAAGAAATTGAGTAAACCTTGGCTAACAAAGTCATTCTTATTGTCAAAGCCCTCATATTGTCTTCCTTATCAAACCTTCAGTTGTATAGCCAGCCTTATTATTTCTCATTTCTCAGCTTGGCGAGGTCTAGTTCCATTATTTATGCAGCTCAGGACTGGCAGTCTTCCATTGCCATTAAGAGGGTGATTTGCAGATCTGCAAGAACAAAACTTTTTGCTTTGAGGACAGCCTTGCATTTGGTTTACAGTTGGTTACTGGCATGACAAGGAAGATCTTGATCCTGTGACACTGGAAGGTGAAAATCAGTGATACAGGTGTTTGTGCCAGAACTGTAGTTCTGTACATAGCTACAGTAGAGGAGCTGTACTGAGGAACCAAGACCAGCCCCCTGTGATGAGCTGTCAGGGTAGCTCTGACAGGAGTAATTCTGTTTTCTTTAATTGTTTGGTTTTGTCTTGGTTTTTGTTTGTTGTTTTGTTTTGTTTAGCTGTTTGTTTTTTCCAGGGCATTTTTGTCCAAGAAGCATCAGTGATCTCACCTCCTCTCCATTTCTCATAGTCTGTTTGATGAATCACAAGAAGTGTACATCACAGAAAAGGCAGAAACTCTCTGTATTTTTAATTGTGAAATCTGGCAGTCAAGTTGTCATTCGAGATTTGTCTGCAAATCATGGTATCATGAGTAAAATTATCTTTCATAAATGTAATGAAATCAGCTGAAATCTGTCTTAAATTATTAGCTGAATGGCAGAGCTTGTTATGCAAAAAAGTTACTTTTTTCAGGCCTCTATAGAATGGGGAGGAAAATATTGCAACATTTCCTACAATTTCCCAATCTCCAATTCTGACATCTTCTCAAGAAATTGAAGACCTCATTTTGTTTAATAGCTGAGTAACTTTTGGATAGGAAAACAAGGTTTTATTATGTGAGCTTCATGATCAGGTGTTCCTGATTGTTTCATATGTTCCCATATGTTTCAGAAATGGGAAATAAGTGTCTTTTCATGAATTTGCTCCCATCTCAGACATGAAATAAATTCAGTACTTTTTCCCAGTTAAAAGACTTGGGAAATAAAAGGAAAAAAAAATATAAGTGGCCATGATATCCCTTCTTGTAATGCAGGATCTTAAGCTTGAAAGATAAATGCCAAATTATCAGGAGATCTATAATAATGCTGCAATAACTCTGAACTGAAAATACTTTTGATTCTTAATTTCTGCTTTCTTTCCACCAAGGCTTTATTGCATTACAATATTAATGACTCCTATTTTCTTCTTTTCATTTGGTGCATCCCTATAGTATTCATTTGGTTCATTAGTAAATCAGCTCAACTGCTGAATCATTTCCTAGAATCATAGGAAAAACACCTAAGCTGAAGTTTAAAAACATACATTGTCACTTAAGTAAAACAAAGAACCTAACCCCAGAAAAACAACCTAAAAGCCACATTTCACTTTTACTCCTTTATGTAAAGCTTGCCAGATGTCCTGCAGACCTTACTTAAACATACTAAGAATAAAATGCATACTGATATGCCTTGGGTACTAAATCATTGCTTCATGTTGTTAAGGCTGTTCATTTAATCAATATTTTCGTCTCTCAGATTTTCTTATTTCTCGTGGTTTTTTTGATGGATGCTTGCTAGATTCCAATATCAGCCAGCAGCTATTTTCCCCAGAAGAATGGATCAGCTGGAAATCTTTTGGTAAGAGGGAAAAAAACCAAACCAAATAATTGACTCCAGCCAATGCCAAGTCCCTTCATCAAAGACTGTTACTCAAAATGCTAAATCTAGTTTTCTGCCACCATTGTGAGCTATTCCTTCTGTATAGCAGATATCACCCTAACTGTTCCAATTTTAAGTCACTGATTGTCACTACTAAAATAGAAATGACTGTTGTAATCCTGAGTATTTATTTTCTTCAGTTTGTAGTTTGTGGGGCAGTTGGGTAGGTATAATGGATTCACAGAATCATCAAACAATGTTTTTTCCTAAATCCTTCTTCTAAGGCATCTTTTACAGATCTCCCCCCTGACCCATCCACCCCACCCCCAAAAAAAAGGTTAAAAAAATTTAAGCAGGCATGTTAGAAAAAATTCTCTGAGCTACTCCTTACAACCAACAGTCTTCCCTCATGAAAGTAGGTTGTATAGCAAATAATCCTCTGCAGGAATGCATTTTAATCTACTGTTAATGAATACTCTTATATAGAAACATAGGAACAGAAATTTGTTAGTTCCTTCCTTCGGTAATTATGGAGATTTAGCCTTCTAGTCTAGTTTCCTGTTACATTAATATAATACCTGTTTCCTCTGGAAATTTACCCTTTAGATGACTGTTTAAAAATCACTTAGTGCAGTCTTTTATTTCACATTATTATACTCATCCTCTTGAGAATGTCACCTATTCTTTGTTCATATCAAGACTGTTACTGTAGGTTACACAGTAAAGAAGTTCTTCCTCATATTAATGTGAAATTTCCTGTGTTCCAGTTTCTTTCCATTGCCTCTTGTCCTATTGCTTGGCACCACTGAGAAGAGCATGGCTCCATCCTCTTGGCATGCCCCCCTTCAGATACTTACTTTGATAAAGTCTTGCTCCTTTGTCATTTTTAATCTGCCGGATTGCATGTTTTACTGTATTTTGATGTTGCACAAAGGATTGTTAGAAAACAGTAAAAAGAAAATCATTTTCAAAGGGCGATGATTTTAAACCTGTAAGTTTATATTATAAATACCAAGAAGTATGTGAAATTTTCAAGAGAAATGCATGTGATGAAAGGCATCTTGTCAAAAGTTGAGGGATTTCAAAGAATAGTGTGAGACTGTGAAAAACAACAGTATAAAAGCAAAGATTAAAAAAAGGAGTAAATTTCAGAGGCATTCAGAGAAAAACATTGATTAGAAATTCCTTATATGAAATGGAGGACCTCAATTAAAGCAATAATTTATTAAAACTTTAAATATATATACCAAATCAGTTGCTATTAGAACATTTATCTGAGTTGAAGTTTTGCTGTCTTCAGGAACAAAACAAATCTCAAATGATGGGACACCAGTCAGTTGTGGTGAAAGGGCAGAGCGGAAGGCTGATGGCCTTTTGGATCGCAAATATATTACCCAAATAATGTTCCCATGACATGAACATGCTTGCTTTCTTTTGGGGGTCCCAAGAATTTTGCTTAACAAAGAGCGTCAAGCAAAGAAAAAGCGTTCCTTTTTTACTGTTAAAAGTATTCAGTAGCTTTATTTTGCAGTCTTCCTTTCTAGTTGCTTGTCTAGATTAATCATCTTGATTACCTATCTGTTCCTCTTGCAGTCTGAAAATAAATACAAACAATGTAGTTAACTGCAGTGCTTCTCAGGTAGTGAGTTCATTTTCTGTTGTTAGTCCTTGGCTTTTTTATTTTTATTTCCAATGTTACCATCTAGCCTGTGTTTATAAATCTGCTCCTCTTGCCCATCCTCCTGTGCTCTTTTGCTTTTTCTGATTGGGCTCTTTTCTTCTTATTCTGACTGCTACTCATGCCATTAACACCATGCTCATTCCCACCTTGTTCATTATTGGTTTACATTGGCAGAGGGAGGACAAGGGGTATTCCATAGCACAGTGATAAATTAGAATATTATTTATGCTGAGTAAAAGCAAACATCCTGGGAACAGGGAGGTGTATCAAAATGATTGTTTTATAGAAATTTGTAGCACTGCTTTGATTTATGCCTTCATCCTCAGCAGTACTCTGGCATACTTGTGGAAAAGCTGTCAGCCCCTGACTTGGACAGGTGCACTTTTTATTTGGTTTAGAGCGGCTGGATGGCTGGGCCCAGAGAGTCCTGGTGAATGGTGCTGCCTCCGGTCGGCATCCGGTCACTTGCGGTGTCCCACATGGATCCATGTTCAGCCAATTCCTGCTTAATGTCTTTCCTGATAACCTGGATGAGAAGATCATGTCTAGCAAATTTATGGATGACCCCAAATTGGGTCAGAGAGCCAATCTGCTGGAGGGTAGGAAGGCTCTGCAGAAGAACCTGGGCAAGGTGGATAGATAGGCCAAGACCAGTGGTGTGAGGTTCAACAAGACCAAGTGCTGGGTCCTACCCTTTGGCCAAAGCAACCCCCTGCAGTGCTGTGGGCTGGAAAGTGGGCCAGCAGAGAGGAACATGAGGGTGCTGATCAACAGCTGCTGAACATGAGCCAGCAGTGTGCCCAGGTGGCCAAGAAGGCCAACGGCGTCCTGGCCTGGATCAGAAATAGTGTGGCCAGCATGACTAGGAAAGTGATTCTTTGCCTGTACTGCACCCCAAGTCCTGTGCCCAGTTCTGGGCCCCTCAGTTCAGGGAGGACATTGAGATGCAGGAGAGATTCCAGAGAATGGCAGTGAAGCTGGTGAAGGGTCTGGAGCATAAGTCCTATGAGGACTGGCTGAGGGAGCTGGTGTTGTTTAGCCTGGAGAAGAGGAGGCTCAGGGGAGACCTTACCACTCCCTACAAGTACCAGAAAGGAGGCTGTAGCCAGGTGGGCATTGGCCTCATCTCACAGGCAACCAGTGACAGGACAAGAGGACATAGTCTTAAGCTATGCCAGGGGAGGTTTTGGTTGAAGGAAGTTTATGAAGAATTTCTTCACAGAAAGGGTGATTAGATGCTGGAATGGACTGCTCAGTGGTGGGGTCACCATCCCTGGAGGTGTTTAAGGAAAAACTGGGCTCAGCACTCAGTGCCATGGTCTGGTTGACAGGGTTGGGTCTTAGGTCAGACTCGGTGATCTCGGAAGTCTTTTCCAACCTCATCGATACTATGATTCTGTGAAAAAAAAAAAAAAAATAAATTAACAGCAGAAGAAATCTTGAAAGATTTGCAGCTCTGCCTCTTGCATAGTATGTTATTCCTCAGTGTTTGTGAGAAATTAAACTGTTAAATATTTTCAATGTAGTGTTTGTGTATAAATACTTGATCATATGTGGTAACAGGCTTTAGTCTAAAACATTCCAATGGTTTGGGAACTGCCAAGCTTCAAGTGAGCAGTCAGGGCTCTGCAAAAGATGGGAGGGATGGTAATTTGAAAATAAAACTAAGATTATATTTTAATAATAGCAGGCTAAGCTTATTTGCAGTTTTGTTTGGTAAACTCCTTGCAGCATGGTCGGCAGTGCTTAATAAAAGACAAGAATAAGAATGAAAAAGACCTGTTTTAGTGAGAATGCCTGTTTTACACTGTATTACTGCAGGGAGAATATGAGGAGACTGAAACTGGGGTGAGTTATAGTAGGAGTATATTTGCACTGTGTTTAAACTGTAGCATAACTTCCTCAGGTTATTGGAATGATTTACATCTGCTATGAAATATTTTAATTCTAGCTGTGTTTTTCACAAAGTGAGTGTACACTTCATAAAGTATAGGGTGAGGCATCAAGAGATCTGAATTCATGTGAAGTACCAATTTCCTTTGTGATTGCTGAGATGCTCAACTATTTGAGCGTACTCTTCCTTTCTATAAAAGAGAAAATAACTGAAGATACTTGGTTGTTTCATAGTAAAATGAAAAAATGTTGAAGAGAAAAAAATGCGTGTCGTAATGGGAACATTTTGAGCATATTGGTAACATACTGCAGAAAACCTTGGCAGTTTTCTTAGTGTCAGCTAGTTATTATCTTTCATGTGTGCACTTTCAGCAAAAAGACTCACGTTTTAACAGTGAAGAATCGTTCTTATTCCTTCCTTGACTTGCTTTGTTAAGCAGAACTCTTGGAATCTCCAAAAGCAAGCAAGTATGTTCATGCGATGACAACAGCATTTGGATAATACATTTACATGATCCTCCTGCAAATACCCGATGTTGGTTTTATGGTCTTTTATTCTTAGAAAAATACATTAGTAATAACAAAAATGTTTAGTTTATATTATATACTTATACATCTATGTTGAAGTTATCCCTAAAGACACCAGTGAAGAGTTAAAGCAGTGTTTAAAACCTAGTCAGTGGTGCTTCTTTTTCTGCCAGAGATCATGCCCACTGCTCTGACTTTGAATCTGCCTGGAAGTAAAGCTGGAGTTCCCCGGAGGTTTTATATGCCAGTTCAGGGTGAAAAGGGTTTGAGATCCTTTCTTTTGAATTCTGCTTTGTTTTTTGTGCAGCGTTAGAGTCTTACTGATTGCTTGGCAGTTTCCTTTTTTTTTTTTCTTCGGAGGTTTTTTTTTGTTGGCTTGATTGTGTTGGTGGTTTTTTTTTTTTAGTTATGGGGCAGATGCAGTGTGTAATTCCCCTGTGCTCTGAAGAAACCAGAAGTGTGAAAAATATCAATGTAACTTATTATCTCATCATTGTAGAGGAAGAAACAAGTAGCATTTACCTGCTCTAGAAAGAGAGGCTCGCAGTTTCTTCTTCTTAGTCTTCCTATATAGCTGCAAGTAATAGTAACTAAGACAGGAAGCTTTTTCTTCAACTTCTAAGAAGAAGATCTAGGAAGGGAGAAGCAACACCAAAGTGAGATCCTTACTAGAAATTATGAATTTAAATTTCAGTACAATTTTTTAGGTTGAAGGAACCAGCCACTTCTAACTAATGACAAATCATTCTTTGAGCTCTGATTGCTGTTATGAAACTTAAGATCATAAGCTTCTGGGACCAAGGCTAAACAAACTTTTTGGGAGCCTGGTGCAGCTGGTGCTGTAACCTTTGTTCTTTAAGCCTATTTTGTTACAAAAGCACAGAGGGGCCTCCAAAGTGTGTGACTCCAAAGTGTGTAGTGGGATGCTGTTGCCTTGTTTAACTCCATCACTGAGTTTTCTTCCTGCAAGTTTTTGCTGTTTCCTGTATTTCGTGGTAAGTGTGCCTTTAAGCTGTGCTGGGTCCTTGTGAAATAATTAGGTTTTGAAGTTAAAATGTGTGTATGAGTGTAGCAAACATCTAGGAATGAGGTAATGCTTTCTGTCATGTTGGGGATTGATCTTTACCTTTGTTGTCCAGGGGTATTTGAAACTCCATCCAGATTTATCTCTGTTTCTTTGCCCTTACTCTGGGTCTCACACATAAGGAATTCAGTGAAGATAATGGCTGTCTAGTCAAATGTTCAACTTCATAAATGCAGGCTCTGGTGTCTAGATGGCATAGTATCTGCCACATCTCCTATTGAGGAAAGCTGAATTAGCTATCCCTCCTTTGTTTTCTGAATGCAGACTTTTTGTTGTCTGTTCCTTTTATTGTTAGTGGCAAACTTCATCCTCAGAATTCAATGCTAGTATTTTTGCTTTTCCAATAAGAAGAGGTATTAATGGATAATGTAATGATTCAGGTATGACCAATATTTCTTTGCATATAAAAATATAATCTTCATACAACATTGTGCCATCACTTACTAAGAAGCTCAGGAGCTGGGACTCCTGCAAAGGACTATGTCTGTCCCAGGATCTCCTGTAGCTGGTCAGCTGGGAAACAGCTGACTTCCCAAGGACACATCATGTTGTATCCCTTGCAGCAGTTCTTCCATGCTCCCTGATGTAGGAATCCCCAGTTACATCTATCTATATTTGCCACCTGCACTGCAAGTTTGGGGCAACTTTCAGCAGCTCATGATCACCTCTAAGAGTGCATTTATATGGTGGCTGTTCACCATATTTGCATTTCAAAAAGTGAATATGTGTAGTAGAGCTTGGCACTCACCAGATATGTCTCCATACTAAGACAGCTGAAAACACATCTGAAATGTCTGTCTTACAGGTTTGGATTCTGCAGCAAAATCATACTGCTTGGCTGTTAATTGTACAGCACACTAATACAACAGAATTAAACCTGAGCAAAATAGTGGAATCAGATATATTAAGAGAAAAATTGCTTTCAAGGGCACTGAAATGCAGATCACAGTTTCTCTTGAAACAGAAATACAGAGGCTGTCGTGGTGATAATTGTGTGTTATCTATCTTACTATCCAGTAAGATACCTGCTATTTATAGTTCGAAGTTTTTTTCCCTAGGTGTTTGCATTTGTTGCTTCTCTTCATACTTCTATTAACTTTTATGTGTGATTTTTTAAGGCATTTAACAGCTGCAGCAAGCCATAGTGTGATTTGAAGGGATTTGTTGAGATGCCTAAGTGTTAGTCTGAATTTAATACAACATGTAAGAGAGCAACCGTAAGAGTTGTAAGTAGTCAAGAGAGATTTTACTGAAAAAGAGACTGCATTTTTTTGCCTACATGTAAAAAGTGTTTTCTGGGAAGCATTTTGTGAGGTTATTCAGTTAACTATTTTTCAGGTAGTAAGTTAAAAGAGAACCAAATCTTTGCTTACAGCTTTTTTTGCTTATGTAAGCAAGTTCAAGCTTTAGTTAATATATTTTTTATACTTTTGAAAGCTATCTGTTGAAAAGTTCAAGGATTAAATTCAAAAAATCCAAAGAAAACTGCTCTGTAGAGGCATTACTGTCACTTCATATGACAGACCGAAACCACTAAAATGTATCAAGTTTGAAGTAATACCAAATCATGTATGATGCTGACAAAAGGCAGTACTAATGTGGTAAATTCCACCAGTGCACAGGAGAATCTGACCTGTAACTCTAGATTTGAGAAACCTTTTCCTTTCAGGCAGTCTCTTTTTCTTGAAGGGTAGAGAATGGGGGAATAAAAAGAAAAGCCTGGGGACTGTCCATACAAAGCAAATTACTTTTTTTTTTCTGTCTAAAAGCATCATTCAGACAGTAGGAGTAAGAGGTATATAAAGCCTTTGTACCTGGCAGCCATTTGATGGACAGGCTATCATTATTTCTGTTAAGCTCTTGCAAGTCTTCTGCTGGAATCTGAGTGTGTAATTTTGAGCCTTTGGCAGGAGAGGATGGCAGTGCCCCTTTTGTTTCCAAATTCAAACAATGAATGTGGGCATTCAGGAAGTTTTGCTGTATTACATAAGCCCTTTTGCTAGGCCTTCCATACAGACTCCCCATCATTTCAAGTTAGTTGAAAATACCCTGGCATTGCATATTCCAAATGAAGTCAAACCAAGGGAAAAAACCAACAAGAACAACAAAACAAAACAAAACAAATCCCCAAAAAGAACATAAAGCCACTCAGAAACTGGAACAAACATTCATAACTTTAAGTGGCGAGACATGGACTGCATATTTTTTTTCTTGTGATGGTGTTTTTTGCATTCCTGTGTAGAGACATGCTTAAAAAATGCCACCAACCTGTGTGCACCAGTCCAGTTTGAGTGTTTACCTCCTTGCATAGCAGAAACTCTTGGTATAGACAAGACTGAAGATAACCTGTTGTTTAAGGATGATGTTTTCAGTGTTTTGGTATGTGAACTTTTTGGTTTTTGTTTTCTTTTTGAGTCAGGCATGTCCTATATGGGGTGATACTCTCGTGTTCCTTTTCTTCTTTACACCTCTGTACATCTCTGGTATTTTTTTCTGTACTTCATATTCTGAACCCAAGAATTTGACCATCATCAGACGAAAACTCTGATGTGTACAAAACTTAAACTTCCATTGTAGGTTGAGCAGACAGACTGTTTCCATGTGGGACATGTACAGTAATTTCTGTAACTCAAGTAATTATGACTAAGATACAAATATGGAGGACACCTTAATATTTCAGTGTGATATCTGCTGGGTAATACCTCCCCACCCCCTCCAATCAGGTAGTTAATAGTGTAGTGACTCCTCACTTTTTAAGATTACAAAAAGAGATTCTCTAACGTAGGAATATAGGGTTATAAATAAACAGTGATTTAAATACTTGCACCCTTGGGACGTATCTCTTTGATCCATTTTTTCTAGAAGGCACTCTTGTGCAACTGAAAATGTTCTCATTTCTGGAGTCAGTGATTCTGTAGGTTTCCCCAACTGTTTTCAGTAGCTTCTGGCCTTTTGGACTGAGACAGAAAATACGTGGTATTTGATGGTAGGATTGCATGCTGAAGGTTTGTCTCTTTCTTCTCAGTGGGAGTGTGCCAAACTAGCTTAATTCCTCACTCAAGTCCTAACAATGCACACCTGTGATAAACAGATGAGAAAGTTGCCTTGATGTTGAAATTTGTCTCCATGTCAGCACTATCTGTTGTATTCTAATGTTGCAAGAGAGAGACATTTGTAAATATTTTCTTTAGACATCCTGTATGATTGTTCCTTTTTAGCTGAGTGTTTCTCATTATTTGATTTATTTAAAAAAGCTTTAAGAATCCATCCTTTTTCCCCATCTACTATGAATATTGCTGTAGGATGTTGAATTCTGTTCCTGTTAACTTAGTAAATATGTTTTGGAGAGGTTTTGATCAATCATAGATTTCTGCTTGTCTTCCAGCTGCTCCCTGTTTTGCAGATCTCTCTCTTCTGTTCTTGTTTATTTTGAAAACTAGAAATGGAGTCCACTGAAATTCCATTATCAGTGTCCTATTTTGCTCTCCATTTCCCTCTTGATGTGTTTCTTTCGTCTGAGAATGACTGGAAAAAGTAGTTTTGTAACATTTAACCTTTGCATTACTATTGTCCATCATGCAACTCTTTTCTGATGCACGTGCTCTCCTCCTGCCATGCTGCCAGGCAGCCTGGGCTCCAGCTGTAGGGGAGCCACATCCTCTTTGTGCCTGCAGGACGTGTCATTGTCTTCCTTTTTTTTTTTTTTTTTTTTTTTTTTTCCCCTTCTGGGTAATACTTGGAGCTCTATTTTATTTTATTTCCAGACTGATATTCAGAAAAGCATGCATAATTGAACGGTGCAGTCTAAAAGGTTAGAAGTGCAAAAGTTATTTTTAAGCATCTGTTTTCTGGTTCAGACTTAATAATATCTGAAACATGTTTTTCAGGACAACTCTGTTAGGATGGTTTGTTGTGTGGAAAGGCTGATCAAAATCTATTGAAAGTGATGATTCCTTTCACATAACGTTTTTTATTCAGCAGTGTGGTGAATTACGTAAAAGTTTATATAACACTGTATTAAAAAGTTGCTAGTTTGTTATTTTTGCAGTTTTCTTCCCCTCTCAAGATTTAAGGAAGGGTTCTTCCTTGACTGGATTAGAGACACTCAGAGACATTGCTTGGAGACCATGGTTTAATGGGTACTGTAGAAATTAAAAAAAGAGAGATGCTCCCTTGTTTTAAAGCAAAAAACAAACCAAAAACCCCACAAACCAGTAAGAGATTTGTTGTCTCTTACAAGATAAGAAATCTTGTGTCTGATTTACCTCATTTATTTATTGTGAGAAAATACAGGTAAAAAGTTAATTTCAGTTTTATAAATTTGCATTTTCATAATTACTTTCTAGACTTTTTTTGAAACTCCCCTCGATTTTGTTTCCACAGGAAAAAAAGTAGTTCATGAAGATTGTAAATTTTCGTATTTCAGGATGAAAGACAAGCCATACATTTTAAAAATAAAAATCAGGTGTATATAGATGAAAACCAGACAAGTTTTGCTAATGTATTTAATTGTATTTAATTTATTCTGTTCTTTATATGTCATATTATAAAATGCCTAAAAATTTTAATGCTTTGTCCAGGGGGGTTGCAGGATGTCTACAGCAAAATGTGCGTTTTAAGAAGACTCTGTTTTTAACAAAGGTTACAGATCTGTGATTTAATGAATATCATTATATACTTCCATAGCAGGGTTTACATTAAAGCTGTGTGTTGGTGATTTTCTCCAATTATAAACCCCATTTACTGAACAGTACAAGAATGTTGTGACTGTGACAAAATTTCTACCATCAAAAGAGTAAAAAAGAATATATCTATTTATAAAGAGTATATCTTAAGAAATTATGATTTATATTTTTGGATATGCCTTTATCCAAGATTCAAGGAGAATCCTGCCTTCTCTGAATAGGATAAGTATGTAAAATATGTGTAAATAACTGCAGAGTTTAAGACTATATTTACCCTATGAGTAGGCTTTTTGGGGTTTTTCAAGTTAGAAGTTCAGAAGAACCAACATATGAATGGTTGTAAGGGCAATATATAATGGAATCATGGAATTATAAGGGTTGGGAAAAGTCTCTAAGATCATTGAGTCCAAACATATCCCTGAGTGCTACATCCACACATCTTTTCCAGGGTTACTCTGGTTTCTTATCAAATAGTATAAATCTTTTGCCTCTTAGTAAATATTGTCATGGAGAGGAACAGGCACAAGTGTTGAGGGGATGTATATTATAAAAGAGCAATTTGGTAATATCATCCCATAAAATGAGAATTGAATTTGCCTAGACTTTTCTGCAGATAAGCAGAATGCCCAATCATTTGTTTCCTCAAATGTAAGTTTTATGTAAATTGTAAATGTAGGTGACAGTTGAAAACCTTTTATAGTTTAAACTTTGCTGTAGATTGACAGGAGACAGCTCTAGGTTTTTCCAGACCTCAGAGCTTTGCTCACATGAGCACTAGCAGAAAGCTGATTTGGTAGAGGTTGGGTGGTTCATTGCTGTTACTCTGTTTTGCCTTAGCAGGGTGCAGGTGAGGTGATGCTTTTTTGTGCTTGGCAATGTCTCTCTCTCTGTTCCTCTCCCACCCTGGGGCTCACACAGCCATCGAGCCAGCAATGTGGCGGAGGAGGAGGAGACAAGTGGTGGATGTAGTGAGCCGTGAGCTGGTCCATGAGGTCCCTTTTTGGGGGTACTGTTGATAAGCAGTGTGGAAAGAATCTGGGCTTGATTTCCAGTGCCAAGCAACACCTGCATTGATGTAGGAAAACCTCCTTTTATTTATTTTTTTTTTAGTGGCCAGGATGCTAGGTGAAATTTAGCAAATGAGACTCAGAAGACTGTGCTGGTTACCTGGTGAGGTATGATAGCTCTTGTCAGATTTCTTCTGCTTCAAAGATCAAAGATAATGCACATCTCACTTGGCCAGCCTTCCTTTGTTAATACATTTTTATTAAGACTTTATTGTTTGCCATACTAGGTGAATGTCTAATTCAGTAAATGAAGCACTTATATAAGCTTTGTGTGCTAATGCATCATCTAGGAACAATGTGAACTGCTTTCATAGAGAAGTAGTTCTGCATTTTGTTTGTGTTTCTTCTAGGATGAGAATGCTTGGGAGGAATAACATGTTATTTATTTAATTCACTTGGATGTAAATTGCTTTGGAAGAAGGAGGATACCAACAAGCTGCAATTGCTAAAGAAAAATGAAAAAATGTGAAAGAAAAATATGTTTAACAAGAACCAAGAGTTTTAATACATTTCTCTAAAAATAGCCTAGATAAAGTATGTCATTCTGCTCTATTTCAGTCACATTGGTTTGTTTCATAGATTTGTTTTTAGTCTCAGTTCCTTCAGGCAGAGAAATTTAAGAAACATGAGATCATTGCATCTCTGAAGGTAGACTACCACGAGGCTTGCAGAGCCTTGGAAACTCGGTTACCATAACGCCTGTATCCCCCATGGGAAAACTTTTGGTTTGAACTAAAATGGCCTGTGATGTGGAATATTGTTTTTGACTCTTTTAAGAAGTAAAATGAAGGTGGAAGGAGGTGGTGGCATATAACAATAGTCTAAACCTTAAACCAAAGAAAGAACTTTGCCCCACTGATTTCAGCATCCTTTTGAAGGGAAAGAAAGGTTTAATGAAGTTAGAGTAGCTACAGAAAAATTTGTATTTGCTTTCATAAATTACAGTCATAAAATTGTAAACCAGCCTAGGTTGGAAGGGACCTTGAAAGATGATGTGATCCAAATTTTCTTGGGAATGGGAACTTAGATGAAATTATCTACCACCCTCTGTAATCTCATCTTGAAAACCTCCAGTGATGGGATCTCTACTGCATCCCTGGAGAGAGACTGTTGCAGGGAATGATCAGTCTCACTATAAAAAAAGTGTATCTTATGCTGAGGTGAAACCACTCTCCATGTACCCTTTCCCCCTTGTCTTCTCCATGTGGCTTCTTTGGAGAGAGAGCCTCCATCCTCTTTGTAGCTACCCATTACATACTGGAATACTGTTGTGAGGTTCTTCCTGAGCCTTCTCTTCTCCAGGGAGAAAAGGTTTAATTCTTTCTGTCTTTTGTAAAAGGCATGTTCTATAACACTTTGGTCATTTTTATGTCCTTTCTTTGGACCCTCTCTGGTCTGTCTGCATCTTTCTTGAATTGTGGGGATGAGAACTGGGTATGGTACTGCAGATGTGGCCTGAGAAATGCTGGGCAGAGTGGGATGATCACATCCCTGTCTCTGCCAGTAATGCCCCTGAGGATTCAGCCCAGGATTCAATCCCTTGCTGCAGTGACACACTGCTGACTCATGGTCAGCTTGTTGTCCACCAAGACTCTCAGGTCCCTTTGAACACTGCAGCTCCCCAACCATATAAATCCTGTCCTGTTTGGACAAGATTTGGTTGTATTGTCCCAAGTGCAGGCACTTGTTACACGTCATACTATTCTTGCTACTCCAGTTTTCCAGTCTGTTCAGCTCTCTGTGGGAGGGGTCTCCCTTCTGACGTGTCATGAGCAAACTTGGTGAGGGCATTTTCAATCCTGTCACCCCCATGGTTTACGAAGGTGTTGAACAATATTTATTCCTGAGGGATGACTTGTGATAGGCTGCCAGCCTGAGTAAAAACCCACGGTCACCACCCTCTGAGTCCAACCTGTGAGTCTGCTTCTGACCCATCTTGCAGACAGCTCACCCCATCTGTATCTTGCCAGTTTGTCTAGGAGAAGGCTGTGGGAAACAGCACTGAATTCTTTGCTGAAGTCCAGGTGAACAACATCCTGTTCTTCTCCCTGTGTCAACAGAAGAGATTATTTTGTTGTAGAAGTTGATTGGGTTTGTTGGTGTGGTTTGCCCTTGGCAAATCATGGTAGCTTTCCCCAATCACTTGCTTCATTAGGTTCATTACATCTACTTGTTTTGTGACCAAGCTGAAAGCACTCAAGTTGCATGATGTTTACAGTAAAGGGGATTGGGAAAAGTTACCTTGGAAATTAAGCTGTGAAAGTTAAAATGATTCAGGGTTGGTAAGGTTCTTTAACCTTCCCTACAGTTCTTTTTTTTTTTTTTTTAAGCTCCTTTATAAAAATAAAAGAAGCTTTCCAGAGTGTGCTTGATACATAAAATAGACTGGCTAACCATAGAGTAATGCAGTGTGGCTCCTACTGAGCAGAAAATAATGATGTTTCAATACATCATGGGAAAAAATACCTAGATGTTAAAAGCAGAATATATTAAAGGACTCGATATTTTAAAAAATATCTAAGTAATAGCAAAAAAAAAAATATTATAAAAAGCAGTTATCTGGCACACAAAGTAATTTAGCATTCAGAGCTGAGTACTTTTTGGAGAAGCACCTGCATAAGAAATATCAGATTAAAAAAAAATCTTTTAAGGCAAAGGGAAACTACTTAAAAGATGAAAGAGTGAACCAAAGTACCTGTCCATAGTGGATAGAAGATCTTCTTACGTGTTTTCATCTTGCACAAATATAATCCTTTTAACTGTAACTGTGCTTTAGTATAAATACAGGGGCACATATTAGTTCATTAGTTGTATCTCTTGGTTTTGTTTTTTATTCTGTCCTAGGGTGGTAGCAAGAATACTTTTTATTGGCTAAATGAGGGACTAAATGAAGACAAATTATTGTTCTCTTTTTTTAGAGCAAGCTTGTTTTCTTGGCAGACTTGACAAGATTCCATATGGGAGTGAAACAAACCTCATTGTTTTCCATTCAATTGAGATCTAATTCTTGTAAGATAATCAGTAGCATTTGAAGAAAAGTCTCGTGTAGAGAAGTTTGCTCTTCAGGCAGAGGAAAACTGCAAAGCCCTTTTCCAGGTATCAGATGTGCTCAAGAAGTTGAGTAGTTTTCTTTAACTTCCAAAGTGAACCAGCTGTATGTGTCTGAGGTACATGGTTATGAATGTTATGCAACTGGGTTTGTTGAAAATTGGTCTGGTGTCATGGGACGCTGTTGTGTTTTTTGGGGAGGGAGCAAATTCTGTCTGCAGCCATTTTTGATTTTATTTTCCACTGGAAGTTTTTATTTATTTTCATAAGGGTGTTGATAGACATACCACTAGTAACAAATATTAATGTGTAGTTGAAAATATGACACTAATAACATTTTGAATTTTGTTGCCCCCCTTCAGAATGTCCTTTACAAATTTTTCTCAGCCTTGTCCTTCTTTCATTTAGGAGAGCTAGAGAAATTCTTTGGTTTTTTATCAACCTTTGGAAATTGGGCAAAATATTTAGTATTCTCCTCCTCCACTTCCCAGAGACTTTCTCTAGTGAGAACCTAGACTCATAAGTGAAGCAACTGGGACTTGGAAAGAAGTCCCAGAATGGGTTAATTTGAATCCTGTGCTCTACTTCCCGAGATGTAATGGTTTTAGAAACCTGCTGAAGAATTGTTCCTGAAAAAATAAAATGACAATATATTCTTAGTCTTTGAGCTGTGAAAGGCATCTAGGAGAGGAGATAGTGGTGCTGCTTCACTGTAGACCTCCAACAGAAAGAAGAACTAATCTTCTAATGATTTTCAAAAGATGTTTTTGTAGCTACCTCTTTTACTGGGAGTGATGGGTAGGATCTCCAGGGCAGAGCAAATGTCTTGAAAGATTACATTGAAAATCTTTCTGGTACCATTAAGAAAAATATATTTACTTCATGTATTGCTTCATTTCCAGTTGTAATGTTGTATGTTGTATGACTAATACTGAGTTATAAAAACAGGAAGAAAATAAGTTTGATCGAAATTGTGTATTTTCTAGAGTTTAAAATGAGTGATCCTTGTTTTCCCTCCAAAATTCTGAAAAGGTGTGCAGTGACTCTTTCTGGGACAGAAGGAATAATGGTTGCAACTTAATTAATAAGGTCCTTCAACAAAGATGCAAGATTATGTGAATTAAGATGATACATGGGATCACATTTTAATTCTTCTCCTTGCTTTGTTCCAAAAAGCAGATATTTAGTTCATATATTTCTTTGGTGTGGTAGTGATACCAAACTTGCAAAGCTTGTCCTGTTGATGATATTGGTGATAACTGGCTGGTTACTTGAAAAGATGAGGTGTGTGAAACCAAAACCTTTTGTATGCTACAGAGATTAAGTAGTGATTCTGTTCTTTGCAACGACGAGGAACTCTATTAGTTCAGTCTTACTGTGATTTTTATTGAGCTTTCTTTGATGGATTTGCCCCTGCTTGAACATGAAAAGTGATTTTGCATTTACATTGAATTTTGTTCTACATAGTTCCTGTTGTGGCAGGTTCTCTTGATAATATATGCTATAATGCTATAAATCACATTCATTTTAATGGATTATTACCTATTGCACAGTATTTTGCTGTATGCCAAAGTCCTGTAGCACTGAGTTTACATTTTGAGAAAATACCTTAGTGTAAGATTACTACTTGTGATTGTGGAGTGCTTTGGCTTTTTAATGGTACTCCTGTGTTTACTCTCCTAAATAGTTCCTGTCTCTCATCATGTGCATGTGCTCTTGCAAATTAACTCAAGGGTACTTATGAGAACTCAATTATGAGACGAATAAACTCTGAAGCCAGCTCCTCCTCTTGTGTAGTAGCTGATGGCACTGTGACACCCGTGCCCAGGAGCGGCAGCGCGGCGCTTCCCTGCCAGCGCTTCACACGCAGGAGAGCCTTGTGACTGCAACAGGGTTCTGAATTTCCTTTTCTGGAAAAGATTCTGGCTTTGGGAGAGCTCCAGCTCTCCTGTTTCCTACACCTCCTGGTCTCTGTTGCCCATCTGAAAACACAAGGACCTTACAGGGTAGGCAGTCAAGAAGGTTTTTCTCACCCTTGCCCAGACTTTCAGGCTCTTCTTATGCCAAAGCACATCCTAACCTGGAGCTCAGGTGTTTTAGCACCTAGTCTGAGGTAGTTTGTCTAGTTTTGCATAGTAATGGTTTGAATGAGCTGTTAGCAAAGGAGGATTTGTTTCATTTTCTATGTCTAGTGCCCATGCTTGTCTCTCCCTTTAATCTAAAATGGAGTGCAGGAAGTTAGGGTCAGCAAAGTGAATCCTAGCCCCTTTGCTCATGTTTCTGTACTCCTTTAGGCATGGATGTTACCCTTCAAGGCAGTCAATCCTTACGTTCAGTGGTAATACAGATGGAGAAATACAGATGGAAACAGAGCCATAAAATAGAAATGGATGTAGGATGAGGGACATGCAAGGTCTTTTCAGTGATCTGCAAAAAAGTGTTTTTTGTCTCAAAGAAGCATGATACAACTCTTACTTAAATTATTGGGTTCACCCATTCTGTGTGGGTTCATTCTTTACTGTCTTTGTACTAACAAAATGGTTCCTGGATCCTATTTTTATGTGAGTGTTTTTAAGACTGAAATCATATCATGTAGTTTTTGTTATTGCTTATTGTTTTTACATCTTTTGTTTATAATAAGATCCTTAATAATCTGAAAGATGGCAACTATCTATGTTTTGGATCTGAGTGTTGGATACCTTTGAAGGAAAACAGGAGCAATATTATTCTTAGCTTGGGATTTTCTGGTGACGTGGTGACATAGAGTATGAAAAGAACAGATTTATATAAAAAAGGAAGCAACATGGGGAATATGCAAGGGGAGGAGAGCTGAGAGGATACCTGGTGAAGTAGCGTGGACCTCAAGGAAACAATTACAGGTGTCTGCTGTTCAGGTTTTTACTTCCTATAGCCATGGGAGCTGGCAGAGCAGCTGTTTGGCAGTCTGGGGCCACGGGGCTGGGTGGCAGCTCTGTACAGAAATAGAAAGGTGTAGCTGATGCTTTTCACTTTGCTGACATCCTCTGTGGAACTGCTCTCCAGCAGAAGTTCTAAAAGAGGATAACTATGTCATGTGCCCCTGGAAATGGCAGTATGCTTTTAGTGTGAGCTGTAGAAGTTGTTTTCTGAGGAAGAGAAACTTGCCAAGCTACCTGGGCCGTCTACAGTCAGTTTATATATCAAATAGTATGTGCTGTTACCTGTCAGCCCAGGCTGGTGTTGACTGAAATGAGCTCTCATAGGGTCATTGAGGGTGGGGAGGAGCTCAGAAGGACTCTAGTTCAACCTCTTTCTGAAAGCAGGGTTGGTACTGAATTTGAGATGGTCTAGATTCTGGTCCTCCAATTTAGAATTTAGGTCTTTGAGAAACTTGTTCCAGTGCTTCACCACCCTTATAATGTTGTGGGTTTTTTGGTTTTTTTTTTGTGTGTGTGTGTGTATGTGGCTCTAATGAATAGTGGTGTGGCACACCCATGATGTTGGCAGTAGCAGACAGTCCACAGTGACAGCAGAAGAGCACATGCAATTCCTATCGTTCCAACTGTGTAGAACTAGGGGGCAGTTGATACTGTAATTTGCAAGATCATTGCTGACACCATGTTACAGAGAAGTCTCACAAAATAAATGTCGATGTCTATACAGCTCTAAGTACAAATTTTTCCTTTGTAAACACAGACTTCATGTGCATAAAGATTTTGAGGTATCAGTGTCCTAGAAAAATCTCCCAAAATCTGTACGACCGATACAAGTGCCAATGCCTGGCTCAGCTCATGGCTGTGATTTGCTGCTGCCTGGCAAGGAGCAGAGTGAGCCAGGGCACCTTCAGTGTTGAGAGCTGATTTGGGACAGAAACCTACATCTGCAAATGTAATAACATCTGCTGTGTTTTGTTTCTCTAAATATAATTTCCAGAGGGAAAAAAAGAATTCATTTAAATGTGCATCTCAAAGGCTTGTGTAGAGAATCACAGCTGGCCTAGTGCCTTCAGGAAAAAAGTGTATTGCCATTGGTTTCTGTACATTCATCTTTTAGCTGATTTCTTTTTTTAAAAAAAGGCCTTAGTATGCAACCACTTGTGTAAGTACTGTTCAAATGTTGCTGTCATCAGTATATTTGCATATCATCTTTATTTATACTGTGTGATTGCTGACAGCTTCATTTTTTCTTTTGATAACTCTTTTGGGTTAAGTAAGACAACTTCTTCTAGCAAAGCTTTTTTTTCTATTTGATTGAGCTCTCACCCTCATTTTTTTGGTCAGCTATGGATAGCACAGGGCAGGCAGAGGGAGGAATCCCTGCTAGTGCTCTTTGCATTCCTTCTGCTGTTTAATTTTCTCTTGCAAAACAGTGCTGCCTTTCAACTTTGTTTTTTTTTCTGAGTACTTCCAAAGTGTAGCAAGTTTCACAGCTTTTTTTTTTTTTTGTTAATGATACATTTACCTTTTCTGGTCTGGGGCAGCATGGCTAAAACTCTTGATTTGAGAACTCTTTATTCTCAATTTGTATTAACTCTCCTTAGCCTTTTTTTTTCTGAGGTAAAATGAGGTAATATGTTGTGGTGTGCTATTGTAAAACATACTTTTCAGTTGTTTCAGTCATTCTTGTCATGTTCTTCTGTACCCTTTTCAATATGTGGGCATCCAAATTGGATATTATTCTCTGATACTGTCTTGGGGAAACTGCCACAACAACAGTTGTCATACAGGCTCTTTATTATTTCAGATTATATGAGATTCTACTTTTACAGATTCAAATTCAGTTTTATTTGTTTTCCTGAATGTTTTCCTAAGAAATTTCTTTCATTTGTTAGCTCTTAATGGTCCCTAAGTCTTGTTCATAGCTTTTTTAGATTGAAATTCATAATTAAATGCTGCCTCCCTAATTTTTATTTTATTAATTTCTAGTAGATCTCTGGTTCTTTACTTGAGCCTTGTTGCTTATGGAAGTCAAATTACTGTGTTCAGTGGACCATACCACTGATTTTCTTGGCTTAATTATTTATTATCTGATTTTGCACCATCAAATAATTCAATTTTTTCAAGTAATTCCATGAAAATATTGTAGATCATAGCATGTTATCAATATAGTCAGTCAAAGGTGTTGTGTTGGTAATCACCGCTGGACACCTATTATGAACCATATTTCTAAAGTGGCAGAAAATTATTTGAAATTGGCCTGACATAAAGCTTCACTTTAAATCCCTACTGTTTTAGCTATATTCTCCTTGGGAAGCTAAAACTCCTTGGTACTAGTTGCTTTATCTACTCATTTTATGATATCAATACTATGTTTTCAGAGTTAAAAAAAAGACACCTAAATATAGAAAAGTACTACTATGAGATTTGTATTTTCTGTGTTGATGCCATTTGGGTTTTGTCTTTTTTTTCTTTTATATGTTTTCTGTATTCTTCACACATATATTTGTATCTCTGTCACCTATTGTATTAGTAGGTAGTTTTCCCAGTATTTTTCCATAGCCTTTCCCTAGGCAGAAAGACAGAAATTCCAGGGCTGCAAGCCCCGTGTGTACAAGGCCCCAGCGCTGTCTTGATTCTTCCTGGGAACCAAGGCCGAGAAGAACTCTTTGGGATACATTCTCATGGACAAAGCACAGCTAGTGCTGAAGGAAGGGCTCCAAAGAAAAGGCTTGACCTAAGGAAAAATTGCATCACCACTTGTCCTCCTAATTGGTTCTTTTTATCAATTATGTTAATTTCCTAAAACCTGTAAATATGTACTCACCCCTGGGGGAAGTAGACTTTTGTAGACATCTTTCCATAACTGCTCCTGAAAACCTTTAAATAAACATCCACTCTTATATTATCTCCTTACTAAAATTATCTCGAGTTTCATTTCCAGGCTGAGCAAAAGGCAACAGTGTTACTATTATAGCTCCATTGCTTATTAGTGAATCTGCATACTAGTGTTGTTTGTTGCCTTTTGCTTGCTCACCATGTTTGTAGCCTCCCTAGCAGCAGGTTTCTTTTCTGTTCTCTTGAATACAATGTAACTTCAAATTTTGAATGTAACAGAAGGGCATGTTGATGAAGAATCTATTTATGGATTTCATGCTTGACTGAGCACATAATTTTTAAGTTTAGTAAAATTGGTTGTTTTTAAAGGATGATGAAAAGCTTTTATTTTCCATGTTCAACTCTGGTAAAAATATTTTAATACCTTTTGCATTTTTTTAAATGCTATAGTTGATAAATCAACTTTTTTCTTTTTCTTTCTTTTTTTTATTTTTTTTATTTTTTTATTTTGCTCTTTAAAAACAGCCTTTAGGGGTTTTAGAATATAAATAATTTAAAAATCATTTTCTTTAAGTCCTCCTTCATTCAGTATCCAGAGGTGCCGTAATGTTTAGGAAGAGTAATGATTAAACTGCCCTGGTGTTTTGTGTCATTTTTGTCGTTTGCGATAACTATGAGATACACTGAATTTCTACTTTGTAAGCAGTGTGGGTAATTTGTTTCAGACATGTTAATTACAGAGGAAAAGCCAGTTTCCTGTGTCTTGTACACAGCTTATCCTTTGTAATAAGGCTTTCCCCACTGACTTCACATGAGTTTTCTTTTGAAAATTTGTACTAAAATATATGCAATTCCAGTCCTACTTTTGTATTATGCAGCCCCTCAGTATAGGCTTTTATGAAAAAAAAAATCCTGCTTCCCAAGTCCTGTGTATGCCTTTAATGTTATTATTTCTTTTTGGTAAGCATAACTGTGCTCCATGTTGAGAGAATGCAATTGGGTAGGGTTTTCCTTGCAGTAGCCTATATTTTTTGCATTCTTCTTTTGGCTTATTCTAGGAAATGCATCTCAAAGGGCATAAAATGTATTTCATTGTAGCACAGTCCATTCAGGAGTATTTTGAATTTGCTGTGCAACAGGTGGTGAACTGTGCAATTAGAATCCAGAAAGATGGACACTGAGAGGTGGACTGACCTTGCTGGTTCTTGGGTTTTAGCTAAGTTAAAAAGGGAGGAATCAAATTTCAGAAATGGAATACTTTAGGGTGATGCTTTGGTTAGCGCATTGTCAGCTTTCCAGCTGGAGTTGGGGTCTGGCTCACTTGGTGAGACATTACTTGCCTTTGTGTCTTGAGGGCATCTGCTGCCTCTTTCTACCTGTGAGTCAGTCAGCAGAAGAACATGGATATCTTCTTAAGAAAGCCTAAAGGATTCTAGATGTGTTTTTTGGAGACAACTGATTCCATCCACCGCCATGTAGAAATTAATCTTTTCTTAATGTAAATACTATCACTTGTTATCTAGTTTACAGGGAAGGGAGTAAAATAAAAAATGTCTATTGAATGTTCTTTAGGTTAATGTTTTCCTTTTGATGTCCTGACCTTTTGGCTTTAATTTCATTTTGCATTAATGATGTTCAGGGAGAATGTATGGAATGTACAAAATGGCTGAATTTGGTTGCCATTCCTATGCCATTTTACCACATTAAAAATCCATTTTCGTTCTCTTAATCATCAGGTATTGAATGTGTTCTGGGAGTTTCAGTAACAAACAAATATTTTCTGAACCCTCAGAGAGTAAATTTCTGTCTCTCTGAGGTAGGTGTGAGTTTTATACTGAGTGTGTCACCTCTGAGCAGTGTGCATCATCGTGGTAGCTTAGCTGTATATAGCACATGAAGTCAGCACGTATGTTACCTCCGTTCCACCGCGACTCAAACAGGAGGTGGTTTGCTGAAGGTCACTCTGCAAGCTGTTGGGCAAGAGAGAAAACAGCCCACAGGTTTTCTGTTCAGCCACGTTGTCTAATTTGGTGGAGAGCCCTTTCATAGCAAGTGGCATTTCTTTACCTCTTGTCAAAGGCTATTTGACAAGAGGTAAAGAAATCTTCTCCTATATTGTTAGATTTTGAGTACTGAGGTGTCAGTTGTTAGTCATGATGAGTTCAGCTAAACCTGAATTTTTAACCAAGCAGTGTGAATCCAGCAAGACCAAAAAGCAGTAGAAAGTGTCCTTGAACATGAAGTCCTAAAAATACCACCAAATCACTGAAAACACTTATTAAAAGGAACCCACAAGGGTCATCAAGTCCGACTCCTGGCCCTGCATAGGCCCATCTCCAAGAGTCACACCATGTGCTTGAGAGACTTGTCCAAATGCTTGGACAAACGCAGATGGTTTGGTGTTGTGACCACTTCCCTGGGGAGCCTGCTCCAGTGCCCAACCACCCTCTGGGTGAAGAATCTTTTCCTGATATTCAACCTAAACCTCCCCTGATACAACTTCAGGCCGTTCCCTTGGGAGAACTGTTGCTGGTCACCAGGGAGAAGAGATCAGTGTCTGCCCCTCCTCTTCCCCTCACAAGAAGGTTGTAACTGCAGTGAGGTCTCCCCTATGAGGAAACCTCACTGGAGAGGAGAAGTAGTCTCCTCTTCTCCAGGCTGAACAGACCAAATGACTTCAGCCCCTCCTTATAAGGTTTCCCCTCAAAGCCCTCCACCATCCTCCTTTGGACACTCTCCAATAGTTTAATATCTTCCTTATATTGTGGTGACCCCAGCACTCGAGGTGAGGCCACCCCAGAGCAGAGCAGAACAGGACAATCCCCTCCCTTGCCCAGCTGGTGATGCTGTGCCTGATGCGCCTCAGCACAGGGTTGGCCCCTCCTGACTGCCAGGGTACTGCTGATTTATATTCAACTTGCCATTGACCAGGGCCCCCAGGCCCCTTTCTATGGCATGGCTTTCTGGCCTCTCATTCCTCACTCTGTGCAGAGTGCCATCCATGTGCAGAATCCAGCATTAATCTTTGTTAAACTTCAAACAATGTGGGATTGCCCAGCCCTCTAATTTGTTCAGGTCTCTCTGCAGAACCTCCATGCCCTTGAGAGAGTCAACAGCTTGTCCCAGTTTTGTATAATATGAGAACTTGCTTAGTGTCCCTTCCAGTCCTGTATCCATGTTATTTATGAAGATGTTGAAGAGCACAGGGCCAAGAATGGAGCCCTGCAGAACCCCACTAGCTACAGGTCACCAGACTGATGTTGCTCCATTCACTATAATGTTTTATGCCCAATGCATGAGCCAGCTGCTCACCCATCACATCATGCTTATCCATCTGTAAACTGGAAATTTTGTCCAGAAGGATCTTGAGAGAAGACAGTTTTGAAAGCTTTACTGAAATCAAAAAAGATTGCATCAACTGAGCTCCTTGATCACATAGGTTGGTTGCCTTGTCATAAAAGGAAAATGAGTTTGACAAGCAGGACTTTCCTCTCAGGAGGCCATAGTGGCTGTGACCAATGACTGCATTGCCTTTCAAGTGCTTTTCAGTACCTCCCAGAATAATCTTTTCCATGGTTTTACCAGACACTGAAGTAAGACTGGCAGGCCTTTTGTTTTCCGGGGTCCTCCTTCTTGCCCTTCTTGAAAATCGGGACAATGTTCTCCAGCATCCAGTCAGCTGGGATGTCCTTGGATTCCCAATATGGCTCAAGAATCATCAAGAGATTTTATGATGGCATCAGCCATCTCTTTGAGAGTTCTTGGATGAATCCCGTCTGGCCCCGTAGATTTATTGGGATCCAGCTGGTGCAGCAGATCGTGCACAATTTCAGGGTCAACTGGGATTTGATCATTCTTGCAGACATGGTCCTCCAGCTCAGGGTACTGAGACCCCCTTGATCCATCATCCATGTTGAAGACAGAGGCAAATAATGTTATAAACACCTCTGCCTTGTCTCTGTCCCTGTTTATGAGGTGACCATCATGTAATGGGTGGATAAATACTTTGATGCTGACATAATTTCAGTAATTACTGCCAAAAATTATATTTTTTAGAAATCCTCCTCAGTCAGATTGTCTGCAACCATCTTGGCATTAACTTGAAACTACAATAGATCTGGCTAAATTTAGTCATGATCCTTTTGTACTAGATAATAGTTCCACAACTTGATCCAGAAAAACTTTTAATTAAAATTAAAAAATACAAATGTATTCTTCCAGATTTGCTTTTTGAAAAATCTTTTAAGTAGGGGCAAGCACAATCATGAGGGAATGATGCTGGTGACTGTTACAGCTTAATTTAAATTCTGTTTTGAAGACTTAAATGGTGTGATTGACACTGCAGGTAATAGACTGAGTTATAATTCACTTTGTTGTATTTAAATAATGATTTCTGCTGTTTAAAAGGAGATGCTCACTTCATTAATCTACATGGATTGACAGTGATGTCATGGATGTGAATGTAAGTTATGTATCACATTTATTATTAGGAGCTTTGTCACTTTCATTGTGACAATGAAAATGAGGAAGAAGACTGAAGAGACCAGGATAAAAAACATAATGAAGTCGTCAGAGACTGCTTGTGCATGGTTTGGGAATGCTCTTCAACCAAACACCCCCATGGCCATATAATATTTATTATGACTTTTTTTCCCCTCCTCTCAAATTTCATTCTCTCTGAACTGTTGGGAACATTTGCCTGCTGTGATGATAATAAGGTCTTCGAATATTAACTGTGTCTTAAATGATTTATGAAGTTTTGGAATAAACGAAACAATTTTTTTAAATATAGGTGGGAATGAGTTTTTGTGATTTCAATAAAAATATGAAGAAGTTAGCATCAAAGACTCCAAACTAAGTGGAATATCTTATTTACATAAAAACTCTGTATTTACTGTATCTGGGACCAGATATGACATGAAGCTGATGTCAAAGAAAAGTCACACTGTGTGATTGCAGTGTAACCTATTCATGTCACTCTCTTGGAGCTGATTAGGAGGAGACAGTGGGAAGGGACTTAGGGTTATGTGAGGATCTGTATTCAATGTAGCTGGTCAGGGAAAAAAGTAAGTATGAGAATGAGGCACTTTGTAAGGATGCCTTGTAACTACAAAGTGTAAACACATGAAGTGTAAGCAGAGCTTTTTATGTATGACATGAAAACTATTTTTTTCTGTTCAGCTTTGGTAAGATATTGTAGAAAAGATGTGGACCAATTTCAATCCAGAAGGAAGCAAGAAAATCAAGCTCGAATCTGAGAAATGTTGCCTTATATTGGAGATTATATTAGGAGATTAGTGTTATTAACCCTTGAGAGCAGAAGACCAAGGAGGAGTTTAAATTCTCAACCATGTAAAAATGGCATTGCATGATGAGTGTGTATTTAGTGTTTTTTGTGAGCATCCAATTCAATGTGGCTAGCATAAAAAAAGTCTTCAGCTGCTCTGTATTTCAAAGATGCTTGTTACTGAGATCTTCCCATGCTGGAGTGTGGACAGGAAAGGGATTATTTTCAGGGAAATGGGACCTATTGCACGGTAATGGGCAGAAACTTTGGACATCTGCCATCTTTGAAGTCCTGGGTCTACAGGAGGGGTTCCTTCCTGTGGTGCACATGTGCTGGCCTTTCAACCTCACCTGTCCTCTGTGCAGCCAAGCTCTCCCTGGCCAGTTGTTTGCTATGTGGGATTATGAAACAGGAGGGAAAATGGGATCTTTGGTTATTTGAAGTGGACAGCTGTACCTGCTCTGAGAGGTCCTGGTTTTGAGCCTCAGCTCAGTGAGTGCTGTGGTGGAGCTCAGGCAGCCGTATGGCTGGACAGAGATTGTGGAGGTGGATAACTCACATGCAGGAATAGAGCAGGTGTGGGAAAGAAGGTGGCACAAGATACAGGATAACAGGATGGAGGACTAAGGAAAGATCCTGATTTTCAAAAATGGGGAAAATTGGAGTATAGTAGAGGTAACATAAATAAAGTGTTGATGTACTGGTTGGAAGTTATGTAAAAGAGAAGGTGAGAGAGGAAGTGACAAATGCAACTCTTCTGCTAGAAGGAGCAAAGAGGAAGGAAAAGGGCTACCTAGACAAGGAGATTGGAATGTTATGAGGGACATGACATCTGGAAATTAGTGTCTGCTGGCTGGTGAGAGTATGAGTGATTATGGAGTTTGCTCCTACTGAAGTCCAATCAGGGCAGTTCAGGAGTACGTGTATGCATTCTCTCACAGAATTGTTTATAATTTATTTCATACTTTCTCAGATTGGAGGAGGTAATTAGTCCTCTTGTTGGCAGGACTACTAAAATATATGTCTTCTACTTTTGTTTCTGCTTTTGTATTGTTCAGTCAGATTACCTGGAACTGCTCTCAATTCTCCTTTAAAATGCAGTGTTTTGAGGTGGGTAAAATGGTTTGGGGAAGGGAAACTACAAAAACCAGGTTTGTAACAGTCATTAGTAATTAAGTATTTCTGTTTATCTGCCTTCTCTCTTTAAGAGAAAAAATATACCATCATTGCTCAAACAAGAAATGCTGGAAGAGAAATATTTATTGAATGGATATTTTGTGAGCAGAATTAAGAGGAAAGAGCAAAGGAATATTTTGAAGATACTTCATGAATGATGTGGAAGTTACTTAGCAACTTTTAGCATTGTTTTAGCATTATTTTATAACTAATTAAAACGAATGTATATAGCTCCTGGGCAAAAGAGCTAGTAAAGATTTTAAGGGGTTAAAGTGTTCTCCTGTTGGAAGATGTACTGTTTTGGAAAAGCTACCTGTCAATTTTTGTGAGAAAAATATCCTGCTGTCCCCAGCCTTGGTTTCTGAAAAGGAGTTATTTTTCATCAGGGTCTCTGGAATACTCAGGTTGGGTGAAGGGCTGTTTTTTGTAGTCCTTCCTAGTCTTGGCTGAGCAACTGCAGAGGGTCATTACAGTGGGAAGCACTGAGCATCCCTGGACAATGGACAGGGCCCATGGTCCCTACTGAAGTAATTTTCTTGCTGAATGTAGATGTGAGTTTGGATAGATGAAACTCACTTCAGTGTTCTGAAGTTCTGTCTGGTTTTGCTAGTTATGAAGTGAAATTGCATTTGTATTTCAATAGTAAGTATCAATGTCTAATACATATTTTCCTCTGCAGGCTACAAATCCCCTTCTACCTTTTAAAATTATTAGTTGACCTGCTTTGCACAACGCACCCAGAGTAAGAAAAAGTCTCCTCTTTAACTTAAGAAGCCTTTAACACACTTTTGATATCCATTTAAAGAATAAGCTTACTCTTTCCTGTTTAGGTTTAGGTTTGGGGTTTTTTTATTTGGTTGGGCTTTTTGTTTGATTTGAGAGGAAAACAGGTCAACATAAAATACTGTCAACACAACAGTACTGTCCAAGTCATCCTGGATTGTCTCTCTATGCCCCCTGCCTTGACTAATTGCACTGTACAGGCTGCCTACACCACAGAACAAGAAACACCTGAAGGGTGCAGTTTGTGGGAGTTCAATAAGCAGTTGCTCAGTACAGAGAGGAGGCAAAGTGAAGGCAGTGTCCGAGGTCTTTCTTATGCTTTCCTTTGTGGTGATGTGTGGAAAGTTTCTCATTCAGTTCAGAAGCTACTTGCAGTGGAAGAGTCTCATCCTCCTGTGGTGATAACACTGCTGTCCTTTCACCTGGTTGATCTTTCAACAGTTGTTCTGCAGTTCAGCTGACTTTTCTTATGGCTGAGTGAAAGATAATTAAAAAGGACAGGCAATGTAAATTATGTATGAATAATAGTATATCTACTATCTACTTTATATAAAAATTTATCTGATTTTTCGGAAGTAGGTATAAAAAGAAATGTATAACTTTTTTTTTCTTTTTTCCCCATTAAACCTGGAAAAAAAATCCTCTTATTTCCAGCATAAATTTTATTGTAATATCTGAAGAATATCTACCTGGCCATATGATACCTTACAGATTTCGTATGATCCTTTTTATCTCTTAAAACAGTACAGGATCTCTGTATTTGTGTGTGAATGTTTTAAATGTCTGATATTATTGTTTTCCTGGGTTTTTTTGCCATTTGGGGTTGAAAGCATTCCATTCCATTTTCTTTTGAGTCTGTAAGATGTTTTGACTAATTTTTCCATCCTATGTCTTATTTTTCTATAGCTGGATTGTGTACTGAAGTATACAGACAAGGTGTATAAAACTGAAAGAACCATCCTTAAAACAATTAAGAATTAACTGAAATGTTCACAGTCATAGAATCACAGGATCATTTAGCTTGGAAAAGACCTTTAAAATCATTGATTAGCATTAACCCAGTATTGCCAAGCCCACCACTAAACCATGTACCCAAGTGGCCTATCCACATGCGTTTTAAACACCCCTGGGGTGGTTACTGAACCTTGCTGGGCAACCTGTTAGAGTGCTTGACAAACCTTTTGGGGAAGAAATTTTTCCCAATATCCAATCTAAACCTCCCCTGGTGCAACTTGAGGCTGTTTCTTCTTGTGGAATGCTGTGGGTTTCCAGATGAACCGACACTGCTGTTAACTTGTTTTGCAAGTTTACTCCCTCACATGGGAAATTCTGCAGGCACATGAGACAGAGCATCGTGTGTGTTCTTTGATTCTCTCCCTGTGCTCTCATCCTCCAGTGTGCTGGCTGCTGTCAGCTATTAATGATGACTTTTTTTCCCCATACAAATGCAGGACACTGTTTCCTACAAGTAACTTGCATGTTATAGTTTGCTTTTAAGGAAAAGTGAAAAGTAACTTTATCTGAAATGCAGTCTGATTTTGCATTTCACTGTTTTTTCCCTGGGAGCACAGAGAGCTGTGTCTAAACACTGGAGAAGTAGTAGCACTTAGGGAAATACAAATAACTCAATAAAATGTGTCATTGGAAAAGTTCAAACTCATTTAAGAAAAATGATGGACCCAATAATAAAGAATTAAGTGGAGAGTGTTGACTGACAACTAGCATGCATCTGCTTCCAAATTTCAAGCTTACTCTTTTAACAGACAATGCTTAAAATTACTGTAATAGCACAAAATTGGATGAAGATAATGCGTCTTTGTTCATTTATATTCTGCTTTTGCAGCACTTTGGATATAGCCGTCCTGTCCTTTTGTACTCAGCCAATTTGTCTGTTGTTGTTTGTGTGAGTTTGTTTTTTTCTTCTTGTGGAAAAGCAGGATGTAATGTTTTTGCAGGAGAGAGGGAATGTATATTTTTTTGAAACCACCATTAGTCATCAGGGAACTTAACATATTTGGTACCTTGAAGTTTTTTTTGGAATTGCTCCCTTTCAAAGTTGAAAGGTTCAGCAGGCAGACCATGATGGTCCATAGTACCTATTTACTGGAATTCAAAACAAGTGAAAAGTAAAATATGGCAATTTAGAAGTCAGTTTTGTGGAGCTACTAAATATTGCACAGCTGAAATACCTTTTGACTTTCTTGTTCAGACCAGTTCATGTATGTGAAAAAGCTGCAGGACAGAAGTCTGCAGGTGGCATGAATTGAATTGGTCTCATCAGCTGAAGAAGTTCAGATAAACTGATTTGGATTTTGTCTTTAGAAACAGCCATTTTCATGAGCAGTGGGGATGGAAACCTGCATAAGTATCAAATGGACTCTGTTAAAATACATATTTACAGTAATGAATGTTTCTATTTTTCATATATTAGGGAAGAAAGGTACCTTCTAAATGATGAAACTGTAAGTTAGTGTTAGAAATAATGAATAAATAAGGCCTCTTTTTGGATGTTCTGATCATCTACAATATATGAGGTGTGTGTACGGCTTGATACATTTTTACAGATTCAACATCTGTGTTCTGTGTCTAATTTTGGGTGTGTTTGCACCTTTTAATCTGCACTCCTGTTGTGTGGAAAGAACAATAGCAGAATCACAGAATGGTGGGGTTGGAAGGGACCTCTGGGGATACCTATTCCAACCTCCCTGCTACAGCAGGTTCACTTCCAGCAGGTTGTGCAGGACAGTGTCCAGGCAGGTTTTGATAATCTTAAGGGACTCCACAGCCTCTCTGGGCAGCCTAATTGCTTAATACTTCCATCTGCTAAAAGACTTTCCTAGACTGTCAGCAATGCACACACATCAGTGAATGTTAAAATATTAAACTACTGGAACAGATTTGGCAGAAATCAAAGCCTTTTTTCTGGTAAGAATATTTTTTAACTTCAGATTGAATAAAATAGGCCAGAATATAACTAGAAAAGTTTGGGAACTGTTTCCTAAATGTGAGTAAATCTTTAATGTAATAGATATATGGTTTTCTAGCAACATAAGTTGTTGTGATTTTTCCTGAAATTTTAACTGCATATTCATCAAGGAACTGATTTGATGAAGCACTTAAGAATAAGCTTAATTATAAACTTGTGAGTAGTCACACTGTTGGTTTTATTTTAAGATGGTGAATTTGTTGTGTTCAGTAGCTTTGTTGATTTTTGAGGCATGGAACACACTTTGCTATTGTACTTAATTGTTTTTTCTTGTGTGCAGAAAAGTTTTTGGTAATTAATCTTTTTTGGGGACTAATTTTGTATGGATTCTACTAATTTCCTAATTTTTTGTTGCAGTGGTGTCGCTGAGCTGGTGAGGAGTGCAGAGGGGACAGGTGCCATGCTTCGGAGCAAATATACATTTTAAAAAGCTGAATGTGCTGATTTGATACCTCACTTTTAGCATTAGAGGCAATTTAGGAAGATCTTGTAAACAGTTCTGTTGTGGGGTAGATTTTCAATTGCAAACACTTTGCCTCTAAAAATCTCAACACGTTTTTTGGTGTGATTTTGTGTTTTGTTTTTTTTTTTTTTAATGAGTTCATGTCAGTCCCCTTAAATGAATCTTGTCAGGATATGGGTCAATATTTCTAGTCTTTCACAGGAGTAGTAGTAGAACCAGATAGTCTGAAGCCAGTTCATATCTCTGCTATTTTTAGCAAAAAATGTTTGGTAAAGTGACTATATCTTCAGGTTGAAATTAGATTTTAGTTCTGAATTAATCTTTGCTACAGAGAGACTTGGCTTTTTGATCTTCCTAAGGAACCTCTTTAGAAGTAAGAGAGCTTTGAATTCTGACAGGTGACTGACAGACAGTGAAGAAGAGCACAATGAAGCTTATGTTCCAAAGAAATCTGGTCATCTGAAAGGTCAGTTGAATTGAGGGTGGAAATAAACATTTTCCTGCTAATGCATTTTTAAAACATAAGTAATGTCAGCAAATAGTTCCGGAGAAATGTATTATAGATGTCTTGAGGTGACTCATGAGTCATTATTTGATGGCTCTTTCGAACATAAAAAGGCAAGAAAAAGAAAGGATGCTACTTGCCATGTTCTAAAATTCAGAAGATTAGATGATGCCAGGGAAGTGGCATAAACACTAATTGAAAAAAGAATTTTTTTGCATCTCTTTCCTTTAGATAACTGGAAATGCTGCTTCAGAAGTTGGAGTACATTTATTGTCAGGGAAGTAATTGAGATGATGAGTTTACAGATACTGCATGACAGGGTAGTGGGGGTGAACCCCAGCGCCTAGACTGGACAGTCTGAGATGGAAATTTTTTGTGTGGCATTCAAGATAGTGATTCTTATCTCCCTGCTGACCATGTGTGAATTTTTTAGGAATTCAGGTAATCCAGCACATCATATGCTGGCATGAAGCTTTTATGTCATTTCTGTATCTAAACTAATTAGAGCATACATTTATAATAAAATAAATGCTCTGATATCGGGAGTTTTAATTGTAAAACTTTGACAGGAAATATTTTGAGAGTACTATAAATTTAGCCCAGTGTAAAATCTTTCTGGGTGTTAGAGCAAATACTGACTGGTTTCCCACTTGGAGCACTCTGATTCAAGAAATTAAGCAAGTTGGCCAGTGTTACGGCCTTGTAAGAGAGGAAATTAAAATAAGGAAAAAAAGGAATGGATCTCAAATTCCTTGTTGATATTTAAATCAGAACAGGATTTCTTCTGCAGATAAGAGTTTATAGCCTGTATCCCTTCTGCACTGGCCCCATTGATATACTTTTGGTTGTTATTCAAGCTATCTGTTACAGTGTCAGCTGAAGAAACACACTTTCCTTCTCTCATCTGTGCTCTCAAATTTGGCATCAGTCTGTTGGGCATTTATGCTCAAGTAACTTTGATTGTTGTGCAGCTTCTTGTTTTGGCTATTTTAAAGCCCAATACCTTGTTCTTTTTGCAGGCTTCATGACTATCCAGCTTTACACAAAAGAGACTGTTTCTTTGTGATGCTGCTGCTGATCTCTGACAGATTGTGTATGTGTTTGTGTCCAAGTTTAGCTGAGTAAAAACCTGGCCTACTTTCTAAAGATTTTTTTCAGGTTGTAATAAATGTGCCAAATTTGGAAGCAGAGAAGATTGTTCGGGATGTCTAATTTGCATGCCAATACTTTGAGTGTATTTGCAGATCATTAGGGCTTCTTAGCAGTGCTGGATTGTCTGGGTGGCTTTGGTGCTGTACCTTCCTCAATGTCACCTGCTGCTTTGGGAGAGTCAGTTTCATAAGGGAACTATGAAGACTTTCCACATAACTCTTCGCACTTTTGAAACTGAGAAAAATTGTTTTTACCATAGAGTCACAATGATTGGGGAAGACCTCCAAGACCAGTTGACCAAATATCACCATGCCCACTAAACCATATCACAAAGTGCCACACCTGCTTATTTTTCGAACACTTCAAGAGAGTGACTCTAACACTTCCCTAGAGGTCTTTTCCAATGCTTGACCACCCTTTCAGTGGTTAACCTCAAGCATACTCAGTTGCAGGGAAAAAGAGCAGGCTGTATATGCTTTTGTTAATATATATATTTTTTCAATTTAATTTTAAAAAGTATTTGTTATGCTCCAAAAGCCAACAGTAATATTTATTTGTCTTAAAGTAGTCAGGAAGCACTTCTGCTTCAGATCAGATGCCTAAAAGGCTAGAAATGAGTCACAGGCCAGATCCCTAGCTCATAAGTTATCAGTTTGAATGAAGTAAATTGGGTGGTAACAGATTAGACTGATTCTATATTCTGTGCAGATTTTCTTTTAACTATATGAAATCCAAAAAGTCTGTTTATTCCAGGTTATTTCCAACATGGGGAGATGATAGAAGTCTTTTGAACTCCTCAAGGATTCATCTGGTGTTGAAAGCTCATTTGTGATGGATAGTGTTACCTGAAATACCTCTTCCTGTAATGACTAATTGCACTTTAAAATACTAACTCTTCAGTCCTGCTCCTTTAAGGAAATAGGACAGTCCTGGATTTTGTTCTTAAATGGTGCTGAAAGGCTTCTAAAAGTTCTTCCCAAGTTTTTAGGAGAATTTCAGTATTTTCAGGTACATTCAGGAAAAAATTCAGGAATTTTTGGTTAAAAAAAGGTGCTTTTGTTGTGTGTATCTAATGCACCTTGAAAGGAAGATGTGATCTACCCAGAAACAGCACACAGCTTTTATAAACTTCGATTGCATTATGGATTTGATATTGATTGTTAATATGATTCTCAATTGCATTGTAGTTTCTTTTTTTTCGGTGTTGAATATTTTACTGTATTAATCCTTAATTTAGGATTTTTCCTCTGTATTTCTTTATTTTTCTGCTTGATTTCAAGATTTTTGTCAGGTACATAAGATGAACTGTGTCAAATCAGTCATTAAAATAAAACAGCGCCACATTACAAAACGTAACCTACTTGAAATTTAATAGAAATGTGTATGATGGTAAAAATTTGACCTCAGCTCATTTTAGAGGTAAGTGTAGATGGACAGATTGTATTGGCAATGTTATAAGTGTCTGTACTTGTCAGCATGTAAAATATGCTAGAGGGGATAGATGACTGTGTCCTTAGTTTATGGTTACCATCTGGTACCTATTCTCCTTTGTTGTTTCTCCCTACAGCTTCATCCTGTGCCCTTTAGCATCATAACTGCAGATCCAGCTCTTTAGGACATCTTTCCTGCTACAATACAAATTCTCAAAAGCATGTAATTTGACCTAAAAATTATTTTGTATTTAATTAAAGAAATAAGTGCTCTAACATTCACACTTGACAGTGATACTATTCCAGTGGGCAAGGGAAGGGCTACAGATGTAATTTATCTGAACTTCTGTAAAGCCTTCGACACAGTTCCCCACAGCATTCTTTTTTCAAAGTTGGAGAGAGATGGATTTGATGAGTGGACTCTTAGGTGGGTAAGTTGTTAGACACTTGCATCCAGAGGGCTGTGGTCAGTGGTTCGGAATTTTGCTGGACATCAGTGACTAGTGGTGCCCTCTGGGGTCCTTAATGGGACCAGTGTCATTTAATACCTTCATTAATGACAAAGACAAGAGAATTGGGTGCACCTTTGGCAAATTTGCAGGTGATACCAGGCTGAGTGGTGTGGTTGGTGCTCCTGAAGGATGGGATCCCTTCACAGGCACCTGGATAGGCTTGAGAAATGGGCCCACAGGAATCTTATAAACTTTAATAAGAGCAAGTGCAAGTGCTGCACCTGGGCTGGGGCAACCCCTCATTTCAATGTGGGTGGGGATGGACAGATGGAGAGCAGCCCTGCCAAGAAGGACTTGGGGGTGCTGCTGGGTGAGAGCCTGGGCATGACCCAGCCATGACCTGGCCATGTGCACTTACAATCCAGAAAGCCAAACATAGCCTGTGCTACATCAAAAGCAGTGTGACCAGGGTTTGTTCAGCCTGGAAAAGAGAAGGCTTTGGGGTGGCCTAGTTTCAGCCTTCTAGAACCTGACGGGAGCCTGCAAGAAAGCTGGAGAGGGACTGCTTTCAGGAGCATGTGAGAAGACAAAGGAGAGTGGTTTCATACTGAAAGAGAATAGGTTTAGACTAGATACTAGGAGTATCTAGTTCTTTGCTGTGATGCTGGTGGAACACTGGAACAGGTTGTCCAGAGAAGTTGTGGATGCCCCATTTCTGGTAGTGTTGAAAGCCAGGCTGGATGAAGCTTTGAGGAGCCTGGTATAGTGGAAGGTTTCCCTGCCCATAGCAGGGTGATTGGAATTAGATGATCTTCAAGTTCTCTTCCAACCCAACCCATTCTGTTACTCTTTGATCAGGTAGAAGAATTAGTGCATGTTGGAAATTGTTTTCTTGTGCTGTTTAGGACTTGTATGGAACACTACTTTATCTACTACCAGGTCTGCATCTTAGTCTTCTGGTTCTATTACAGTATAGCCCAAAAATATGAAGTGTACCAATAAGGTTCACCTGAAGATTTTTGGCTCAAGATTTGTCTGAAGGTTGGGAGATGGGGAAGTTTTCGTTTTTGTCATTGCTGTGTTGACTGAGTGTACTGAGTGTGGTAGGAAGGGAATCGACCTTCAAAGAATGTGAGCTCTTGGAACAGTGTCTGACAGATGTGCAGAGGATGCTGATTGATATGGAGCACAATGCACCAGGCTGGTGCTTGACTGGGAGCTGTCTGAACAAGTGCTACTTCAACAGGAAGTGCGTTGTGCAATACACAATGTCAGTCTACTTTAACAAAGAAAACTTTTATATGGTCTGACTGTATAAGAGTACATATACATATGTTTATAAAGATTCCTTAAAAATATGCCTCATTTACTAGTGGTTGAGAAAACATACTTTCAAATGAAAAAAAAAAAAAAACCAGAAAAAAATTTATTACGTAGTAGGTGTCAGACCATTGCATCTGGTTCTTGGTTTACTTTACCTTGAAGTGTGAGCAATTGCTTTTTAAGAGGAGTTTTGGTAATGGGATTTTTTTGTTTGTTTGTTCTATTTTGGGCTGTTTTTTGTTGTTACTTGGGTTTTTTTTAAGAAAGATTGGAAAACCTTGGCATGTAAATAGTGACTTTTCACTACTAGCATTGTTTCTCATAGCTCCAGTCTTACTGTTATGTACCTAATCTGTGGAAGTGTTCATATATCTGGTTTTGATTGGCAAGTCAGCTGATAAAAACAAGTCATAAAATATCTGTGTTGCTAAGTCTTCTTTTTCCTCCTCATTTTTACCATTTGTGGATGCCTTTCTGCTATTCTTGGCATTCGTAGTCTTCACTTTTGTGTTATGCCTGATATTTGGTGCCTTTGTTAATAACAGGATTCTTTGTGTGTTTTTCATGTGAGTTTTAATATTTGGAATTCCTTTATTAGGTTGCTATTTCAGAGCGGCCAAGAACTCTGGCTTTTTTGCAGCTTGTTATTTCTTTCAGGAGAGAGAAATGAGAAGGCTGTAGTGTACTGTTGACTTGAACCCTTTACAAAAATTCAGCTTTGAAGCAATAACTCCCTTGAATAGACTGCCTACTTAGCAGTATGGGATAGACCTATCCTTTAATGCTATTAAATTTCTTGAAGCATTGCTTAGTTTAGAAAGTAGAACACAAACTGTAGTCCCCTTCTCAAAACTCAAAGTGATGATCACTCTTATTTTTGTTGTGAGCCCAGCACTGTGCAGCTACTTCAATTGTAAATGTTAAAAAACCACTTGCTGAAATCTGTCCTGGAAACCATATAGCCTTTTGAAAACACTGTCCTCGCAGGCTGTGTGCAGATTTGTGCAAGATTTCACAAGCAGTCACAGGCTATGCAGAAATCAACTTGGGCTGGGAAACTGTTGCTCCTACACAGGAAGTTCTTTGTATGACAGAACTCAGTGTCTTCAGCTGCAGTTCCAGAAAGAAGGTACAGTGCTCTTTCTTCATTAAATACAAATTCTGAAAACCCCTTTTTTTTTGTTCAATATTCTTAAACTGAGATACATCTCAGTTGTAATTTGAGGTGGACACAATGGCTTATTATCACTTTTACCTATATTTGCACAGTTTTGGAACATCGTATTAAACTGTGTCTGGAAGTGCCACTGAATGAGTGTGTGCTGAATGAAAATCATAGTAAAATATAACCTCTCATTTTACCTGAACTAATGGTGAGACTGACTTTACATAGCTTGAAAGTGTTGGGAGTATCATATGATGGTGTCACTTCATTCCCTGTTTAAAAATTTCTTTTAATTTTTTTTTCCTCTATCTGATACATACAACATTACTGTAATCATTTTGCAGCATCTCTGAGAGTGGTAGGGAAAAGTGAAATGCTGCATACATTGATCCTGAGAAGTCTTTAATCTCAGGTCCAGCTAATTACAGTTTCTGTCTTGTCATAGGATGGATTATTCATTATTTTATATATGACATTGCCAGTCTTCCTAATTACTACTGATCTGTTTTAGAGTGCAGCAACTTTTTAACTTAGAAAGCACACTGAAATTCTTTTGAGAAGGTGAATGATAAACTGTGTTTGGAGAAGAAAAGGCATTGTCAGTATCATTAAAAAAAAAAACACAACAAACAAAACCCAGCCCCAGTTTTATCAAATTCCATTCTATTTTTCTTGTATGTTACTGAAATTAGGATCTCTACTGCTTATACATTTGCCTGGATATGTTGCTTTTAATTTTTTTTCCTTGAAGATACTGGATTAAAATTTAACACTTAAAAAAACAGTTTCAGTTTTAGAATTGTTTTGTTTTTTTCATTGCAGTTGGCTCTGGTGGCCAACACTAGCTTGAGGAGAATGCCCTTATGGTGTTTACCAGATTTCTCTGGGTGTAGTGGTATTTTTCTTACAACTGTAAGTCTCAGGAGTTAGAGAACTATAGTGGTGCACTTCAGTGTGAGAGCCGGGCAGAGAGAAAGATGCTTCAGAAAGAAAATTTACTTTGTATCTGGAAATGCACAGGGGGGTTTTTGATCCCAGAATCTGTGAAGAAGAAACATCTGATAATGATGACAATGGCATATAACCTCTTGGGGAAAAATTCTGCAGGCATTACAGTGTGTGTCTGTCTACTGACTACTGTGAAAAACATTTCAGAGTAGTTTGATCTTTTGTTTTTTCAGGTAATTCTAAAATATTTATTATAGATGCTTCCTGAATACATATGAATTCTAAACATCACTTTATTTCCCACTGAAACTCTTTTGTAGTCCTCAACAGTGGAAATGAAAGACTACTTTCTGCTCTATCTCAGAAATACAAGGTTTTCTTCTCTCAAGCCATTATTCATTAAATTGCACTCAATCAATATTCACTAATGTGTTGGATATCTCTGAATTACTTTTTAGCTATAATAAACAAAAAAAATAATGTAGGCTCTTTCTCAGAAACACATTTCTATTTTGAATGACCTGAAGCTGGGGCAGTGATTACTGAAAATTAAAGAAGAAAAGAGTGGGAAAAATGATTATTGAGTTTTTGCTACACTAAGCCTGGAGAAATCCCCCAAAGCAAGAATTTAAATCTCAATGTTTAATACTTTTGCCAACATGAAAATAAAAACGCTACACTTAGTGTATTTTCATTGGAAAAAGAAGGAAAGGTGCTGGTTCTGGGTCTTTTCAGGAATCTTCTGAACAGCAATTCATTTTTCTTCTCCAAACATTAAGCTGTAAAAGCACTGCAAATGGTACAATCTTCTGGTGGACTTCAGAACACAAAGATGAGCAGTTGCATATGCTGACTAAAACATCTTTTTTAATGTATCTGTAGGAGATGGGGATATTGGTTTTTCTTAGTCATCTTGGTGCAGACAATAGAATATTACAGCTATTGGGAAACGCTGTGTAACAAAGCTTATGATTACGTACTGTCTGCGGTATTTTTCAGTAATGTGAAAAGAATTGCTGACCTTCACAAAGACAAATGCATTACATTAGTACCATGATGGCTCCTCTTCTCCCACAACCTTCAAATATTCTAGTGGGTGTTAAGTAAAATAGAGCACTCTGTGGAAGTGAAGAACTCATTACTGCTTCTGGCAGTATTGTGATTTCTTTTAAAAGGTTCTTAAAATGCATAAAATTAAAAACCCATCAGAAAGTGGAACAAGCACAGCTTTTGTACACAGAAACAGAGGAAGTAGAATGGATGTGAGAAAAGGCATTGCACTGCATATGAAATGCCTCAGTAGTGGATCATTTTGGGATGTATGACAAAGGACGGTACAGAAGTATATAATGGCATAGATCATAAAAGGAAGCAAAGGAGGTAGTTTACAGAAGGTGACACAAAGTCAGCTCATCTGTGGAGAATATCAACTCAAGAAGTATTTTCCAGGTCACTGCTAGCCATACTTGCCTTAACAGCTGTAGGTAACTTCAAATACCAAATTGCATGCAGTGGCTGACAGCTGAGACAGAGGTTCTCATGATGGTGAATGTGTGGTGGCTGCTTGTGTAGGAGAAGGATTTACTTTTGGGGATAATACAGCTTTTTGGAATTTCTCATTTTACTAAGTACCAGAAGATTGGTAAAGGCCAAGGAAAGTGTGCAAAAGAATGAATATCATTCTGCTTCTCCCCTTCCTATTTTTTTTTGTTTGGTTTGGTTTTTGTTTTCACCCTTTCAGGGGGAATGCAACTGAAGATTTGACTTTCTTTGAGAAAAACATTGGTGAAAAATAGTAACACTATTTGAAGATTCATGGAAGAGTACGGTTTGATCAAGAGCAAATCACACTAAACCAAATCAGTCTATCACTGTCTTTCAGAAGAAAATTTGATGCACTAGATATTTTCCTCTCCTAAAATCCCACTATGACTCTTGCTATCATGTAATGGATATGGCAGGGAAACCTAGGCTAGGTGACACAAAGCAGAGTGTAGCTAGAAAACTTCCTTCTAGTTGTCACGCGTTTACTTGTGAATTTTTAAGATTTGCAGAGTTCTGGTAAGTCTGATGTTGCCCTGTACTTCTGTGAGCGAGCTGAGTGATGGGGTACATGTACTCTGTTACATTTCCAGATGACATTTCCTCCTTAAGAACATGTTAGACAATTGTCAGAATGATACAGGCAGAGCTGATCCTCTCTTGAGGAAATACATGCATGCAGGAACTTTTTCCAATTCCATCTCATTTCACCATTGCTTTCTGGCACCTGCCAGCTCTCTGTCTGGCAGCTTAGGAGGGGGAGAAGGGCTTTATTTGTTTTTTTGTTTTTTTTTTAATATGCCAAAATTTCCAGGGACTACGAAACATCTGTTTCTTTTATTTTTGCCTTTAAGCAGAAGGCGGCATTGTTACAATAGTCTGGGTCCCTTGTAACTTCACTGGAAGTGGCTTCATTTGGTCCTTCTCTTCCATCCGAAGTGTAGCATTGCTTTTGGAAGGCCTCCTCTCCAGCCTGTGCATTCGAATGCTGAAGATAGTTGCAATAGTTTTATATAACCTGATGTAGTATAGGTTTGCTCTGCTAGAGCACTGTTTTATGCACATGCTCCATAAAAATTACATGATTGTGGTCTGGGCTAGAGGGTAATAGAGAGATGTAATTAAACAGTGTAGTTGTCATTGTCATTTGAGCATGTTTAGACTTGCATAGGCCTATTTTCTAGCACCACTTGAAGAAGAAACACAGTGTTTCAACTGTGAGTCTGTCTGCTCCAGTAGAATCAATTCTGGCTTCTCAAAAGGTCATAAAAATCCCCATTAAGCTCACGGCCATCGTCTTTTGAAACGCCTGAAAAGTGATCTGTATGTCGTTCTTCAGTTCTACAGATATTTTGGTCATCATTGCATGAGAAGAGCAATGACAATTCTTTAAAATGGGTTTGGTATACAAATTCCATTCCTTAACATTGCATTGCATTTATCCCAAAATAGATGCAAGCATACAATTGTTACTCTTCATAAGGTGCATGGTTGAGTTTTACTGATTCCATTGGCTCATTTCAGCCTGGATTACAAAGAAGAAGATGACCTTTCTCCAGCTCTAAATAGATTAGGTTAGTGGTTTCCCACCAGCTTGGAGCCTTTCTTCCAAATGTCCTCTCCTGATCCAAGCCAGATGTGGGCTTATATCTTTATTTGCTGTTATATTGAAAGTGTGGAAACAATTCAAGTTATATTACTTTTTTTTTTTTTTTTCTGAGTGATGGTGAAGTATTGCCATCAATAAAAACACAAAAAGAAAACATTCCTTGAAATACTAGTGAAGGGTTACTTATTCCTAAGTACAACTCTGTGCTCTTTTCCCATCTGAGACTTTACTGAAAGGCCACAAGGAATAAATAGGCATAAATTTTATACTCAGGCTAACAACAATCTTCTTAGCATCCCAGTATATGTCCTCCTCTAAACCATGTTATCTTATGGAAAAAGCATAGTAAGAGGAACCTTGTCTTTTTAGAAGGAAAATTTCTTTTGAGAAAATTGTTACAATGATTTTTTACCACTATGCTATTGCTCTTTCTCTCTCTTTCTCTCTCTCTCTCTATATATATAGATATATATAGATATATATATATGCATCTCTTAATTTTCTCACTTAGAAGTGAGAAAAAGTGAGAAAATGAAGAAAAACAATGGAAAAACAGGTTTCAGCATTACTCAGCAGAAGTTCAATGATTGATACTATGATGAAGGGTTTTTTTTTAAAGGTTGTAATTTACTGGGTGTAGTAAGTAATTATAGTTGTGTTACGGCTGTCAGCATAAATGAGCAAAATACACTTGGAAGTTAAGAATCTGTTTATGCTGTTTGTTCTGGAACTTGTTCACCATAATTTAAGGATTCAGTCTTGGTCTTTACTAGTATGATCTGAATTAATGAAGATCCCTTCTACTTTATTTCTTAATCAAAAGCTGATAGAAGGTGTGCCTATTTCTCTGTCCTCCTGCACTCTGACATCCACAATAATACTTTTTAAGTATGGTGAAATGCAGCTGAACATGGAAGACACAGTGAAAACCCCCATTTTAATGAACATGAAAGTTTACACAGTTATATGCTCAGCTAAAAGTGGCTACTACTTTAATTAGTCACCCTGTAAGATACAGAATGGCTCTTCTAGCTGGGTCTATGAGGCCTCATCTTACACAGCCAGATGAGTCATCAGTGACCTGACAGTGAGCAGGAGTTGGGACCTGCTGTCTTCCAGGAGCCCCCTCAACCCCTGAGGGGCCATGTGGCTTCACAGAGCCCACCTGACTCCTGTACCCAGCTCCTCGTGCTCAGAAACAGCTTCTGAGGGCTGCACTGGTGGTACCTACACGTGTGGGGGGTATGTGGGTGCCCTTGGTGTGATGCCTGAGTTCCTTCTTGGCTCTGGTGAGCAGAAGCTGAAAGAGGCAGAGGATGAGAGAAAGAGGAGTGGAAAATAGTGAAAGCAACTTCAGGAGTGCAGAGCTCCCAAAAGAAAGAGGTGGCTCTAAGTAAGACGAAACTGAAGGAGAATTTGGTAACAACAGAAGGTAGGAAATGAATACGGGCTGTAGGAATTTCTTGAAGGCCAGCCATGAAACTTCTTCCAGGTTATCTGAGGGGTGGACTGTGATTCAGTAGCATTTTTTTTTATCCAACCATTAAAAGTAAGATAAAGGTTTGAAAGCTGCTTTAGCCTTTCACCTTCTCCTTTAAGTGCTAGTTTCATAAACGATCTTAGCTCTGGTCCTTGGTGACAAATAATTGGTTTGGTCTGTCACATAATGCTGCAGAAGTGAGAAAAACCAGTACAAATACTATGTAACATAAAAATGTTCCTGTACCTTTGTTCCTGTTCCTTTTTCTTTGTACTTTGGAGAGTTGAACATGCTGGGGTGGAAGAATCATCCTCTGGAGGAAAACATCTGAAAAATGACTTTGTATTTACGCACATTTTGCCTCATTTTTGTATTTTTTATTTTCAAAAAACATGTTAATATGTATCATGTATTTATAGAAGAAAAGCTAAGTAATAATTATTTACAGAAAAATCTAGTGCAGGTGTCATGTCTAAAACAGGCAATCCATGGTGGTACACTTCTGAGGGCCTTGGGATTTCCATTCGAGCCCGACGGAGACAGAAAATTTTTACAAGGGATTGAGGCAAGAGATATTGTTTCTCTGAACAAAAGAAGAATAAGAGATAACTCTTCCTGTTTGCTAGAACCTCTTCAAAAACTCAACCTCTTTAATAAAAAAAAAAACCAAATCAAAAAATTAGTTATAGGAGAATATCCATGGCAATGATAAAGGTGGTCAGTGCAAGGACAGTTCCTATTAAGATGGTATTTTGTGGGCTTAGATTTAGGTCAAAGTTTTGGTTGCTTATGACCTTCGTGCCAGAGCAATGGGATGTATAAATACTGGTGAAATATTGTATATTGTAAGCATAGTCTGAGAGGACATGGTCTCCACTGTCACGCAGGATAGTGCCCATCAGCTGTGCCCAGGAGCACGAGGATTAGACAGATGAATCCAACTGAGAGAACAAAATGTTTAAACTGAAGCCCAGATTAGTAAAGGACATTGCAACCTGGTTACTGGAGAAAAATTCTCAATGCTCATTTTACCTGATCACAAAATACTGGTTGGTTGCCTTGGTGTGATTTTTTTTTTTGTTTGGTTATATAGTTTTTTGTTTGATTGTTTTCTTTTGTTGGGTTTTTTTTTGTTGTTGTTTTTTTTTTGGTTTTTTGGGTTTTTTTTGTGCATGGGGGTTTTTTGTTTGGTTGGGGTTTTTTTCAGGGGGCTTGAGTGTGTGTCTATGCTTTCAGAAGCTGAATTACTATGAGGTTTTTTTGTGGTGGGAGACTAAGATGTCTCAAGAAATGAGTACACGAGGTTCTGCATACATACTTTAGGATAAAATATGGTTAATTCTGAGATATACCCACATCGAGTGGACATAGATATCCATGCACCTGCATTGCTTTGCTAATAGATTTTTTTATTGTCTTTTACAACATCATACTAAAATAAAATAGGTGTCTAAAAAGCATTGCTGTATTTGGATATGATAGATTATATCATGCATTACTAGCTTTCTGGGACATAGATGAAGGTATCTGCCATCTCTGTTTTACTACTGCTGTGAGAAACATAATGCAGTATCTACTTCTTTTAGTCAGAATTTTGATTAAATTTTCTGCTTTCACAATTTATTACATGGCTGTGTAAATTGGATGAGCTGCTTCATTTCCAAGTAACATACATTCTGAAATAACAGCATCCTCTCTCACTTTACAGTCTTATATCTGAGGGTGACAATTACTTAATCATTTTATAGTTTCTTTTGATTGCTGCATAGTATTAACTTCTCATTTGCGTAGTGACTCTATCCTGGGAAAAGAGCCTCATTTTAGTAGCCTCTGTACAATGCACCAAAAAAAGGTGCTTGGTCAGCTAAACCTTTAATGAGCTGGTTTGTGTTTAATAGATCAGGTTTACATATTAGTTAATGTAACACATACCCTTAAAGCTACAAAAAGTGATAAGTTATATATACTATGCTGCTTCCCTTGAAAGCTATGTGTATTACTGTATGTATTACTAAGAGACTGTTTCAAACTTTTAGTTAATAAAACTGAGAATCCCTGCAAAAAATTCTGAAGTTCAGTTCTAAAAGCCACCTGTCCTCAGTAAACCTGAAAAAGAAATACTTACGGATTACATAAGTACTGTTATTTTTGTAGATTCACTAGCTTTCTTTCAGAGACCTGAATACAGATGACAAGGGTAAAATATTGTGCTTTTCTCCTAATCCGCACTGCAATTTGCAATTAGCATGCTTCATAATGGGTTTACATTATTTTGTCATCATTGTTGAATTGAATGGGGTTAGCTGAGTCACTGAGTGATTGTGGTGCTTGAATTTCTAGCTTAAACTGTGCTGTTATTTCTATGAGCACAATACTAACATGTTTCCTTAGAAATGAAGTCATAGTGTCACTAAAGGGTTTGGTTTTTGAAGTTATCCCTCACTGTTTCCTTCAGGCAGAAACCTTGTTTCACTCCTAACCATTTTTAACTCTCCTAAACAAGTATTTATTTTTGTCCTTTCATTTCCCCTCAATTAGTCTTTAAAAGAATTGTGGCTTTGTTTTATGGAATTACTAACAAGGTCAACATTTCAGATGTATTATTTTCTTACCATCCAAATCCTCTTTTCATATACCAAACCAGTTGCTTTGCAATTCTGAAATAGAAATGGCTTCTAGCCATAGAGCTGAACTAAGAGGAAGACGTGATGGGCAGACTTTTTCTGACTTGAATCACAGAATGGTTTGGGGTGGAAAGAACCTTAAAGATCATCCAGTTCCAACCACCCCCGGCCAGGGGCAGGGACACCTCCCACTAGACCAGGTTGCTCAAAAGTTGAGTCTCTGTCTGTTCGCACTTTTGTGCATATTTTTATCTGGAAGGCAGTTTGCCATCCCTAAAACAAAGGCAGAACACAGCAGGATCAGCCAGGAGTCTCCCAAGGGCTGGCCTAGGCAGGGAGGGTGGTAGCCCTGCAGAAGAAGATTCATCATCCCCTGTGGATTTTTTTTTTTTTTTTGAATGGTTGTTTATTTCATATCTTGGTGTTTAAGGAAAGTTACAAAGGAATCTACCCTCAGGGATTAGTACTCAGTTCCTGCCTGTATTCCTGTGTAATTGTGATTCTTTCAAATAAGTGGAAGGGTATCAGTATCTAGACAACTGATTTCTATAATGCTTTCAAAATCCTGAGCCTTGCTCATGAATCTCTCACCTTCTGGGGCAGTGATTCTTCTCTGATGTGTGAGATTCCATTTAATGTGTTTAATCCTCATTTTCCTTTTCAAAGAGCAGCAATTGCAATACACAGCTATTACACTTTCTTCAGTGCTCTAATCCTAGGTGTGAGTTAGGGTTTATCACATTATTTTGTATAAGGAGTATGACACAAAAGAGTGATTAGAAAACAAACACTTAATGGGTTATTGAGGAGAGAAAGTGTTAATCTGAAACTGTCAAAATGTTTTCAGTGTGGAAGCATGTATCCATCACAATTTTATTGTTTCACAGAAAGGTAAACTAAGTATGTTAAGTTCAGAACTCAAAGAGAATGACTTAATGAATAATATTTTGCTATAAAATAACAATAAAATTTTTATTAGAAATACTGTAATAAATATCAATGTTTCATAATATATTTTCATGGATTATTTCTAGAGATGGTATTTTTATGAAATGTGTTCGTGGTAGTCTTTTACAATTTTATCTAATTTGTAACACTGAGTGTTTTTGGAGATGTATTTCCATAGATTTGCTTAGTGACTTGTTCTGTGTTAAAGACTGTATCACAAAGGGAGTTCAAAAATTAGCTTCTTAAAAATAATACTTAAAAATAGCTTTTTTTTTGTTGGGTACTTCATGAGGTCACAGTTATGCCAGTGAAGGATGAGTGGTGATCTGTCTTTGTGCAATCTGCATTAAAACTGTAGCAGTTTTCAGAGCTCTTCCTTCTTATATTTTAAAAATGGTTTCAGACATGACTTATCACTAAAGCAGAGACAGTTTCACTGGTGCTGGGTGAAAGTGTGTGATCTGTCCATGATGGTGTTTGGTGTTCTATAGTAACCCACATGCTGATGTAAAGAAGCAGCTGAAAAATTGTAAAGGCTGTCTCACTTCTACAGGAAGTGCAGAGTAATTTTGTCTGCTGAAATAATTGATCAAAAGATAATTTTTAACTCATAAAGCAGTGTTTTGCATTTTTTTTTGCTGTAATACCTAATAATTTTCCTTAGTGATGGGAAATTCCTTTAAACCAATTAAAAATCAAAATACAATGTTTAACTTGCAATTGTAGTGTACCTTTTTTGCATAAGTGGAACAGATTTGATTGGGTTTTTTTTGGCAGGGGAGAGGGGCTGTGCACTGCTAAAGCTCTAAGGGCTTTAACCATATGAATTTTTCCAAATCCAATTATATCTTGATTATTATTCACTCAGTCTTGTATATCATTCAGTAACCTTTCAAGGGACAGAAGCTTGAAACTTATAGTAACAAAGATGCTCTTAGACATATTTAAATTCCAGACCTCTGAGACCAGGATGCTGTGCTGGAGGGTGGGCTAGCATGGTGTGTTTAGCCTGCAGATGCTCAGGCCACTGCAGTTCCAGTGGGATTTGTCTGTTCCATACAGGCTGGGTGGTGATGGTGGTACCTTTCCATACACCTGTCTTCTCCCCATTCTTTCATTTTTGCAGGCAGTACGGTTTTTTCCCCAGTAAAATGAGATGGAAACTACAGACAAATTAAATATGTTCAGTGATGTGGAAATTCTGCAAAGGTTTGGGGACAGATGTCAAACCAGGAACCAATCTTTGCTTGCACTGAAAGGAAGTCGTTCTCATGCATGTGGAAGACTTGTTCCCTGCAGCTGCTTGAGCCCTTCCCTTTTCTCTCCACCTGGGGATGCAATCCTGTTTAACAAGAGGGAAGTGCTTGGTGACTTCCTGCTGAATCCTCATGACCTAAGTAAATCCTCATGACTTGCTAATTAAAGTATGTTATGAAAACAAGATCTAATGTAATAGAAAAGTAAACCATAGTCCTGTAAGATTGTAAGTCCTGTAAATTATATATTTATATATAGTCCTGTAAGATACAGAATTTATATTTATCCCACATAATACTTGATATAGTAATAAAATATATGATAATAATAAAATATTAATTAGCTATATAATTATAGTAAAGTAATGGGCATTGACAAGAAAAGTTGCTGGAGGACTATTCTGTCCTAATCTAAAAGCATGTTGTTTAAATAATTTAAAGGAAGATAGCAAAATCAGAAATTACTGTGGAATGGAAAACATAAATAAGTGTCTTGGGATTATGTGGATACCAAGATGGGGTTCTCTAAGAAGAATGTAGGAAGTTCATGAGGGACTGACAACACATTATAAATGTATGCAAGAATTGCCCAATGTAGGATTTTTAAATAACCTGAGAAATAAAGATTAGATATGCAAGCATTTTCTATTGATCTTTTGGATCAGCAACACCATTTGGAATTTACAATTCTGTAGGTTCCTGTATGAGCTCTCACTTTAGATTTGGTAGCTGTAGTGATAGATTTGGGTCTGACCAAATAGCTTTAGGATGAAGCAAAAGGGTGAAATAAGTCCACCTCAAGAAATATGTCTGCCTTTGTTATTCTGATAAGAAAATATTATACCTTTGTAGCTTGACTGTGACTGACTTGATATGCTCTACTCAGAAAAGAAGATAAGCTATACTTGAAAATAAAGCACTGGTCCAATTGAATAATTTATTCTCTATTTATTGCAGACAGTTTTGTAAAATGAATTCCTTCAGTGCTTCAGTTATGTTCCTGGAAGCTCCCTGGTGGCTTAGCTTTAATATGAAGGCAGCTATAATTTTGTGGCTCATCTGAGCTAGTAAAGGCAAGGTAACAAGTTTTTATTTCAACATTTTGCTCAACCTTGTACATAGTAGACCTCAGTCAGACTTTCCTATTTCTGTGTCTCAGACAGCTGAGGGTTATAATTCCCATGTAGCTGATGAACTTTGAAACTGGTGTGTTCATGAGAGTGATTTAATGCTGTGTGTTCTATCTGAACCTTTCCTACAACACTGCAGTGATTGCCTGTTGTCCTTTCTTTGTGAAAATTTCATCCTGTGAGGATATTGTCAAAATGCTGGGGAGGCAGATTATAATGCTTCCCCTGGTCCTCTGTCTGTTGGGGGAAAGTAGAAGGGGGGACTTCGTAAACAAAGTATGCTTGTGTGGGTTTTTAAATTTGTTCTGGTTTTGTTTTTATTTGGATTTTTTGGTTTGTTTGGTTTTGGGGCTTTTTTGTGTGTGGTGGGTTTTTTTTGTGGTTTTTTTTTGGGGGGGGAGGCGTTTTTTTTTAAATTTATTTTCTGAATCCGTAATCTTTTTGTCCATTTTTAGATGATGGTAACCTCTGAAATCAATCATCAGAATCTGAAACAGGGATTGTGATGGATTCTGTCCTTGCAGTGCCTCCAGTATGTGCTGTTTTGAATTCAGCATTATGTGAACAGATGGTTGTTACAACTTAGCTTTCTGGTGTTCTTAATAGTACAAAATTATTGGAGTATTAAAAAAAAAAAGGCAGTAGCATTTTCCTTGTTTCCATTCCTGAGTTGGATGAGAGGGAAGAAGTGGCCAGCAGAGGTGGTTTTCTCTGCAGAGCAGACTGAGGAGCAGCATGGAGGCAACGTGCTGCCCATGTGCACAATTCCTCTTGACGTTAATGGCCCTTATGAATATAAAGTGGGGCTAGCATGCAGTGATTACACATGAAGAGCCAAATTATTATTGGTAATGATGATGTGTATATGTTTCAGTGAAGGCTGGATTGCTTCTAATGGGTTTTGTTTTCAATTCCCATGTTTAATGTGAGGTACTTCTGGCTCCTGAGTTCTTGTTTAAAATAGGATTCCCATCTTCTGCTGTCTGTGAAATATGATTCCTGGTTTCTCTCCATTGATATATGCACTTTTATTTTTGCTGTTCCTTTTTTTTTTGAGGGGGTGTGTGGTGGTTTTTTTGGTTGCCAGGTTTTTGTTTTTTTTTTTTTTGTTTATTTGTTCTTGAACTGTCAAAATAAGCAGCATATTTTCACCTTATATAAGGTATAATTTGCACCTTATATAACTGCTGTGATAAGAGTACGAAATTTTGCAGAAAATAACCCCCTTGTGTTCCATCTTGTCCTCAGACATCAGAGGGGTGGGGTGCAGCTGGCCTTAATTTCTGATTTATAACCAAGTCAACACTATAGGTCTGGTTACATTGAATCTGAACTTTCACCATGACAAAGTGCAGTTTCTTGAAGCAACAGGTTATAGATTATTGTTAGATTGCTGGTGATAAATTCACTCAGCCTGAAAATGTGAGTATGTACTGCTCTGTACAAGTGTCCTTGTGTGTACTTTGATGTGGTTAGAGGTAGAAATCTTATCCAAGAGGTGTCCCTGCTTTGGAGAGCAGAGCGAGGAGCAAGTCTGTCAAGTGAAGTTTGTTTGTATTCTGATCCTCTCTAATGGAGGATTTCAAGTATAATTTTTTTACTTTTTTAGAAAAATGGAGGTGTGACTGTAGTCAAGAATAATTGCTTACATGTTGCTGCCATCAGAGATGGTGGGGGGAAGATGTTTTCTCATTTTCATATCGGTTGATGTATTCTTTTAAATATATAAATTAAATGATGAATAATGAGGTTTTTGTCCCCTTCAGTCAAATTGAGTTTTTTAGCTTACGCTTGAAACAAAGACAGCAATAGAACTGTCTAGAACACCTCAGTATCCTCCTCCCCCAGCTGGGGAAGTGGCAGTGAAGTTCCTCTGACATCTGCCAGAATTTTACTCATATTGGTAATCTCCTTGAAGGACCGGATTTATTACACTGTTTGTTATGAATGGAGGAGGGAGGGTGAGGGTAATGGCTGGCATAGAGATCTCCTGTGCTTCACTGAGATAACATCAGGCTATGAGGCCTTCAGTCCACCCTAGACCTCATTCCGCTGTTAAGCCCAGCTCAAGCCCAGGTGCAAGATGAGCAAGTGGCCCAAGTCATGATTTTTTGCTAATTTCACCAGCATCTCTATCTTTACAAGACAAACCTGTCAATCTCCCACAATAACCAATTTAAACAATGAGGGAAGGCAATACACAGAGGCAGCAGGATGCAAGTAATGGTGGAGTGGAAGCAAGGCAACTGGGATTTTAGAGGAGGCAGGGAATAGGAGAAAAAGCATTCCTGCAGCTGGGGCTGACTGTGCCCAGGCAGTTGGGAAGGTGTGACCACCACGAGGAGGCTGTGCTGGGGGCAGTGCAGTGTGGGGAGGGAATCAGAGCCCTCATTCAGGTCCTCATCTCCTAGATGGCATGCATGCTTGTACTGGATTCACAAGGTGCAGCAATGGAAAATCTCAGAACACTCTGGAAAACCTAAGCAAGTCTGAGTCACTCTTAGCTGACAGGCCTTACTTAGTCTCTTTTACCCTTCTGTTCCTCTCTGAGTTTCTGTATTTGGCAGTCCAGCCAAAGACACTGTCAGGGGTGCTTCCCACCCTGCCATTTGATGATGTGGATGGTGAAACTGCATGACAGGTGATGTTTGGATGCTGGCTTGCTCACGGCAAAGAGCAGACTATGAGCAGCCAGGCTTAAAACCTCTGCTATTTAAAAAAACCCAACCCAAACCAAAAAACCTGATGAAAACCAAACCTCCAGAATTCTGAAAGTTTTTTTCTGGAAAAAGGACTTAGTTGGTACATCAAGAGTCTTCTTTGCTGGGGAAAAAAATCGTTAGGTGTTTTTGGTCAGTCTTTTCAAGGGACAGAATGCCAGTATGCTAATTATCATGATAGTGAAATTTTTTAGAATTGCTGTTGGTGAATCTTAGTGATGCATATGATTGAAATTGTGAAATGGAGCTTTCAAAGAAGAAAATAGCCAGAAAAGCCATTACCTTTAGAAGGAAAAAATAATGTGAAATTAATTGTTTGTCCTAGGAAACCTTTATAAAGGATACCCTTCCTCTCTTTGTAAGTAAGAGGAGCAGGAGATGGTCATTTTGAACAGAAAAACACTTTAATACTTTGTGTTCCACAGTCAACTTCAGTGCATGTCTTCTGACAAACCAAGGGAGGAGCCATGTTGTGAGTTCAACTGAAAACCTTATCTCAAGATCTGGGATATGAGTAAACCCAGAGGGAATTGTTCTCCAAGACATATCAGAGTAACTCCATTGAGTTCATGTCATTTATTTCCACTTTTTCAAAGTGCTTCATTTAAAATTAGGTGAGATTTTTCTCAGGCAACTCTAGTTTTGTGTAGTAATTACTAGTTTATCAAGCGTGGCCGTTACTTTCCAAAATATTTTTATTACAGCTTTAATAAATAATTCAAGATATATCATAATTTTCATTGCTGTCTCAAGACTGAGCGTTTCTAGTGGCCTTCAGGCAACTGCTTAATTTATCCAATGCACATTATGGTATTGGAAAAGTATCTCCATCTTTAGGAAAGGAGGTACATATTCAAGGCTAGGAATAGCTGGCATAGCAGTTGGTTTATGCTGATATTTTATTTTGGCAACCACCAGCTTTCTGACAACATTCAGTGTTTGCAGCTGTCCCTATTAGGACATTAGCTCATATGTCTGCAGTAAAGATTTCCTTTCTTTAGTTACAGTAGAATGAGACAAATATTACATTGCATTTATTTGTCTTTTCAGTTAATTCATGTTTGTGCTAGAAGATGTGCACACAGGAGTGCAGGAGAGAAGGGTATTGGAAACAGAAGTGGGTGGGAAAGAGTAGAACCTGCAGAACTTGGTAAAGAGCACCCAAATTTGGCCCATGGGGCAGAAGGAGATAATTATGGCAGGAAGAGAGAGGTGTGAGACAGTGAAAGTATGTTGGATTGGGAGTTCCTTTGGGGTTAGGAGAAGCAGAAGGTTGAATGCATCTGCTCATGATGCACCGAGTTTGGCTTTTACCCATATATCTTAAAGGTCCTTTTTGACAGAGAATTGGATTCACTCTCAAAATACTAACTTGAAAAACAACCCAACCTTTCTTATTTTTTTTTCCTTCTGAAATGTGGTTTGGAACTCTGAGTTTCTTCCAGGTACACTGTTGGCAAAATGTGAATCCTGAACCTTTAAATCTGCAGTGCAGACCCGTTACAGTGGAGGAAAAGAATAAATTTTGATCATCCTGGGGACCCAAGTGTAAGAAAGCTTTTTATACTGTTTCTTTGTATCAAAACTGTTTGGTAGGTACCATAATAGGGATCCAAAGCTGAGTTTGAGATTCAGGTATGAGAGGGGACTGCTCTCTGTTGATTCCAGAAACAATCAAAAAAGAATTACCTTGCATGATCAGCCCAAGAGTCTGTTAATTTATTGGCTTGGAAACAGTTGAATAGAACTACTACATGCATGGGATAAAATTGCTTCAGTTTATAGGGAAGCATAGGAAATCTTGTAAGTAAAAGGTGTATGAGAACCTAGAAACATGGCTAAAACTCTCTTAAAAGGAGGCAGAATCATAGATTTTCTGCTTGGCTTCTGAAAGAAAGATGAAGTGTGATCTAGTTGGAGTAATAACATTTAATTAAAATTGAGCATTCATGAGAAGCAAAAATATGATTTTATTGGCTTTTTTTTTTTCCTATGGATTTTCAGGTAGGAGCATATGTAAAGTCACTGAAGCATTTTTGTGAAGCCTTCTAGTATTTGGATTCAAATTGGTGCTGGTAATGCCACTCAAAATTAATGGAAAAGATAGAGGATAGTATCACAGTTATGCAGAAAAGGTAGTACTTGTCTTTTTGTCTTTTTGTCGTTTTGTCTTTGTTTCTTTATTAATTTATTCAGTGCATATCGAGCTCAGGACCGGTGAGCAAAATATTGACAACTACAGAACTGAACCCAACTACTGAGTCAATCACTCTCAGAAATGAGTACTTGTTGCATTCTCAAGTGACCATTTGGTACACCAAATTAACATCTCTTGCCTGGCGTCATCGTAAGAATGCCTTAGGGAAATGGCACTATGCCTTTCCTAAGGAATAACAGAGCTCGTGTGCAATACATGGATAAGATACTCCTAAGTCCCCCATGCTCACGGTGTTAAAACACCAGGCCAGGTCTGGACTTCATACTTCCTCTCTTTTTTTTTTTTTTAAGTATTAATTGTATAGTTATGGTATTGTAGTGCTAGGTAGAGTTAGTGATAAACATTTTATGGGAAAAAAAAACTTATTTCAGAAATCATGCTTGATTACTCTAAATCCAGTGTTAATAAGCATGCAGGAGGTAACTGTTGGTCCATTCATCTCACATGTTCTGAGACTGTAATGAGTCAAAGGATACTTCCTCCACACACCCCAAATCTCCCTGTCCCAAATCCTCCAGCTGCATCAAATCTTGAAATTCAGTGAATTATTCAATTGCTTTTTTCAAGGCAATGATCAGATTCAAGGCCGCCTTCTTGAAGAAGGCACCAAGAGGTTGCCTTTTTGTCCAAACAAAGTTTGGTCCATCATGAAGCTGGCTTCAGACAGGATGCTCCAGGCAGAAGTAGATGGGTCACTCTTCCAACATCTTGGCATTAGGGACTCTTATCCATTTCTCCAGTTAGTATTCTGTTGGGGTAACTCTTGAAATCAGGCTAGGAAGTTTCGTACCTTGTTTTGTACAAGTGATACAAAGTTTGCTCTGGTTACATGAATTCCAGGTCTTGACCATTTTATCTCGTGTTTTCGCTTGAACGATTACATCAAGATTGAAACTTTCTGTTACTACTAAGTAAAAGTGTAATTAATATAGGGCTAATGCTTTGACAGGGAAAAAAAAATCTCCAAGCTAGACGCTGGTATTAATTGGACACTGAACTGCTTGAAATCATTCATTAGCCTGTAGGTTCAGCATTCCCAGTCAGCTGCAGTTTCATTTCAGGGAGAAAGTGATAAGATAATCTCATTTTAATTAAGGTGATATTATAAATTAACCTGTCAATAAATGGCATTAACTTTTTCACCAGTGCAGTTACAAGTGGATGGATTCATAGCACTGTTCTTTTGCCAAAAGACAAATAATGTATCCAGTGCCAAGCTGTTAAATACGAATGAATAATTTATTTAACGAATTTTGTCTTTCTCTGTTCACAATATGACTGACTGAGCACCAGCCCTCTCCAAATGTTCTGTTCTTAGTAATTACTGTGAATTTTGGACCTTACTGCTTCAACTTTGCTACCCAGCATGCTAACTCCTTTGCTCTATTTTGGACAAGATAAGTACATTGTCTTTTAATTTCCCTGATTCAGCTGAGAACTATTTTATATTAAAGGTTTTGGTGGGAAAGCATATTGGTAATTAATTTTTAAATTCAGTTTCTGCAAAAGGTTAGCATGTGTGTTCTCTGTAAACCTAATTGTGAAAATGATCATGAAAGTGAATCTACAGTGGCTCAGACATCAAAGTGAATTAAAAATGTGGTGAACTGCAGAAATACTTTATACTATATCTGGTCAGATCCAGGTCATTATTCTCTTTTGAAAGATTATTAGGGCTTTTGGAAGAAGAGGGAACTATCTCCAAAAACATTACTTGAAGAAAATTGGCTTACTATGGGCATCTAGTGTAAAGTAACATGTAATAAAATTATTTCCAAGATTTGTAAGTGCTTGTAGGTCCAGCTGTTTTTTACTGAACTGTTGGTGCTGAAGAAGCTCTCTTTAGAAGATGGTCTACATGTTTAGTGTCTTTTGATAAAATTTAAAACCAAACCAAAAAGTAGGGCTTGTTCTGGTTTAGTATACTGTGGTAAAAAGGAAACCCAGGGTCCCTGGAAGTGGGGTTGTGTTGGGATGAGACTTATGCTGGAAGTGTTGCAGAGATCTGAAGGGGTAATCCTGAGGTGTATATGGTTGGGAACATCCCTGCTGCTCCTCTTCATGAGTAGCTGCTGCTGCTGCATTTTAGGCTCATCTGCTGCTCCTGCTGGTTTGCCCCATGCCCTATATAATCTGGTTTGCATGAAGGCATTTGACATTTTAAGTTTTTGGTTTTTTTTGGTTTTTTTTTTTTTTTAGCATATTTTTTATTTTTTTTCATCTTCTGACATCTGCATACTATTTAAAATAGCACTACTATTCACTACTATCCCATCTGCTTCTTGAAGGCTACCAAATGTGCTTCTGTTGGAAAAGATGCTGTGTCTTTTTTCTCCTGCCCTTTTAGCAGACACCTTGGTGGCTGTTGCTGGGGGCTGGGGAGATCTTTTTCCCTGTCTGAATGTAAAAGAGGGAGGCACAGTAAGGAGCTGATGTGCAGTCTCAAATAGAGGCTGGAGAAATAGGGTTTCAGTATTCATTGCTGGAGCTCTGCTGGGAGCACCTGGGGGACGGAGGTCAAAAATATTTCAAGTACAAATTCAGTTTTTTTAGTCCCTGAACACAGATCGTTTGCCTTACCTGGTCTGTCACAGGCAATAGCTTTTAACCAGTCTTTAAAATTGATTGGTCTGATTATGTTTATGGCACAATGGCTTCTACTGAAAGTCTCTGTCCTGTAGGAAACCAGGACCCAGGCCCTAAGCATAAGAGCTTTGAGCAGTAGTCAATTATTTGATAGCTGGCTTTCTTCCTGCTATTTCCATTACGTTATATGTGGTGTTACCCTAAGGCATATTGGGATGCTGAAGTGGAACTTTTTTAATTACTATTTTTGATTGATCTGGGAGGGCATGGGCGGGGGGTATGAGGATCTGCTAGTTAAACTTTAAAATAAAAAACAGTAGCAGAAAGAAAACGAAAAACAAAACCAAAGCAAAAAAAAAAAAAAAAAAAAAAAAACAAACAAACAAACAAAAAAAAAAAACCCCACAACTTGAAGCCGCAAGGCACTGAGCAGTGTGATTCAGTTACACTGAATCACAGTTATTCAGTTATTCTGCCTTTGCAAAACATAATAATTACTTTTAAATTCTTATTTCCTGTCTGAATTAATTGCATTTTGTACTCAAATATGTTCTTCTGAATTATTCTGTTCTTAAGTGACTTCCTGCTTAATTGCATTTTTAATTATGTGCCCTTCATAGTAACATAAATGTTTGTATTTGTCTCTTGTTCCCTAGTTTTAGATATATTCTCCCCACAGTCCGTACATTTCAGTAATGCTTTGAGCTCCACTTTGTTTGCCTGAGCTCACTGTAGGTACCAAAGGCTGTTGATTTTCTGTGAGTTGGCAGTTTTACCTATCTTAGGGAAGACTAGGCAAATCCCACCTTATTGTACAGTACTGTAGCAGCAGGGGCAGGAGAACTGATATTGCTCAGAGACTTCCAAAGGATCCATAGCCTTGAGAAAAATGTGGAGAAAATACAGATTAAATAAAGGAAATATTTTTTTTTTACATCTCTAACAGTGCTGTGACTCACCAGGAGGCAAGAAAATAAGTTGATTTTCCTTCAGCCACTTGAAGGGACTATGTATACACTTTTCTTAGGTTGTTGAATCATAAGTAGAAAATTAAAAAATGACCATTGGGGGATTTCATCCTAGGTGAAAGAAGCTCCTCTCAGCTCAAACAGACAGAGAACAAGCTGTCTTCCCAGGGAGGTACAGGGGAAATTCACTAGCTTTTGTTCTTAGAAGAGAGCAAGCCTAGTTGCTCACTGGTGGATCAGTATGAACCTTGGAGTATTTCAGAATATACCCCATCTGAGAAAGCGCTCATCTTTTCCCCTCTGGAGAGAAGGTATTTTTGCTAATTTAAATTATTAGCATTTTGGCATCAGGAAAGAAAAGGAGTTCATGCTTAGTTGTGGCACTTGCAAATATGAGGGCAGAACTCTTTCCTTAGCAGCAGGGATGGTTTTACATGCTGTGTGGAAAGTACCTGTGTGCTGGTCTGCCATTAGTGCCTTTCTCATTGGCCTGTGGCTAATGACAGGCCCTCTGTAGAAGTCTCCGTTTTTTCTGATTTTAATTTTCAGATGTTCAATTTCTCTACAACTCTTAATCTTTAAACCCCAAATCTTTTTAGCAGCAGAGCTGGAGTGTACTTTAAATTGTCTATGCTTGAATGAAGGACTGTGGCTTTGGTCGACGGATGCTTTCTGGCCATTCATGATTGCTTTAGCTGCCAGCCCAGAGCTATTAAATGAATGGAAATTCTATAACAGGGTGACAGTGCCAACAGACAAGTGCCTATTCTGGGCTTGCTCATTATGCCAGACAACAAAAATGTTGTGAAGCCGCGTAACACTTGCATTGTGATTAGATGCATCACTTATTCATGTTCTTCAAAATAAACACATTTAGATGGCTGACCATGATAAGCATTTGAAGAAGTAATAGTCTTTAGGCATCAGCAAAGACATAATAATTAAGCTGAATATTGAAAAGAGCTTCACAGCTGTGAGTACAGTTAATCAATGAAATGGGCTCTCAAAAAAGCCAGTAATGTTCACATCAGTCCTACATTTTTATGTCCAAGAATAACATCATTATTACCCTACTAAAAGTGATGGAGACCAACCTTCTGTACCTCAAAGTGAACAGTAACCATCCACTGACCTCCTCTTGGGGAGCTGCTGCACTGTAACCCTGCTGGGGATGGGGCTGGAGTGGGTTGATTCACAAGAAGAGACACTTGCATGTCAATTATAGGAAGAAAGATTGCTAATAAGAAGTTGGTGTGTTAACACGGAGATAGTGCACAGTGCCATGGCAGTCATGGTACAAATCTGTAGGCTCTTTCCTTAATAAGAGGAAATTTAATTTTCCACAAGAAGAAATTTTATGCTACTGTGTTTCACCCATTAATGTCTCTGTGATCAGAACTGTGAGCCTAGAATTAAAAAATCACAGAATATGCTGAGTTGGAAGGGACCCATCAGGATCATCAAGTCCAACTCCTAGCCCTGCACAGGACACTGCAAGAATTGCACCATGTGCCTGAGAGCGTTGTCCAAAGTACCCAGTAGTTCTGCAAGGAACAGGGGAGTTGCACTCTATCATTATGGGTGCCTTTCAAATTGAGGTAGTCTACAAATCTGATTCTTACAGATGGCAGGGAACAAGAAAAAAGTCAAGTTGGCAAAGAGTGAAGTATAAGGAAACCACAAAGTAAGATGGCAAAGAAGAAATCGTAGCAAAAGGAGAGGCTGGAAAGTCTAGCATAAGTGGTGGAGAAAATTGTTAAATAACAAGGGAAATTAAAGGTGAAGAGAAATTATGCAAATAAGTGAAAATCTGAGAAACAGATTGAAAGAGGAGGAAGAAGGCAATAATTTAACAGTCACACACTGTATTAAAAAATACAGATAAAATAGCAGTGATAAGAGTGTCTGTGTATAACAACTGTGCAAACATGCAAAGCCCACTACTGATTAGATTTCATGGATGTATATTGGCAGATGGATTTACTTGGAGTGCTTTCTGTAAGCCATAGGCTCAGTTGTGTCTTACTGGCCATTCCTTTTCAAAGATAGGCAAGTGGTCTGGCAAGTTAAGGATGGAAAGCCTCTCTTCCATTCTACATTACTACTAATGTGCAGATAAGCTTGTGGTAATGAACCTCTAACACGAGATGGATGTTAAAAAATATCTGTACATAAATCTCTTTTGGTGTCTTCATACCCCCAACACTTCTCCTAAGTGGGATTTCCCCAAAACTTTTGTTTATGAAATTTTGGCTGTTATTTTTTTCTCAGACTTCAAAATCTGAAATTTTTCAGCTTTTTCTTGTCAAAGAGATGTCAGACCAGAAAAACTTGAGTTAGAAATAAGAAAAGGTTACATTTTGCTATGTAAATCATGTATGCAATTAAAAAACCCAAATGAAACCAAATCAACCAACCAAAAAACCTCAAAAAAACAAAAAGAAAAAAAAAAGAAAATCCACCCAGAACACAACCCTCTCCCCCTCTACAATTGGCCAGGAGAAGAAGAGTCAAGTTTCAGGATACTCAATGTGAAAGTGGAAAATCCTGGTGTATGTGAGTTATTGTAGCTCCACTGCTCGCAGCTCTATGAATCAGAACTATAGGAAACAAGGCTGTCATCTCTCTTGCTTTTCAGCTGATTTATAACTGCTTAACACCCAGCTTCTCATCTCTATTGGACTCTTTCCTTGGGTAAAGTGAAGTAATAGAGTTATTATCTTGTGGAATAACAATGCTTCCAAAGACTTGTATGATTTGGATAGATGGACAGTGGTAGAGTGACTTTCTGAATAGTTCTATTTATTGATAGGAAAAAATGTGTGGAAGTTAAAATCTGTGGTGTTTCAGAGTAAGCTGTCTTGGTCCTGTTGAAATTTGGTGGTATTTTAGTGACTGAGTTAGCTTTTTTAATTTCTGATCCTTAACTCACAAATGGAACTGTAAATGTCCCCTTCCAGTTTTTCATTTTGCATTGCGCTGTCACCCAGTCTCTTCTTCGTGTTTTCAAGCAATGACCCCCAGAGCTAAAAAGCCACATACCCCCAGATAGAGAACTTCTATTGGCTGTATTAGAATTAACCTGATTAATTTAGATTAACAAAGTTGTAAATTTAGTTTTCTCTGCTACTTTATACTTCATTCAAAGTGTTTTCCAAGATCACCTCTTTGAAAAACCATTTACATGTGGCAGAGCACTCAGTTAAGCAGTGATTTGGTGATCTTCTAATTACAAATCTGTGTAAAGTTGATATTTTGGGGTATTACTCTGCAGCATGAAAATTGTTTGAATTTTCCTCCCCTCCCCTGCTAGCTATATATGTTGTCAAGGTTTCTCATCAATCATCAGTACATTTATTCTTTGAGTTTGTTTTCTTGTTAACTGGATGGTGACTCTTGGTAGTCAGCATGATCTTTTGAGTTTCTGCAAGCAAACATGCAGAAACTGCTGTGTTGGTGGAATAATTGGTTGGTACAAATAAGAACATAAAGTTTATTCACTTGTTGGTGCATGGATTGGTATGTGACCTGAAATGAAACTGGGACGTCGCTGGGGCCTCCTGCAAAGAACCAGCACAGCTGGTCTGACAGAAGTTGAGAGTCCTGATGTGGTTTAGTCCCTGTTTTACTTAAAATTGAGAGCTAATAGAAGAAAACAGGACTTTAGGATTTAACTTGGTTGAAATGGGGCAAATGGAACTTGGTATAAGAGACTCTTGGATTGTGCACATGGGTAGTGCTTCCAGTTCCTGTCTCTGAACATTGCCTCCCTATTGCACACCTGTGTTGGTTGTGACTTAAGGTAAAGCAGTTGAAAGTATGAGTTTCCTCAGTAGGCAAAATAGAAAAGACTTGATCTGAATACAAAACACCTATTACTTCTCCTGGAATTATTTAGTGAGGGACATATTAGAAAGAGGTTAATTCTTAGCTGAGAATAAAAATGAACAAATCAAATATTGAGCTACTGGGGAGTTGACATTCTTTCAGGTCTTAGATTTTTTTCCCTCTTACACATGTTACATCTAAAATGCTAATTAAGTTGTATTGTAGTCAGTAGGTTTCAACATATTGCCATCAGGTGGAATGTAAGTTCTTCAGTCTGCCTGCCTTCTATTTCAGATAGGAAAGAAGGGGACATTTTTATTCTCTGAGTTGGTTTTTGTTGGTTTTTTTTTTTTTTATTCTTTTTCCTCTTTTTTTTTCTTTTTTTTTTTTTTTTTTTTTGTGTCTTTGGGGGTTTTGGTTTTGCTTTTTTTTTTAATTTTTTTTTTTGTTTGTTTGTTTTGGGTGGGGTTGGTTTCATTTTGTTTTCTTTCTCCTATTGATTTGGAGGGGCAGAATGTTTGATAAATGGATGCCTTAAGCTTTCATCCAACCTCCATAACAAAAACCCTACAACTTCCCCTGTGTTTGAAGAGGTAATAATTACCTTGCAACACTCTGTTTTCAATAGGAAGAAAATGTGGAACTGGCTGATACTGGAAATCAGTAATAAGTGAATAAATGCTGAATGACCAAAAATTGGAATCTCTGTGCTACCTAGAATTCCTTCAGTGCTCTGTTTCCACACCAAGTGAGCATTTCCTTGAGTATGAAGGTACAGTGCACATGGAATCAGCAACTCTGCCTATACAGAAGAAAAATATTTTCATTCTTTACTATGGGTCTGCAACTGCAATCAGTAATACAGGGGAGGAAAAAAGATACCAGTGAAAGTGCTGGACTGGTTCAGCAAACACTTAAGCATATTAGGTATAACTAATTAACCTAGTATCAGTCTTTGCCAACATCAGCATGTATTGCTTAAAAACTCAGGATGAAGCCAGAAGGTAGGAAAATTAAATCTTGGTTCATGCAAGAATAGCTGATAGGTTATTACTCTGTCCCTCAATTTGGAATTGTAATATTTATGTCTGTAACTTACAATTAGTAAAATTCTCTGGAGCACATTAATTTGCCATACCTTATCAAAATGACATTCTCAAATTTATAATTTTTCTGTAATGCAGTTCCCATGTCTTTTTTTCTCCTCTGCACATTGCATTGAGTATTAACCAGAAATATATTAAGTTCCTTGTCTTTATTCCAAAAAGGTAGATTGCTCTTTTTCCATGATGTCATCTTCTTTTATCCTCTAAAAGGATAAGTAGATAATAGCATGGCTCCAACAATAGTAGATAGAATAGGAAGACTCTAAAAAATTTTCCATAATATTTTCTTTTTATCATCTTACTCCACTGCTGAATGCTTTCTAGAACAAATTTGGTTGGAGGTGTGTGTCTTTCTACTCTTTCAAAATTACCAACAGTCTTGCTTGATAAACTTTAAGGATCATCAAGAACTTAAACAGAATAATTTTATCACACTGGGGGTACTCTCAGTTGGGCATATGAGCCCATAAAGCCCCTGATGACTTTTATAATAACTCACCACAACATGCCCTGTTGTGTTGTGGCTATTAAGAAAATCTCATTTCCAGCAGTGCAAGACCTTTCTGAAACTTCTGCCCTTCTTTGCAGGGCTGAGTGATGGAGACGATCAGTCCAGAGCAGTGAGCAGGGTGTAAATCCCATTTCCCCCCACCCCTAACCAGTCAGACACTCCAAAAAATTTCAGGGATCAATCCTGCAGCACAAGTGGTATAAAAGAGACAGTATTTTAGTAAAGGCATAGTGACAGAATGAGAAATGCGGTGTTAATAGGAGTGCATAATAACTATATAGTGAAAAGAATACAGAAAAGCAAAGAAATGGGAAAAGCAAGGAAGATACAGGACCCATCAAGATGAGTTATATTTTTAAGACTACCTTTTATTGAGTTTTTATTGTTTTATCAAAGACAATAGTGAAAGATATTGCCACAGGTAGCATTTTTCTTGAACTTAATATTTCAAAGAAATTTTCACTTAGAATAGCAGCTTCTCTGTCCCATTACTTGTAACATGCATTTTTATTATGACTAGGAAACTGAATTTTTAAAATAATAACTTTTTACTTCCTTGCTGTCTTGGAATGAATGATCTTTGCAACAGAGACTTCCTTCCTACTGGTGTAGAAGGAGATTACCGCGTGGAGAATGCTCCTGAAATATAAATAATGTATCATCAGGAACTGTAGAACGATGTAGGTGGAGGACTTGAAAAACTGAATGTTTGCCAGGCTCGTCTATTATTTATCAAAGCTGGTTAAATCTAGTTGTCACAGCCCAAGATATTCACAGATCTTGGTAAAAGCCATTCTTCCCATGAGTCTGATTTCTTTAACCAAAAAAATTGCAGTTACGCTAGTTATTTAGTTGCAGGATTCAGGAAGTTTGTTTTGGTCTTGTAGTTTTGTTTGTTTTTTTTCCTTGTTTGTTTAGGGTCTTTTTTTAATACAGATTTTAACTCATTTTGTTGACAAGTTGAGACATTATACATTTTTGTCATATGGATCCCTGACACAACAGAAAAAATAACTAGTTTTAACTAAAAACTTGATTGTACTTTAATTGAACTTCCAGGTTTTTATCTGAGGACCACAGAGCTAGTTCATAAAACAGACTTACCTTTAGGCAAATTTGAAAATTCAAGCCCTTAATATTTTTGGAAGCCAAAAGAGTTTAAATCTGGTTCCTAATAGCCAGAAAGTTAGCTGTATGGATTATTGGAAGAATATTTTTTTTTTGTTATTTATTCCACTTGGATAGGTTTGATAATTTTTTGAGTAGCTCCTGTGGGGTCCTAAAGCACGTGTGATAGAGGGTGTGTATACCAAACATAAATGCAAGTGTACAGATAGTGTCTGGCCATAAAAGAGGTAGAATGCTTGCAGGCATGCTGACACATGCCAGGGTAGAAGAAAGAGAGCCCTGTAATAAAATCTCATTGAGGATGCAGAGAGAATGCTTCAGCATTAGGCATTCTCCTCATGTTTCACATAAATGTATCCTCCTCTCATGAGGGGATGAACGGTGCATTTGCACTGGCTCATTCAAATTGAACGTTGGTAAAAGAAGAGTCTTGAGCAAACACTGAAGAGTCTGGCATTTTTTAAAGACAGGGGAAAGGTTAAGCTGACTGCTGTTTAAACTGCTGTTTATTGGATATTTGTTTGCTGACCGTGTTTATTGAAGGTGGTGTTGAAAAGATCATTGGCAAGATTTCGGATGGCTGCGTAGCACAGGTCAGAATTCTATTAAACTAATGCAGTTTTTACAATGAAGTTTAGATCTTCATAGGTGACTGAGTAAGTTTTTTTATATCTGAGGATGGTTAGATTGTATTTTTCTGGAAGATAAAAGAAGGCACATCCTAATGTGTCTTCTCTGTATCATTTCCCTTTCTCTCTCTGATAGCACTGCAGCTTTAACTTTCCTTAGGGCTGTAGTAAATTAGGAACTTCCCTAGATCCAGCATTTACAAACCAGAACATTTATTAAAAATAATTAGATTTCAATATGAATGTTTTGTTTTTATTATTTTTATTTGCTGTTTCAAAAATAATAGAGCTCACTGAACTTGCTAATTTTCTCCTTGATGCACTGAGGGGCTGCATGGGGGAGAGTCAAAGTCACTCTTTTGGGTGAAGCACAGGGTCATCTTGCAGTGCCTTAGGCATATTTAAAAGCATCACGTGTTAATTTTAGAAACAAAAGGTAAGGCTGTATGTGCACACTAGATCTGGTCTTGCATTGTTCTCACAGTGAAGAGATTTAGAAGAACCAAGGAATTTTTGAGGCATTCTAATTTTACACTGGTTTAACTCTCCAACCTTGCTATAGACACACACACAGGCACCACCTCTCTATATAGCTGAAAGTCAGAAATAAATTCATTCACTGTTTCAGCAGGGCTCCTCTTTAGAAACATTAGGGGAAGTCTTGTGTTACAAATGAATTTGAGGTGTTATTTGTTTCTCTTCCTCTGCATGCATTTTTTTTTCTTTTTTGTTTTGTAATTGTAATTTATTATTTTTTATTACTTAATTTATTTGATTTTCCCCTGTCTTTCCCAGAGATAGGATAAAAAGTCTTATAAATTAACTGCTGCAATGAAAGTTTGTGTTCCTGGTTGTGAGGTCTTGCTTATGTAGTGAAAGTAGTCGGCAATATTTCCTCAGGAGAGCTGTTCTAGGAAAATACTCAGAATAGCAGTGTTTTATTTTAAAAATGTGTGTGTGTATGCATGCCATTTATGTATATAAATATATGCTATATGTGTCTAGAGCTGGTATTGAATTGTCTGTGCAAAACAGACGTGTATGGTGTTTGTATTAGTGGCATTGCCTTCAGATTGCTTAGACATTCTTCCATGGACATTCTGGATTGGAGGTTCCTAAAGGAATAGCATGAACTCACATGCAGCTAATCTTGGGATTGACTGGCTCTGTTTGGATGATTTCATGTAGAGAAGCTGTAAGCAGTGACATGTTCTGTATGTGCTTCCTTGGACAATTTGATTGCATTGGTGGTCTCAGGTGAATGGTAGAAACCAGGTGGCCCTGCTGTCATTACTGGGAGTAAGCAAGGTCAATAAGCTTATTTCAGTACTGGAATGTGGTGTTTTTTTTTTTTTTTTTGGTGTGTTTATTTTTGTTGTTTTTATTTGTTTGTTTTGTTTATTTGTTTTGGTTTGGTTTTGTTGTTGTTGCTTTTTGTACTAGGGAAAACAATCTTGCATTGGGCTCTGTGTGTGTATTTACTGCAGTGACACTTGAAATCAGAGTAAATCTGGAATCCTAAGACTGTAAGGTGTGCTCCAGAGCTAGGTTAATGCTTCCTGTGAGTTTCCCATGTATCTGTTAATAGATTTACAGACGACATGGTTTGATTTTATGTTTGAATTAAAGTATGATGTGAGCAGAACATAGCTTACTCAATTCAAAGTACAAAGTACAAAGATTTGTTTAAATACTCACCCCTACCATCTCTTTCACAGCAGCTAATTTTGGAAACCCTAGATGTGATCAATTTTGAGTGAAAGAGCCTATGGTGGAAAAAGGCATGACATGAAGCCTAGAGAATTATTGTGGTCCATGGCCTTGCTTTGCTGCCCCCATGGTTGTCAGATGCTCTGGATTTGACTGTATTTATTGCTTGGTACAGTGTGAAATGACAGGCAGCTCTGTCATGTGCTGCTGTTTGAGAAGGGGAAAAAAGTGATGCATGTTGAGACTTGCATTTTCAATACTGGTTTAAAGGCTGAAAGACACTAATCCTTCCTGGATGGGACAGCTGTAGTTGGTTTGGGTGTCCAGGTCTTGGTAGCAGGGAAGCTTCTATGAGAAGCTGCCAGAAGCTTCCCTGTGTCTGGCACAGCCAGTTCCTGTTGGCTCCAAGACGGACACACTGCTGGCCAAGGCTGAGCCAGTCAGGAATGATAGTAATGCCTCTAGGTTAACATATTTAAAAAGGGAAAAAAAAGTTATTGCATGGATGTAATTGTGGCCGGAGAAGAGCAGAGGGAGAATATGTGAGAGGAACAACTATGGCCAGTGAAGGATGGGCAGGAGCCACTCCAGGCACCAAAACTGAAATTCCCCTGCAGCCCATGGTGAAGACCGTGGAGAAGCAAATGTGTCCTGGCAGCCCATGGAGGACCATGGGGATGCAGAGATCCACCTGCAGCCTGTGGGGGAGACCCACGCTGGAGCAGGTGGATGCCTGAGAGGACCCTGTAGGAGACCCATGGAGAGAGGAGCCCACACTGGAACAGGTTTCCTGGTAGGACTTTTGAGTCCATGGGGGACCCATGCTGGAGCAGGTTGTGTCTGCAGGTAGGGTATGGACACGTGACCCACGTTGGAGCAGTTCTTGGAGAACTGTCTCCTGTGGGAGGAACCTCATGCTGGGGAAGAACTCTTTTCCCTGAGCAGCATCAGGAGCAACTTGTGATGAACTGACCATAACCCCCATTCCATTTCTCCCTGCACCACTGCAGGGGGCAAAGGTAGAGCTGGGAAGGAGAGAAGGGTGGGGGAAAGGTGGTTTTTTTTTAAGATTTATTTTACTTCTCATTATCCTTCTCTGATTTTGTTAGTAAGAATGCAGTTATTTCCAATTCAAGCCTGTTTTGCCTGTGATGATGTTTGGTGAGTGATGTATCTTTGTCCTTATCTCAACCCAGGAACCCTTTGTTAAGTTTTCTCTCCCCTGTCCAGCTGCAGAGAGGAGTGATAGGGCAGCTTTGGTAGGTGTCTGGCACCCAGGCAGGGTAAGCCCATTATAACAGCCTCTTCCTGTCCCATACACATGGCAGGTTTTGATTGCACTGAATTTTATGCTGTTGTGTCAGTGTTTGTGAGTTGTGTGTTGGAATTTGAAAAAAAAAAAATATTTTTAAATCAACTAATTTTGAACTCCTTTTTTGAAAACTGGGAGTCAAATCTCAATGCTATCTTAAATGTTAATTAACTTTCAGTACCAGAACATAGTTTCTTGCTTTTCTGAAATCTGATAATTAATGCTTTTGTTTACTTCTAAGTGATATGTTGTCATGTCACCACTGAAGCCCCTGCTCCTTTTCTAAAATTGTTGTTCTTGGCTTTGCATGGGCAAATGTTTTGTTTTTGCTTGCAGAACTTCCTTAGTTTCTTGTCCAGAATCCAAATAGTGTATGGAATTAAAAATTTTAATTAACCTTAGAGCAATATTTTGCAATTAAATCTTAATATCAAATTTTACAGAATCATATAATGGTTTGGGTTGGAAGAGGTCTTAATGATCATCTATTTCCAATCCTCCTGCCAGGGGCAGAGAAAACTTCCACTAGAGCAGGTTACTCAGAGCTCCATACAGCTTGGCCTTGAACACCTCCAGCAATGGTGAGTCCATAACTGCTCTGGGAAGTAAGTTAGAGTTAATCCTTTTTTCTGACTACCTATAAGAAAGATGGAGGCGATGGCAGCCCATTTTCTTCTGTATAAACAGGATGCTTTCAATATCGTTACATAATTGATTCTGCTGAGAAGCTCAGAGGGTTCTAGTTCTACAAAACTAACCAGTCATTTGCCAGCTCTGCATGTCCATCTTTCACTTCTGAACATTTTAAACATTTGTTTCTAGGAGAGCTGTCAGGCAGTTCTCAATCAATATTTATAGTATTCATATTTGTCAGAGAACATAAAGAATCTCTCTGGGTGTGTTATAATCTGTATCACACCTGTGGGTGAGTGCAGCCTTTCCTCAATGGTAGAGAAATGTCAAAGGGGCTGTGTGGTTATCCCTGTGTTGTTTCAGGATGGCAGTAGAAGAATTAGCCATTTATTGGAGGATATGTATGAGCAGTCCCAGGGAAGATGTAAACTGGTACATTAGAAGGGGTGGAAAGAAAATCAGAGCTAACATTTTCTGGGAAAGTGTAACTTCCCTGCTGATGCCCATGAAATTGTCCATTTTGTAGTATTGTGCTTTCTCAGGAAATGTTGGCGTTAGTTACGTTAACATTGTAAATACAAGTATCATGTCTGCTTTTGATGGACATCCACTGAATGATGCAAAGGCAGACTCTGAGGTACAAAGTACTCTTCTGCTAAATTTAGTTAGTTGCTTACTCATTTTGCAGATGGGGAAAAAATCTTTTACTGGGGTGTTGAGGATACCTAGCAACTCGGAGGTTTTCAGAAGCTCTAGTTAAGGAAAAATACAAATATCTCTGGAAAATAAAAAGAAATGGTAACTTACAGAATATTCCTAATGTACAGTTTTTTTTCTAGTTAAAATTTGGTTCAAGAAGGTAGCTATTACAAATTGAAATTATAAATAGATTTTGTCTTTGAAGCTACTTTTTAAGTTTAAACTGTAGTAATTCAGGAAGCTTTTGGCCATTTTCACACCCATCTGAGAGCTACAGAGAGGGAAAAGACCCAAAGTTTTGCTCATGCTCTAGGAAGGAGCACACTCAGCCCTTCCTGTTGACTGGTCAGCTTGAAAGTGGACATGAGCTACCTTTTTGCACAGCTGTTCTCATAGATACAGTCACTCTCCAGGATTTTTCAGGGAAAGGTAGCTGAATATCTGAAGACAGCTACTTCTGTGCAAGAACTTTGGTGAAAAATTCTTCCTTTCAGATCCTGAAGAACAAATTTGAATTATAAATCCTTTGGATTTAGAATGTTGCTATTAATGTGTGAAGAAAGTATAAGGTCCTTGAATGGATGCAGTTGTACTAAACTACTGGATTTTGTATTTGGTTGAGTATATGCAATAAACATCAGTCAGATTTCATTGAAGGGGATGCTGCAGCTGTTGGGGAAAATGCTGTGAGTGAAATTAAAGGGTAATTATGACTCAGTATTTTTTGCATAGAGTTTCTAAGAAACTGAATAGTTGTTTGCCAATGAAAACAGCTCATTGAAGTTAATGCTTTATGAGTATGAAAAGGGATGATGAGGCTATAGACATTGCAGAAAGTAGCAACAGGACAATAAAGTCCTTGCTGCAGATCAGGTGGTCTTGTCAAATTTTTCATAGTCTTTGAAAATCCTTTTGCAGTCATGTTTTCTTGTGAGGTTTTTTGCTAGCCTTTTGCCCACTCAAAATTAAAGATGCAGAAAATGTAAATGTCACTTCCATATTAAGGATTAGCTTTGGGCTTGGAGGAAAAGGCATAAAGTTAATTGGAAGGTCATAAATAAATCAGTGCATTTCTCATGTGTGTTTATGCATATACTTTAAAAATCTCTTTGTAGAAAAATAGATCTTTGGTTTCTAAAGAAGATCGGGATAAACTTCTGCCCGTTGACCATCTTAGCTGCAGTCTGTAGGATTCTCTAGTTCTCAGTTAGCTGAGAAAACTGTTTCTGAATTTCAGGAGCTGTCTGTATTGTTTCTGAAACAAAAAAGAGATGCCATATACCCTAAATAGAAAGAAATAAATTTAGCACCTGATCAAATACTTAATAAAAAGAAAAAGAGAAAAAGAAGAAAATTGTTTATTGTAAGAGAAACAGCATTTCATGAAAAATTTGTGTGTGTTTATGGTGCCAGACAAGTTTGATTTCTCAGTTTTAGTGAAGCCATATAATGAAAAATGCCTGTAATCACCACCTCTGGAGGTATTTCAAAGACCTGTAGATGTGGTGCTGAGGAATGTTTTTTAGTGGTGGACTCAGCAGTACTGAATTTATTATTCTGTTATTCTATAATATGATCATGAGGGTTATTATAATAATATAATCTTTGGTGCATGATAATTAATTGACATCTTCCATTTTAAAAAGAAGATTTCCAAGAGTTTTTAGCATATTTTTGCTATTAATTAAAAATAAAAACTTCTTCAAGTACTGATTACAGTTAAATTGCTTCAGGAATGCTGAACAAGTGATCTTGGGGCAGTGAATGGCCCGAGAGCACTGTAATCTCTGGCTCTATGGCACTGGTGGACAGCAATGCTGTGTAGCCCTTCTGCTTCAAAAGGCAGTGGTCAGCAGCTGGCCAGAAGCAGAGAACTCACTTCTGACTGGGGGAGTGGGGACATCCACACAGATCATGGGAGCTGCTGGCACTTCCACCGAGGTGGGTGCAGAGAGGGTCCAGCCATGGTGGAGCCTCAGTAAAACCATCTTGTACCACGTTCTCCAGTCCCTTGTGTGTGCAGTGATTTGAGATGTAATACTTACAGCTCTGTGTGGACTCTAGAGCACCTTACTGGACTTCAGTGACTTGGTGCCACTTAGAAATGCTATTTCCAACTTCATGAAGGTGTAGGCAATGCAGAGGTGATGTGGGGAAGCACTCAGGTGATGTGAAAGTTCTTTGTCAAACAAAACTGCTCTATGTTTTTGTGGGTTTACAATCTTTTAGGTTTTGCAAAGTATGATACACTTTAGATTAGCTATATTCCAAACGCATAATATGAGGCTAAGAAGTGAAAATTTTATGTATCTCAGTTATCAGACTTCTCATATTTTTTCAGAGCTTTTTCACATGCTGTTTCCTGGTGAAGTCTCTTTCAGTGGTTTCATAGTTTGATAGTAGTATGTGGAAATTGTTACTTTGCTCCTAATTTAATATTTAGGGGGAAGAATGTATATATATAATTGTAGTCTAAGGATGACACAGTGGTGGACTTGTTTGTTTTGGTTTTTTTCCCTCCATCTTGGTAACTGGGAAATTAATGCTGAATGCATGCTGTGCCCAGAAAACAAATGCTGTACATAATTCTATTTTGAATTAAAGTGGCACCATACTAGTGTGTATATCATTACTGATATTCTCCTGGGCCTTGCAGAGTACATATATCAATGTTTTGGACTGAAACTCTTTTACTGGGATACTAGAAAGCAGTAATAGGCAATATATGAAAATGATGAAGTGGAAAGTACAAGTGAAGTACATTTCTTAGTCTTGTAGCCATTCCTGTTCTAAGTAGGAAGCTATTACACCAAAGAAATCACTGTTCTGCAAAGCAGAATTTGTGAAATCTTCAAGGTGTTTTCTTTTCTCCTGAAAATCTCTTCAAATGACTTATTTGAGGTTTGCGGAGGAAGGCTGCAAAACTATTAGTAGTTTGTACAAGGTTACGGATTTCCAGCTGATTTCTGAATTACTCTTGTCATAAGCTTTTCTTTCATCTGGGCAGCTGCAATATGCAAGGTGAGTTTGGTGCTTATTGCCTCCTTCAAGGGATGGACTAAAGCCATGGTGTTGACTTTGATGTAGAAACCACAGCCAGCTGTTCTGCTTCTATTTTCCATGGACTTCATGTGAAATAAAATTGCATATGAGAAGGATAATGGATTCAAGGAAAAGGCGTTAGGGGACTTCCTAATCTATTAAAGCAGAGAGATGCAGAGACAGAAAATGCTCAATGAGAAAAAAAATACTGAATCCAAAGAACAGTTTCTCTGCAAAGGATGGTGGCATTACCAGAGGAAGCCAATATGCATTTGTGACTGAAACTTGTGTATTATTTGTAAGTTGTGTTTTGTCTGACTTCTGGTGCATTTCCACTTCAGACAAAGAAAATAGGTTCTAAATTTCATATGGGTTCTTGGGAGCAAAACACAGGTTCTTCAGAGATGAATAAGTATCTCAGGATTACTTTTATGTATTTATGTGCATATACACAAACACAGATGTGTATTGTTCTGGGTCTGGGAATTATTTCTGTCCCTCAAGTTTTAAATACTTAATCTGAGAACAAAAGTCTTCTCTAGAGCTAAGCAGTT
>WBNO01032060.1:3913-190565 GCA_013400575.1 Peucedramus taeniatus | reverse complement strand
TTTTTTTTTTTATTTGTTTTGGTTTTTATTGTTTGTTTGTTTGGGGTTTGGTTTTTTTAAATTTATTTTATTTTATTTATTTTTTATTGATGAGCTATAGCTCATAACTGTCTGGCAGAGCTAAAGTGTAGTTGTTTACTGTGTTTGTATTTTATTTCTGATCTGAGCCAAAGTGCTGAACCATAACAAATCTACAATGCAGAACATTTCTTTATAAAGATTGAGCACAGTAATTTTACAAACTGGAATAGAGTTCATTTAACAAAGTGCTGAGAAAAAAAAAAAAAAAAGAAATTCATCAGCTCCATTCCTATCCCACTGCTGGATGGTTTCCAGACTTCACAGAGTAGGGTTCCAGCTCTCAAATTCAGGAGCATGAACTCTTCCTAGAATAAAGGCTGAGTGTAATAAAGCTTCCACAGGCTTCTCCTGTGCCCTGCAGTGGCCACCAACAATCACAGTTCTCCTTCACAGTGAATGTGATGCATTGTGTAGAGTTTTAAAAGCTGTATTGACAAACATGTAGTTGAGATAATTAGCCTCTGGAGGCTTGACTGAGAGACATGAGAAAGCAGCTGTCTGGTATTGTAAGGAAGTAGGGCCCTTTGCAGCAGCACTGATGTAGGGTTGAAGGTCAGTTCCTTTGACATGACATGAAATGTGTAATTGCTGTTTTTTGTCTTTTATAAACTACTTGCTGATAGAAATGTGAATTTTTGATAGACTCTGCAGAATGTGATGGAGGATGGACTTTCCCAGTGGTGGGAACAGCAGTATTTGCTGATGCATCTCTTTGGTTAGCTCTGGGCCATTATAATGGTGAGTGGTACTTGAAAACACAAGCAAAAAGATCTTTTTAGATGGGGAGAGTTTGATGGGAGTGAGAGAAAGAAAATAGCATTTTTCCGTGTGCTGTTGTATCTTCTGGAGAGGGGCAGGATCCATTTGCAATGTGAAAATAAAGCCATAGTGTGTAACACGGAAAAACATTGCTTCCAGCTTTTTAAACTAGATTGTTTTTCAGTATACAGAGTCTGACATGGCTTGTTCTTGTCCATCCATGCACATGAATGTCTTTTTAGAAAAGAATAAAAAAATGCCTGTCAGCAGCTGGAGTGTCCCAGGGGTCCCGTTTCAGCAGTGCTACCAAAAAAAAACTTGATGGAATATCGGAGTGAAGCTTGCTTGTCTATAGCTTTGCCTGTGGGTAGGATAACACCTTTCCATTGTGATTTTTTTTCATTATTTTTGATTAAAAGTTTAAAACAGTAGTGATATTTATGCTGGTTATAACTTCTTTTTGTCAACATTTTGCATCTATTCTTAGGTATTTTGTACTGAAACATGAAAACTGAAAGGGAGAACTTGCAGAAAACATAGATGGCTGAACCAGACTTTGAGTAGTCAGCTTGCTTGAAACACTCAAAAAATGTATACAAAGACACTAAAGCTGTTTTTACAACTTTCCAGCTTGGTTTCACAGTTTATGTGAGTTTTGTTTTTAAACTTTGACAGAATTATTACTGGTTTTTATAATTATTGTTTAAGAATAAATATTCTAAAATGTTATTGGATGCAAGAGGAGAAAAAAAGAAAAAGTTCCACAGCAATTTCCAGGAGAACTTTAATTTGAATTACAATTTCAACAGTGTATCCTAGAACTTATTCTTAACTGAGACTACATGAAAGTGCATTGGAAGACAAATAATTCTAAGCTCTGAACAAGTTTCAATTTGGACTTGTGCCTGTTAACATTTTCAAAGTGCAGAGCATAGGATATGTGACAAGAATTTGGGTGCTTAAGTACAGGCGAGCACCCTATCTGTGGTTTGGAAGGAGCAGTTGTCTTCTATAACATGCAGTTTTTTAAACTGGTGATTGAAATCTGAGCACTGAATTCCTTTACTGAGCTTTTTGATTTCCAGAAAAGTGTTTTAGTTTTCTCTTCTGATGTTTTTGTGCTTACAAACAAAAAGAGCTGCCTGCCTGCCTGCCTGTGAGAAATAGACGAGAAACAATTTTTTTTTTTTTTTTGTTTTGTTGTTTTGTTTTGTTTTGTTTTGTTGTTGGTGAATGAAATTCTGTCAAAAGTCAACTAAGAATCTGGAAACCAGAAGAATTTCTCGCTCATTTTTTTCGATTTGTTTTAGGACCTGTTTATTACAGGGTGACAACTAGTAAGCCATTCATGTTTCCACAAATTCTGTAGGGTTTTTTTCTGTAGTTGGCTATTTTAATCTAAAATATGGGTGTCTGCATGGTGACTGTAAAAAAAAACCCATTTCTGGTGTGTTAGATGTGCTTGCCCAGGCTCTACACGCCTTGCTTGTAAATACAAACTGGCAATTGTAGATCATCATATGTGTATATGTATGCATATATGCTTTCTTTCAGTATAGAAACTAAACTCTGACCTCTCTTGCCTTGGTAGCTGGCAGCCTCCTGGCTAATCAGGGTAAGACTGGGATGGTGTCAGAGGGTCAGGTGAGCCCAGGCTAGCATTACTTCAGGGTAATGTAATAAATAACTATGATTTGTTCCTGGGAATTTTATGATTGTAGAGAAATTATAGGGTAACACTCAGTGATTTTTGTTTGGCTTTTGTTTGGTTTTTTGTGTTTGTTTTTTTTTTTAACTTGGTACTTTTATTTTCTTTTAGTAGGTGTCTGGAAAAATACTACCTGAAGACAAGAGTCTTGGATATTATTTTATTTATCACAAGCAGAAACAGTAATATCTTCTCCAAACCTCACTGCTTCTCTATTCAAAGTAGTTTAAAGCACACGGCACTGGGTAGCTGAGCCACGTGGTGCAGGAAGCTTGCCAGGGTGGTGTTTGCTACCCTGGCAGGTGTTCATGTTTGCCTTCTGGAAACATGAACATCCAGCCTTGGCAAGGACTAAAATCACAACATTTATGCTCTTGTTGCTCCTGTGACTGACCTGTGCTGCCCTTCTTCATCAGCTGTAGCAAACCCCTAGCCTTACCCCTTCTTGCACGAGTGAAATTGAGCCTTACTAAGATGTGTAAGTAACAGCTGCAGCAGGGCTCTTTGGAGATGAGGCTCAGGTCTGCTCATGTCATGTGTTTACAAAGGAAAAGAGAAAGCCAAAATCATGTCACAAATGATGGTGTTTTCCCAAATTGTGGTGCTGTTGGGTAAAAGGGACCTTGACAATGAAGAAACCACCCTGGTTAGGGTCGAGTAGTTGTCTCTCACAAGGTAGGCTCAGATGTGTGTTTTCCTTAGCCCAGCATCTGGAATCTGCCAATTTTTTCTATAGCTACTGATGCAAGACCAAGGATGTTCAGTGACTGCCACTTCTTTTATTTAGAGACATTATAAACCAGAACGAAACCTCAACCTTGTTAACTCCAACTCCTGAAGTTATTGGTTGCAGTAAAGCTGGAATATCATGAGTACATCTAACAATTTTTCCAGTTTCTGTTTGGGACCAGCAAGATATCTCTCTGTCTCTTTACCTAGCCATGAACTATATAGCTATAAAATGGCTGTAAAGTTATTGATAAGCACCCCCTATACTGGTGTGGGGTCAAAACCATAGCTGAGAGAAGTGCAGTATTTACTCCAGATATTTTCTTTTCTGAGAAAAGTGTATAATTTGAGGTAATCTGATAGGTTTTGTGAGACTGATACATGAAATCGTGTGCTGGCTTAACAAAGGCAGGCAAACTGTGGTCTTACAAAAAGTTGGTCTAAATATTTCCTTTGCCAACTTCCTGGGCTCAGGCTCTCTTTTCTCCAGAGGTTCACCTCTGCCAAGTACTGTGTTCATTTTATTGTAATGATGTAAAGGTGTGGTAGGAGTAGAGAGGAACTGTGTTGTGCTGGGCTCTGGCAGCAGAGTATCAGATTGTTGTATTCTCCTTGCTGCTTAAGGATCAGCAGTTCCCTTATACATCCTTTCCAGTTTAAAGTTTTAAGCCTGTGTGTAGCATTTATAATATATTTTGGTAGGTCACGTGAAGTTTTCAAAAACTCACTCCAAGCTGGAGAGTTCTTTTAGTCTTCCCTCTGTTTAGGGAGAATTAGAGGAAATTTCTGTGTGAGTTTTTTTTGGTTCTTCTAGTAGGAAGAAACTGGATGAACTGTTCTTTAATTGTGCTGTTGAAAAATCTGGAAAATACGGGTGGAAGTGTGGCATTATGGAAAGTGAAGTGAACTTGCTATTGTGAGTTGGAAAGTGAAATTTATTGTTAAAAGACATGATGTAAGCTGGTTTCACTCAGGCTTTCTCATGGGAAGGTTGTCACTGGAGGAGGAGGAGAGAGGATCTACAGACTCCTTAGGATATTTCAGAAGAAAGATTAGAATAAATTATGCATTTCATTGTTTGTCTCAAAGCACTTAGTAAACTTCCACCTTATGCTATTTTCAGCAATGAAATTTCACCTTTACATCAAGGGTAGTAAAGGAACTTTGTTCTGGCTGGTGTGTGAGAAAGGCAGTGTCAGAACATAAAGGTCTTCCTGCTCATAAGTGGGGTTTGTCATCATTTTCAAAGTGTAGAATATGACTAAATGAAGAAACTTCTAAACAGCACTTGTTTTTTCAGGTCTGCATGCTGTGTTCTTACTGCTCTCAGTCCTTGTGGTGCTGTGATGTAAATCAGTGGCTGACCAGTCTTTCTCATTTATGATACTTGCAGCAATTCATTAGCTCTGTCTTATTTAAAGGACTTTTATTTTTAGCTTTACAGTCCTTTAATGTGCTTCTTTCTGGCACTGACACATGACTGTGAGAGAGCTCTCAGATCCAGCTTGAAAATGTGTTATTCTACAGGGAATGAATACAGTGGGAATTCATCCAGTTTGTCCAGGGGCTTATACCCAATACTTGCTGCCACATTCTATGAACCTGGACTTCTTTTGGAGTAATTTCTGTAGTGAAACTCTGCACTGTGGGAAAGGGTGCTAATGACTTAATAGACAGAATAGATTTTGATAGTAGATTTAGACATACTTTCTCTTACAGGCTAGTGAGTTCATTATATAATTTTAAAAGCACACTATAATACTCTGCAACGTGGGCATCTTGCTTACAAGAGCTGCTAAGCTTCAGTGAAGAGTCTCCATTTAAGATGCTCAGTGACAGATTCTGTCACAAACTAATCTTAATTATATTTATGTTTACCTGTCTCCTCTGTAACTTAACTGCATTATGAAAAGGTTCCTTATTTTTCTGTTAGTAGCAAGATATCCAGAAATAGCAGACTTGCACGTGGCACTGATGAGTAAGTATCATTTAGGTAAACTAAATATATTTAGAGACACCTTTCATAGTTGTTAGCATGCTATATTTAGAGAGCAACAGCTGAGTGATGGATTTAGGTAGGGAGGTGTAGGAGAATATGGCTAGAAATTTAAGTGAGGAGTCATCTGTAGCAGTAGCTAAGAAGGGTCTTCAGTGATGGTAATGCACATAAAATCCTCCAGAGAACATTCTCCCTGCTCTTCTCATGGTCAGGGGAGAGAAAATGGCTCTTCCAAAAGGGAGCTCACTGCCCAAGAGAGATAGCAGTTTCTGCATCCCACTCCTTGGAGGAGTTGCTTTTTCTGTGGCAGCAATAGATCAAGCTAAAGGGGACAAGCATCACTAAACCAAAGATTGCTTTTCTGAATACCTCCCACAGGCTCTCTGAGGGCAATGTTCAAGTGAAATATGTAAGAGGCATTTAGGATTTCTAAGAGCTGTCTGCTCTCTTTGGGTTTGCTTGGACTTCAGAAGAGAGAGGAAACAGTGCACTGGAAGTGTGCAGATATGAGATCAAGTGAGGAAAAAATGGCATAAAAAATTGTATTTCTTTTTTCTGAGGCTGTCTGTAACATTCTTTTCCATATTGCCAATGTGTCTGAGAGTGTTTGACAGCATTGAAAGCCTGGGTTATTTAAAAAAAATCCTTAAGGAGTTTAAAATTCATTGTTTAAAAAGCACAAGCATAGGGAAGGAAAGGGAGGGGAGTGATGAATGTATGTGGTTGCTAGAAGTAGGACTGCAGAAAGGGCATATCTGTGTCAGGCTTCTGAAGAGGAACCTCAACTGAGGTGAGTCATGGTTGGTTTAGAGGGTGTTTGCTAAGAGAAATGGTATAGCAAGGGGTGGTGGTACATTTAACTGGGCTGGATCATGGCTTCAGGATGACTTTGTTTCCTCTGTTTTCACATAAACTTTTAGTACTTCTTAACTTTGCTTGTGATCATCTACTGCCTCTTCGGTAAATGAGGTGCATCTTTATGGCCCTCTTAGTTCAAATAAGTAAGTTTCCATAGTTTTCTGTCTGAGACCAGATCACACTTACATGTGTTCACATTTCCCAAATAGTTGGAGTCAGCAGCAGCAAGTGTAATTGGGTAATATTTTTGTATAAATTGATTTGGTTTTCAGTTTCAAAGATGTTCCAAAACAATGAAGCCCTTCAGAATCACATTGGATTTCATAAGGATATAACACCTCTGCAATCTGTTCTTTAGTGATAACTCATATCTTGTGAAACATTTTTATGACGCAGCTATTTTTTCTTTTATAATTTTGTTTTAAATGCATGTTTTTTTTCTTCAGTTACAGAGCATTGAGCACATTCTTGAAACTGCTGTATGCCTTATCAGTGTGCCCTGTCTGATGGCACATCAGAATCAGAAACGCGAATGGTTTCTATCCAGTGCCGGCTTTTTCCCCAAAGATGGGAACAGCTGCTTGAACACTGAACCTCCTGGCCAAAAGTCAAATGTCAACCCCTTAAGCAGTGTTTGACAGGGATTTGGCAGCTACAGCCACCAGTGGGACCTGCAGAGTACGTTGAGGGCAAGGAAGGTGAGAAGTGTTGCCCCCTGGTCCCCAGGGACATGAAGAGCCAGATGTGTCGGCAAAGATGAGACCCCTGGTTCCTGAGGGGAGAACGGTCTGTGAGGAAGATGATGCACACTGGGATGTGCTTCCTGTGCTGCTAGAACTGTGAGCATCCAGATTTGAAGGGGAAAAAGAAAAAACATCCCAAATACTGTTAAAAGGAAAAAGTAGGTGTACTGTCACATAGTACATTGCCCTGTACTTCTTGATCTTTCAGCATAGCTAGAGATTTTATTCCCTGCTTCATGCAACATGCCTGGAGCTCATGGCCATGTGTTGTTGAAATTAAGATTTCTGTTAAATGGCTGTTGCTACCACAGTGGTGCTGTCACTAAGCAGTTGCTCCCTCTGGCATCTGGCCTGTCCTTTTTATTCCCAGTTTGCTCACAAGCCTCTGCTAGCTGGTGGCCTGACAAGGGAGGTATTCAGAGGTGAAGCAGGGTGTGACCTGAACAGGTATGTTACTGAATGTCTCCGGGACAAAAATAATAGATGGAGATGGTCTTTGATGCAAACAGTTGTGCTGCTTTGCAGCTGAGGCAATTGGGTGGCCATGGTGCCTCTGGTGGTCAGAAGAGGACAGATGAGGTAATCTGCTTACTTAATAATTTCTCAGGAGAAATTTGAAAACTGGAAAGCAGCAGCTAGCTGATCACATGGATGCTTAGGAAAAAGAAAAATTATAGTCTACAAGTCCAAATATACTGATGGACTAAATGTCCTTCTTGCTGTAAAGAGCAAAAAAAGAAAAAACAAAGAAAAAGGTAAAATAAAATTTTGATATTGCGGATAGATGTTACATTTCTGTCACTACAAGGTGTATGTATGGGCAAAATATACTTAAAAGAGTTTATGTTCTTCATCATTCCAGTCCAAGGAGCTGTTCGTTTTCTGCAGCCTTCATAGCAGCAGTAGTATTTCAGTGTTTTAGATGTATTTTTCTTCCATCACATGCTATCCAGTGCCAGATTTACAATCTATGCCAATGCAAGTGACTAGGTACTGTTTCTTCCCACTTCCTCCCAAAATGTATACCCTAAATTTGCCTTCTGAAAAACCTTGGTGCTACAAGTAAATACGTTGAAACAATAGATGTGAAATAGATAGTGGGGGGACCACTTAGCTCACCTGTTTATTTTGGGGGTTATGCTCTGTAGTGTTTCCCAGCTGAAGCAGGCAGATATTAAGTCTGTTCCAGATTCACGTGTGCAAGTAGTTCCGCCAGCAACAGGAGGAAACTAGGCTTGGTATAATCTGGTTTATCTGGTAATTTAGTTGGGTTGGTTTTTTTCTTTGTCAAAAAAACACATGAACAACTTAAACAAGGGGTGTCTGGGGATAGGTGTTCTCCATAGTAAATTCTAGTGTTTCATAGATTGAGTAAAGCTGTTATTTGAGAGAAATAGACACAGAGGTCTCTCCTTAACAAATCAGCATTTTGCATGCACAGCTCTTCCTTCAAAGATCAGTTTTTTCAACTACCATCCATTTCAAAACAGATCATAATGACACAATTCATCAGGGTAAGTCTTTCTTATATGGAAAAACAAAAATGTGCCTCATTTTACTTTGTGGGAATTTCTGTGGTCAGGAATGAGAGTAGGAACCATCAGTCTCTTCGGGAGTTGTGAGCTCAGGCATTTGATCACTTGGAAAAGATACAGATGTTAAACCTTCAGGCATCCATGCACTCCATTTGTAACTTCTCTATTAATGAATTTGCCACGATTATACAATTTCAGTTTGTCAGAAGGAAAAAAAAATGGGCTACAATTTCTAGGAAGCTATTGTGTTATGCTGGTGTCTTTCACTACAATGAAAAGCCCTGCATCAGACTGCAGGGTTGTCAGAGGTCTTTCGAGACTAGATGTGCCAACAAGGAAAATATATAATGAAAGATGAAATGACTAGTGTAGTTTCTTGAAGGAGCTCAATTTCCTTTTCTGAAGAGAAATTTTCTTCAGGATTTGAAATAATATTGCAGCGTAGCTATTTGGCAGCTTGGCTTGTTCGCGTGTTATGAGAATGATGCTAATAATTCCTACTGACTGCTGTGACCTCTGCTGGAGGGAAAAGCGTCCATTTCCTTGTAGCCCTTCCTCTCAAAGCCGGGTAACATATTCTTAATTTATTTATTTACTACTTGTTTGTTCCCTGCAGCAAATTTCCCTGCCTGCCAGGTGGCTGAAGTAATTTACATAGTTTGTCATTCATCTCTTGGCATAAATGTAGTTCAAAACCAATGTCTGATGAAATTTTTAACCTAATAGGCCTTCAGTTCTATGGGCATATGCTTTGTATTCTTTGTGGGGCTTAATTTAACTTTGCCTGTGAATGTCTGTCCTAACGTTTACATCCGCAGCTACATTTCTGTATTTGTACAACACGTCTTGCTCTGAGTGTTCAGAGATGTCAATGTGGAAGTCTAGATTGCATCACCTTTCGGCGTGCATACCCTGAATCTGCAGTCAGATCTACTCAGTTTGAAGGCTGCTGTTGCAGTTCTGCCTCTGTTTAGTTGGAAACTACTGACAGTGGAGCCATTTCAGAATAACAGATCTTTGGCTTCAGACTGTGAGGATAGCCACTAATTATGTATTTCTCATTCTTCAATGCTGCAAACATTGGCTTACATTTTGACTTTATGCTCCAGTTCACTAATTAGATTCCTCTTTAAGAAGATGCATGTTCAGTATCATTGCTTTGGAAACATTAAGAGGTTTGGTTTTTTTTGTTGGATGAAGGTTTTTTGAGGAGTTTGATTTGTTTTGGGTTTTGCTGCTTTTTTTTTTTTTAATGACTTTTTGTTGTATCTAAAGCAGGCTTGTCATTGGCTTCAGATCAAAACCTGCCCTTTGCCGTGCTGGCTCTGCCCCAGAGGAGCTGTAGTGTGGAGCAGCAGTGAGCACACCTGTGCCTTGTTGTTGCAGGGACTCCAAGCAGTACATTGTAGCCCTGTTGTGTCAAACAGCCAAAACTTTTTGAGCTCTGACCCAAAAAGCATGACTCAAGAGTTCTGCTTGCTAGCTCTCAGCAGCCTAGGAGGAGCTTACTAGAGACACACGTAGGCCCACGTGGTGTTTGTTCTCTGAACATTTGTGGGCAGTGTTGTTGTGGTTTGGTTGTAAAAGCAGCCCCCTCAGATGGGGAAACAGGTCAGCAGAGCGCCAGGTTTTGGATGTGAGTGGGAGGCTTTCAGGGAGGAGTGTGAGATGCAGTTAGTTGCAGCCTTGGAGTCTCTGCGTGCTCCTTTCTCCTGGTGAAATGGCGTCTTTCTGTGCCAGCTTAGCTGCCTGTGGTGAGACACGCACACAACCCAGGTGTTGGAGCCACAGCTGTGACACTGGCAGAAGAGAAAAATAGCTGGGAGGGACAAGCCACGGGATTCATGTGATGCCTTAGGTTTTTGTGTGTGGGAGGGAGGGAGCTCAGGGTTCGCTGTTTCTGTCATGTCTCTGGGGGGTGGAGAGGCACCAAAAGCTGATGTAGAATGAAGCTTGAGGAGAAGAATCCTAAAGAGGAAAGTTCTGGGAAAAGGGAAGGCATCTGCAGGGCATAAAGGAATTTGGGAGGAATAACAAATGAAAGATAAGCGTAGTTTTCTCCCCTTCAGTTTAGCCTGTGTTCTAGCAAACAGCACAGAGGAATCAAAACCCTTACTATTTCAGAAGGTCAAAATCTAAACTACTATATTGGGCAAAACCAAAAGTTCCATAAATGGTGTTGAAAGTCTGATTGTGTCTTGCTGGTTGGTTTATTTAAAGCTGGATATCCTCATCATTTAGTATCTTAATATACCTTTGCAGTTCAGAGGGGCTGTGTTGGCATCTCCATCTTCTCTTGCTCCTTGCCAGACAGATTTTGCCAGTCTTACTTCTTCATGTCTAAAGCTTTGAAGCTTACTGAGGGAAAGCAGCTTATACTCTTGGAGACTATCATGACCGTAGTGTTGCACATGGAGAGGAATTTACAAACCTGGAGTCTGTGGTTCTAATCTTTATTGATAGAAAAGAATTGATCACAAAAAAACTTTTATGATATTGAAATTAAAGTCATAAAAGCAAACTCCAGAAGTGGAAACAAATATAACAAAAAAAAAATTGGAAAATAGATCAGTCTTAGAAATCCAAACTTAAGAATCAGTTCTGGGGTTTTTTTTTGACTTTTCTATAAAACCTTTATCCTTATTCAAGGGAACAGTGGAATTTGAACGCAGTGATATTTACATAGTAAAGTGGCAGTTATTTCCTTTTCCTGTAAGATTGATTTAATTAATATTTCCATTATCTGGGAAATAAAAGTCTACCTGCCTGCTTGACATCTCCTCATCTCCTCTAAAAATCTTCTGAAGACCTTGTGACAAAAGGCAGTCTTAAGAATCCTAGCAACCATCTATGGATTATAAAATTCATTCTACCATGAACTTCAGTAGAATAGAAGAAATACAACAATTGGTGAAATACGAATGGTGATGCTTAAAATACATCACTTTGATTTTGGGGAGTGGCACTCTTCTGTGAGCCAGTCTCCAACATTCTTATTGAGACAGTAGTCTTTTTGTAAAGTATTTACTTATTCCTTTATATTCACATTAGTAGTTCTTATGTGGAAATCCAAAATGCCACCAAGTGGAGGAGTCCTTACAGTATCCATAGGGAGAGATTGTGATTACATTTCTCTGGCTGGTGAAAACCTGAAATGCTGGTGGATGCAGAAGAGTTTGGATCACCTGTTCTTAGTGTAATACTAAAATATCTAGATGGCAGCCAGTGTGAGTTTAGTAGTGCCAACAGTGCAACTTTAAAGAGCAAAGGGTTTGGTTTATTTAATTATTATTTGCAGTATTTTCAGTTGGTGTGTTGTGATGTTAGAGACCCAGGTATGCAATCACTAGGACACCACTGCTGCCCACTTTTCTCCAAATTACATCTCTGTGGGAATAGTCTAAGAAAGATAGAAGGAAGGCTTTTTTCTTGATGGGGGAGGGCTGAGTTTCTACTTAGTTTGAGTTGTAGTTTGAAGAAATACTTCCGCAGATCCTGTCTCACAAAAAGCAGTCATGGTTATCATGACTTGCAAAACTGCTTGTGTACTTTCAGAATGAAGGGATAACATTTCTCATGTTTAGTTGTAGAGTTTGCATCTGTTGATTTGTGTGGGGTTTTTTTGGTGGTTTTTTTTTTATTTTGTTTTGAATTTTGGTTTTATGTTTGTTTGGGTTTTTTTGGTTGTTGGTTGATTGGTTTGGTTTGTGGTTTGTTTTGTTTGTTTTTTAGGGAATTTATTTGTGGGGTGTTTTTTTTTGGTTTTTTTTTTTTTTTTTGTCTTTTTTTTCCTTTTTCTCTTTTTTATTTTTTTATGTTTTAGGATAGAGATGGAAAGAATATAGCCTAATTTACTTTGGCTCACCTGCCAAATATGTTCCAGTTGAGGCTTTCTTCTCTAGAGGGTAGGGGGAATGTTAGTGATAAAGCCTGATAGTTTAGTAATTTTCTGTCTTTTAATCAGTAGAAGTCAATTCCCTTTTTAAAGAAGACAGCAATCATTTATTTAATTATTTTTACAGTAGATTCAATTTAAGCTAACCTCCACTCCACTCCAGTACAGTGGGCCTGAAAGATAGATTTGCCCATCCCTTCTTTGAATGCCTGTCTTCTGCAATCCAGACAATTACCTTAATGCTTTCATCTCAACTGCTACTATGGCTTGAGTGAACTGGTACTGGACTTGCAGCTTCAAGTAAGTTACCATTGCTTTAGGACAGGCAATTTGACATTTTCTGAAACTGAATGTTGAGCTGCAAGTTGACAATTGGACTTGTCAAGGATAACATGTTTTATGTCCAGTTCTCAGGAAATGACAGGTTGGTTTATGTTCTCCCCCCTCACCCCATAGTGCATTAAATAAAGTTGTAATATTGCCTTCCATTCCTCATAAGATTATTTTCTGGTTTCAGCAACAGAAAGGCCTTTTGTGGTGACTTTTAAAGAAGTATCTGATTGAAGTTAGTTAGCTTTGTAGTATCTATTAAAACTAAGTTTCAGCCAGACTCACAATAACCAACATGTCAGAAATTATGACCCTGAAGATTCAGCTGTTAGCTAGGACTTCAGCAAACATGACATGTGATAATGAGTACTAGAAAAAGTAATTAGTAGTTCTTGAATTTTATTTATGAGAAGGATTGCATGGAGCAACCTGACTTCAACCTGCAGGCTTTTATTTTTGTTTATATTAATATTGTTTGGTGTTTTCTTAACATTATCTGAATCACAGCTGATGGAGAGAGGGAAAACAATATCATTTGCTTGTATTGCATCAGATGCCTAAATCCCACTAATGTCTGTATTAGATTTGTTTTTATTACATTATAGCTAAAATGTAAATCAGTAGATTTGACTATAGCTTTTTTCTTTTAAAGTTTTGTTCTTACTTTAAGTTATATCTTGGATTAAATCCACTCTAACTGATGTGGCAGGTGTTAATTTTCCAAACAATGGGCTGTCAAACCATTTAGGCTTGGTAGTGGGTTGTATTAAATGAATTTTTGTAATATTTCTAATATGGGGAAAATATGCTACATTCTGCAAGGCTACATTTTCAACTTTATGGTAGCAAATCTTCAGTAACTTTTTAATGCTGCTAAGCCATTTATATTATCTCTTGATAGAACTCAGTAACAGATAAAACTGTCCCAACAGAAAGGCTAAGATTTTTAGCACCTGCTTCATCTTCTGTTTTTAGGCATGAAATAAATTCTTATTCTTTTTATAGCAGCATATTGGAAGAAGGGAGTTAGAGCAAATCATGTGTTGTGGTGACACCCGGTATCTTTCCTCCATCTTGTGGAAACAGAAAGAGCATGTTTTGACTATATGGTCTCAATAGTGCCAAGCAGGAATAGAGAAGGAATTCAGGATGATATTCATGTTGGGAAATGAAATAAATGCATGGACTGGAAACTGAGATTTGGTTAAACTAGTTTGTTGATATGGAGGACATATGCATATGTAGGGGTAACTTAGCCTGGTTTCCAAAGGGAAAGAAAAAGCTTATATAATTTTCCTTCCTCTTTCTGTGCCTGTCACACATTTTAACTCATTGTCGAATGTCTTTCAAGCTGGCCAGATGGGTGGTGATCTCAGTGGTTCTAAAATAGTCTACCACAGCCTTTAGCCAGGAGGACCTATGATCCCTTCCCCAGCACTTGTCTCTGACCCGCTTGGGAATCAGAGGGGCAGTAGGCACTTGCCTGTGGCCCCAGGCAGCTGCCATGTGGCTGAGCAGCTGGTGCCCATGCAGGGCTGGATTAGCCCCAGGTTGCAGTGCTCACACTCTCCTTCTCTCTCTCCCCCAGTTATCAGATCAAATTAACCTTGGTAGGTGACCTCTACCAGTTTCTAAGAACTGGACTGGGGGGAAGCTGGCAGATGCACACAGAAGGTTCCGGCGCTGTTCGTGGCTGTTTGCCTGGGCTTCGTGGGCAGAGGAGCGCGGATACCTCTGCTGCTGGGGGGACGGCAGGCTGGACACCTCTCCTCACTGATTCAGACCCATCCGTCCTATGAAGATGCCATGACAAGTGCTAGTGGTTTGTGATTTCACCCCCTGTGGGACTGGGCATGGTGTTTGTCAGCCAGATCAGTCATCTGAGGAGGGCTGCTGCTTGCCTGGATCCATGGTGTAGCAGAGAGGCTGCCACAGCTTACCCGGCTTTCTGACTGCTTCCTTGGCAACTCATCTAGACAGGCATCAGTGAAATGGCCAGAAAAAGCTTTCAGCAGATTGAAGGTGACTGCAGGGCTCTGGGGGCAGAGGGAAGAAGGACAGGTGTCTGAGTGGCAGGCTCCTCAGTGCTCCCATGTAAGATGTGAAAACTTACTGAGAGCTCAGGAAAAAATAATCCTATTGTGCAAGAAGATTAGGGTCTTTTAAATAAGACACCCTTGACAAGGAACTGCTTTGGGAACTAAAATTCATAAAGGCGTAATGCAAAAAGGAGAACCAAAACCAGCTAAAGTAACGAGGAGGGATTCTTAAAGTTGATTGATAGCAAAGGGAAGTTTGGGAAAGGTGTAAATTCACTGAATAGAAGAAACCCGCTAGTATATAATGGTACAGAAGCACTAAATGCTTTATTTGCCTCAGGGAAAAGCCTGTTTCCCTGCCTATGTATTTGCCAGCATTTTTTTGAACAGCCAATATCTGGAGAGGAACAAGTTAGTGGGCACTTAAAGGAGCTGGATATATGCAGAAAAGTGGGTGGGAGCTGCTGAGCTGGAAGAGCTGAAAGATGTGAGACCACTACAAAAAGCCTGCACCTGGGGAAGGTCCTCAGTGAAAGAGAAAAGCCTGATGTGTTATCCATCTCTGAGATAGACAAGGAGCATCTAGGTAACTTTAGGCTGCATAACTTCATCTCTTGGCCTGGAAAGATCATGGAGTGTACTCTTATTTCCAAACACATAAAGAACAAGAGGACAACCAGAAATTGCCTGCACGGATTTAGCGAGGGCAAATTGTGCTTGTCTTGCCTTATTGCTTTGGCTTAAATGACTTGTTGCATGGGTGAGGGCAAGCAGTAGATCTCTTGAATTCAGTAGTGCTTTTGTCACTGTCTCCTACAGTGGTTTCATTTGGAAGCTGAAGTGGTATGGTCCAGGCAAGTGGAATTTTAGGTGGGTTGAAGACCAGCTGCTGAAAGGTTAATGGTGCTTTACGACTGGTCCTTAACAAGCAGGGTACTCCAGGGAATACTGCAGAGGCTGACACTGGTAGGGTTTTCATCAACATCCTGGGTCATGAAGCAAGAGGCACTTTGTGCATATTTTCAGATTCACTAAATCACATTGGTAGATCTTCAATCCAGACAGAGCATTTGGTGCAAATTAACCCCTTTTGTTATATTGAATTGAGCAAGAGCCTTAAATGTGCCATTGTCACAAATAGGGTCAAATAAGGCACTGGGCTGCGCTAGACCAGTACCTCAAGAACTGTTTTTATCTCCTGTGTTTAGGGTCTGTAAGGCTGTCTGGAATACTCCATTCAGTTTTGGAGGCACTGCACTTCAAGAGGTAGAAAAGTTGAAGAAGGACCATTTGGAGGTCTAGCAAATGGTGAGAAGTTGTGGGTGTGAGGGAGAGGCTGACAGAATTGAGCTTGCATAGTCTAGGAAAGAGGAATCTGAAGAACAGTCCAGTAGCATCCTAAAACTTCTTAAAGGGATTTACAAAGATTTTAAGGCTGATTTCTCTTCAGTAGTGACAGATGGCAAAAAGACAGATGTAATGGCACAAATTGTCATTTGGGTTTGAACAGTAGGGAGAAAGTTTTATCTGCAGGGACAATGCAGCCTTGGAAGAGGTTGCACATGGAAGTGGTTTAATCACTGTCCTCAGAGGAGTTTGTAACTCCTTTGGACAATACTGTGACTGACTTCATCTACTGTTAGCAATGGTTTCCACGTGGGCAGAAGACATCCCAGCCATCACTTCTTTGATTCTGTGAAGTCTCAGAGACACAGAGGATGTGGGGACAGTTTGGTTCAAGTAGGGTGCAAAAAGATGTAAGAAACCAATTTCTTTCAGCAGAATGCTTTGATGGACCACTTGGTGGTTTGTTGGGGTATTTTTTATGGTGTCATCATCCCAGATTTCACAGATGACTGGAAAAAGAACTTGTTCACTCTGGATCTCTTAAAATGCTGTAAGATTATGTACAAACGGATAGTTACTCCAGTACCAATATGCACCTCATATAGAGTTCATCTCTAGTCACTGTTACCACTTAAACTGAAATAAGCAGCACAGTATTTTTACATCTGAGCTTTAATTTGAAAAGTTTACATTCACTTTTTAATTGGAGACATGGTAGTCATGTCAACACAGGTAGTTTGAAAAACGGAGTGTTCCCCATGTATTCTGAGTTCATCTTTTCTGTCAGTGTAGATTAGATAAGGGTCTAATGTCCTGAAAGAGTGCCCCATTTGGTAAGTGTTCTGGATTCAGGGAACCTAAAGGAAGCATATGTAATTCCAAGGTTGACTGCCTCTCACTGTGCAACTTCTTAGTACCATGGTCTGCTGCAAAGAGATCTTTTTGGGTTCAACTGAATGATGGTCAATATTAGTATTTTTATATACTTTGTCTTTAGGAGACTGAGCAGGTAGTCAGAAAGTAAATGTATTGCTGTCTTTTTGTCCTTGTTCATATTTTGGATCAGTCTTCACAGAGTGCTGTCTCTGTGGGGTTGCATGCTTGTAATCAAATTTTTACTGCCTTGCTTATTTTTCTTTCTAACTCTTCATACCTTCATGAAAAGCATTCTTTGTGCACAAGAAATGACTGGGTGCATGCCAGCAAAACATGAGCCCGATAAATAGAGATTTTCTCTTTAAAAGATTAAACAAACTGCAGAACTTCCTATCAGTTTATCAGACTTCTTGTTTAATCTAATCACGATGACTGAAGTCTGTTTACTGTGGTAGCTTTTATTAGAGGTTATGCAAATTTTGTGTTAAATCCCATTAGTAATAATCAAGATCTTCTTAGCTAGGAGGTTATATTGCTTGGATTTTCTGATTCCTTTTTTTAATAGCTGGGGAGTATCTGAAATATTCATTTCAAGGTATGCCTAAACTGTAGTCACACCTTTTAAAATACCACTGAACTAGTTAGCCAGCCTGCTTGACAGTAATAATGCAGTTGGTTGAAAAATCATTCCACCATTCCTAAGGTTTTTTTTTACAGGAATGGCATTACTGTAGAGGCTCAAGGATTACGAAAGTGATGTAGCAAGAAGCTGAATGTGCAGGCATGTGGTGTGCAGGTTTTATGAGCTCTGCACATGTAGTTTATGACCCTGGACTGGGAGGTGTGATGTGCATGCACTGATCAGATGCACTGTGTATCTCCATAATGAACCTGGGGACATGGGGAAAGTTTTTTCTCTTGGTCTTTGGTTCTGGAATGCTCAAGGGAAATGTGAAATACAGGCATACCCCATTCACAGGTGGTTTTGCTGCACCATTCATCCTTGCACCATGAGACCAAAACTGTGCCTGTCTGGGAAGTGTTTCTATCTTGGGTGTCTCTGCATGAAGCATAATTACCCTTCTGAAAGCAGGATTGATAGTCCTAAAATAGACTCAGGATCTGACCTGAAACTTAACTGGAAACTATAAATGTATGTGTTTAGATGTATTATTAGTGCATGATGTCTGAAGCCCCAAACAGCTGCAAAATTTGATGTTTTAAATTATCTCTGTTTATTTTTTGAGCTGTGTGCATAATGGAAGAATTTGTAATGCTGACAAGGCAGCTCAGACTGCATGTTGCTAATATTCTTAATTACTCTGCTTCTGCAACTGAGAAGGATGACAGCTCATACCTATTTCAGTGATGATTTGTTTAATTTTGGTGTAATGTCTTTATGAATCAACTTATTTTGCAAAACTTAAAATTGTCAGATAACAGTGGTTCTGATTTGCAATGGCTTTATTTTAATTGTTGTGCTTGTTTGTGTGGGAAACTGAAGGAGAGAATTGTAAAGATTGAAAATTAGGGTTATCAATCTTCTGTAGAAGCCCTTTCTGAAAAGGTGGGTTTTTTTTTCAGTTGCTCATATTTTAGATGTAAATCAAAACTAAAATATTATGTGTTTCAGTACCAAACAACATTGGTTATCTTTACAATTATCTGTTGAATAGGGTTGCATGAACTGTTAGTAAAATTGGTCTACACATAGCAGTGGTTGCTACGACAACTTGCAAGGAAGTTGCAAGGCACAGTATGCTTGATGACTATCTATATTGAGGGAAGAAATATGTAACTTGATTTTAAGCTTAGGTTTTCCTGTATAAATGCTTCTGGAAAATATTTTGGTTTCCTGCTTTTCCTTTCCAATTTAACCATCCTATTGTAAACCATAAATAAGATTCAGTAATGTTGTAAATGTCTAAATTACTAAAGATCTTAAGTGTAAGAAAGAAATTTAATGTGTGATTTTCTGCTACATTAAGGTGTTTGTCTGATAGAGTATAATGATTTTAATTGTGTAACAAAATTGTGTTATTTCTATGAACTTAGGTTCAGTGCTTTAGCTTCAGATGTATGTGGCTGGTTTCAATATTCAAAAATTAAAATAATGGAATTACTCTGAGTTTGAGGTTAAGGGTTTCAAACATCCAAATTTGCAGTTTAATAATCTGGAATGATGTAGTCCATCTTGGTTACATATTCTGGGTTGTATTTTGTATTATTGAAGTGATGCTTCAGTTTCAGCACTTTTCTTGGTTAGTTATTTGATGTTATCATCTTCTGAACATGGATTAAAGCTACATATTATTAATAATTAAATCTTTACTTGCTAAGCTCTTTATGCATAACATCAGCTTTTACAGCTCTCCTGGCTTATGATCCTCATGTTTTGTTGCAAGTCTCAGAACGTTCAGAGGATTGGCAGCACTGTACAGCTGGAGTGCACAGAGTATCATTTTGTTTTCACTTGTGCTTGTTATCTGCCTGGCATTGTACCTAAGTGCCTGCCAAGGAAAATTAACTGTAGGGAAGTGCATAGAAGCAATTGAATTTGAACCTCCTCTGACTCCTATAATGAGTCTTTTATTTTGGTTCATATTTTTGTCATTTTAAAAATTGGAAATAGGAGACCTGTATAGAAGGTGGTCACTACATACAATAATATTTGTGAAGTTCAGGCTTTTCTCTCCTAAACACTGGAGTAGACCTGCCTGTTGTCTACAAAGGGAATAATGAATTTCAGCAAATAGAGAGTTAAGGTCCCTTCCAACCCAAACCATTTAATGATTCTGTGATTTCCCTCAGTTCATGTCCTTTTTCATATGTGTTCCTGTGTTTGAAACCGGAATATAAGACTGTCTTATTTTACTGAGTAGAGGTCGATTGTTATCCTGGGGTAGTCACTTGCGTGCCTTGTGTCTTTATTTTCCCAATTTTTGCTGAATGAAGAGCAGACCTGTAAGAAGCAACAGTCTTTGAAAACAATACAGACAAGGTCTGGAGGGTAAGAATGCAGAGACAAAAACAGTGGGTTTTAAGCACGCAAGAGGAACTGGGTTGCTGCATAATGACTTCTGCAAGACAGCAGTATAAAAACATGTGGTCACACCCCCCTGTCTCTTCCTTGGGTTACACACATCAGTGTTGCCTCAATTAGCAGTTGTTTCTAAGGCCCCTAATATATTTTACAGACATAATACTGAGTGCATGTATGCAGAAATTCATATGTTGTTGTAGCATATTAGTCTGTCATAATATTAAAATACATTTTAAACCGTTTGGAAAATAGGGTTTTTTTCACTCTAGGAAAAGCAACAAAAAATCTTCCTTCTTTTGTCTTGGCCAGTCAAATTTAGATATTTTAGTTTTCCTTCCTTCATTAATCCTTATGAGTATGGAAAAAACCTAATTATTTCAGTGAGTTAATTCTGACTAAATCCTGCGATGCAGGACAGCATGTGAAACTGCTTGTGCCCTTCTATTACTCAGGCCTGCATGAGAAAAGGGGGGAAAAAAGAGCATATATATAATGAATTATATTTTGCTTCAGGCATTTTCTGACCTACTCTATTATGATTTGGCAGTTACATAAAAAAAATTAAAAGTTATTTGGGTTCTTACCAAATTCATTTTATAAAAATAGAAAACACCAGTAATTCAGACTGTAGAATAGCTTTAGATGGATGATTATTCTGAAGATTTTAGTAGTCCAATAAGAACCTAATCTAATTGCATGTTGAAATGAAGTTAAATATTTTCCAAATAGATTACAGAAAGGGAATCACATTTGTCAATGTGGTACAACACCCTTCCTTCTCAGTGAGCATACACATTTAGAACCTGCATAATTTTGACTAAACAAAAGTGTCCAAGAGGAAATAGACATAACCAGATAATGATATTATCCATTTTGCCCACTTAACGGGAGGTTCACCAACCGCAGTGCAAAGTCTTGCCAGAATAGCTGTAAGAGCCAGTTATGTCTTTGTTTCCCAGTTACAGCTTCTGCAAGACATTTAATGGGTTCAAGACAAGTGCTGATTGGATTAAAAGATGTCCTAGCTATCACAGGTAGGGCTACATTTGGGACAGTTGTAGGAACATTGCCTGGTCCCTTTGAGGTCTCAGTGTGAGGCTAGAGTCAGTAAGGACAGTGATCCCAGAGTCCCTTTTGCTGGGTGATGGAGCCTCCAAGGCAATTTGGTGCCTTGAAGCAGGCCTTGAAGGACAGAGGGCTGCAAGAGCTGTCAGAGATTGGTCCCATCATCCTTTCAGACCCTAAATTAAAGAACTGGAAGCAGCAATGCAGGTCAGAGCTTTTTGGTTACGAGATACGTCTAGATACAGCATCTGACTTTCAGATGGTGTGATCTCCTTGATCTTGTCACTTCTTTGACAATTTTAGGTCAGTACCTGAAGCCCACACTTCTGGCGTATGGGAGGAGGTGAGCGTACTTGTGGCCGTTCAGCCTGTATGTATTTAAATTTATTACTTAATTATACTATTTATATAAGTGATTCTATGGATAGAAAGGGACTAAATGAGATACTCAAAGGTAGATGCTTTTCAACCATCAAGTATATTTCTCTCTCCACATCTTTCCAAGTATAATCATCATAAAATAAACATTCACATCTATCAAGAACTGAGTTTTGCAAGATTTTATTTTGAATAAGAAAAAAAAAACCAAACAACTAAGCTTTTCTCCCATCACAGTATGAAGTACAAGCTAGGAAAAGGCTGGGAAGAAACTAGAGCAAGAATGAGTGCAACCTTCCCCCTGCATTGTATAACACTCTCCTGATCCTTTGCTTCTGATTTAATTTTGTGTTATTACACTTTGGATAGCATGTTATAGTTTACACAGTGGGAATAAAAACTTGTTTTGTTCTGTGCCTGAAATGGCCTAGGGGTATGCTTTGACAAGACGCTGAGAATTGCTGATCCACATTCAGCAGGTGCAGGTGGAGCTGGTTTGGAGCTTTCATGCTCAGTGCTGGCTCAGCACCCGAAGTGCCATCAACATCATAGGACTTTTGATGAATGAATTTATGAACTTCTTTTATATCTATGTTCTGAAGGTGTCATGAGAAGAACTGCTGAAATTGAGTGTGTACATTTCAGCCACAGAAATGTGAGGGCAGGAAGGGAAACAGGAATAGTTTTCTTCAGATGCCTATAGATTTGCATTAAAAAATCGGTAATTTAAAAAATCTGCAAACCTGATGGATTGGTTAAATGCACTGTATTACCATGCTCTTCAAATGCTAAGGTAACAAACAGTTTTTTCTGTATGCTTAATGAGTAGTTTTTCAAAATACTGCTTGGAGAAAAACATTTTTCTGAAAATTCTTTTTGTTGTTGTTTGTTTATGTTCCCTCTATCCTGAAAATAAAATGGAATGGGAACACAATTAACTTTTTTTTCCTTTTTTTTCTTACCGATGTTCTAAGTTTTTGTCTATTAAAATGGCATCTGTGGCCCAAAAACCTAGAGAAAAAGCCAGGAAAATTGTGGAGCAGAAAAAGGGGGAAACCTTTCTTTGGTTAATGTGACCAAAGAAGAAATATAGCTTTCTACTATTCAGTGGTTAGCTAGAAGTGTTTCTGAAAGTTGTGTGTGTAGGATCTACCTTTTTCTTAAAAATTCCAAAAATTTAGGATGATAGAATGAGAGAGAAGATTGAAAGAAAATCTTCCAGGCTGAGATTTTGTGCCTTCATCTAAATTTTTTAGGTATGCGTTTGTAGGCTTTATATTACTAAGAAGTTTTTCTGTTTGTTTCAGTTAAGTCCCTTCAAAAAAAACTCATAGAACAGATGAACTTTTCTGAGTTAGTAATATTTTTTGGAGGATAGCTTTCTGTATGCAAATCATTTCGATAGATAGAGTGTTGCCAATGCCACCATGAAGGTACACTTTACCACTGATATACAAAAATTAAGAAATCTATTATCTTCACTGTACTTGACTGATGGGCCTACTGTATTGTTTCTATTCAGCATATACCAAAGGTGATGCAATAGGTGTATTAATATAGCAAAGTAATTTTATTAATACTAATTTAGATAAAGTTTTCATACTAGTTGTCAATGAGTGTCATTAATCCTAATATCTAAATACTCAAGTGTCTGCATTACTTATTAGTCTGTTCCCATGTTTTGATTTACCAATGAAGAAGAATTAGTAATTTAACCAAATACATTTATTAAGGAATAAGGAGTTAGAGTATCAGTCAGTGTAGAAAAAAGCTGAATGGAGCAGTGGAATTATGAGAAAACATCTGTTGTTTCATTTTAGCCATACTTATGTTCTACAAATTTTGTAGTTTCAATTTTTTTAGAGAATTAAGATACCACAGTTAACCTACTGGCACCTAAATTGTGTGCCATCAAAGCTGCATTTATTCTTTTCCTATGCCTTCATTAAGAATGAACTAATTTTAAGTGGTTAACAGTTCTGTTTGGGCTAGGTCTTTCTGGTTTTTTAATGGCATATATCACCTTTGACATTCCTGTTGTTGTTAGAAATTTGCTGCCTCTGCTGCTGCAGGTAGCTCAGGAGCTGCTATAGAGGGCAATTCTCAGCCTGCAGCCCAGCATGTGTGGTGGTGGGAAAGCTTTACATTCACTGCTCAATGGAGTAGTTTCTGCTTCACCAATCAGCTGCTGGTCCCTTGGTGACTCCATTTTATTGCAGAATTCTGATGTACACATTTACATCCATTTTTAGTAAGGCTCTCAATGATGACCAAGATGTCTGTTCTGCCACAGGAGAGTTGCCTGAGGAGGTTGGTTTCTTTTTTCAAAGGAAGGATTTTGGACAGCCATAACTGTCAGCAAAGTGGCTGAAGAATGTCCCTTCTCTCCAGTGTAAGCTTCAGCTTCTTGGAAAAGGGTTTCAGGAAGGTATTTTCTTTGAAGAGGGAGAGAGCAGTGAAAAAGTGCCCATGAGATGAAGATTTGAATTCTTTTTCGGTCTCTTCTGAAAAATGTTCCTGCTGTCACCCATAGCCAAGTATTCAGCAGAATTGCTGACTGCAAACCCAAGAAACAACTTAAGAAACACCCACTGAGATATTTTTAAACTCACTGGGGCTGGGGAATAAAACAAGACAAGTTCACAGATGCAGATAAAAGATTCTATTTATTCTAATCTGAATCTGTCATGAATGGATTCAGATTAGAATAAAGCAGTATGTAAAGAAAGCAAATATGTTCATATGCATGTGGAACTAGAAATTATGTAAGATGAGCAAGTTTTTAATTTCCAAGCAGTTTATCCTCTGTTTTTACATTTCATAAAAGAATGTTCCCCAGTCCCTAACTGAGGGCCAAACAGGACTTCAGATATTCTGTTAATCATAGAATCATAGAATTTGCTGAGTTGGAAGGGACCTATCAGGATCATCAAGTCCAGCTCCTGGCTCTGTACAGAACACCCCTAGAACCCCCATCAGGTGCCTGAGAACACTGTACAAATGCTCCTTGAACTCTGGCAGGAGTGCTGGTGCTGTGACCTCTTTCCTGGGGAGCCTGTTCCAGTGCCCAACCACTCTTGGAGTGAAAAACCTTTTTCCAATATCCAACCTAAACCTCCCCTGTGTCAGCTTCATGCCATTTCCTCAAGTCCTGTCACAAGAGTGAAGGGATCAGTACCTGCCCCTCCCCTTCCTTGTGAGGATGTTGAAGACCACAATGAGGGCACCCCTTGGTACTAAGAGTATGTAAGTTCACATGATCACACTATAGAATCATAGAATCATTTAGTACAACAATAAACCCAGCACTACCAAGTCCACCACTGAACCAAGTTCCTGAATTCATCATTAACTTAGATATTAGCGCAGATACCCCATGTGCAGATGTGTATTGTGTACCCATAGTAGTGCAGGCATGGGCTGTAAATTCCCACATCTTACTGAATATGTATTAATCATAAATACTGAGATTCTTAGTTTTAAATGAACACAGTGAAACAACCCGTTATTTAGCAGACGACATAAAAAGTAAAACCACTTTTTCTTTCATCAACAGATTGCAGTATTAAAAGTGTTCGATTTGCAATTAGTATTTTTAGTGTCATTCTTCAAAACTGAATAATTGAAGAAGAAATGCTGGACATTGCAAGATACAGACTATCTAATGAACTCTGGGACCTCCTGCTTAAAAGGTGCTGCTATATGGAGTAACAAGGAAAAGTTGATACATTTAGGCATGCTTGATTGCTGTTTTTATTTAGTGATGTTCAATATACATGCAAGTACAAAAAAGATAAAAAGCTTGTATTTGAGATTGTCTTAAAGGTTTTCCTACTTTCTAAACTTCCTGTTAAAAGTTTTTGATATTACAAACTGATAGCAAACAATCAAACAAAAAATTGTCCTGTATCATTAGAAAAGCAGCTTTTTATATTCTTAAAAAGAAGACAAAAAAGTAAACAAGAAGAAAGTCCTAAGTAGAAACCTAACAGAATGCAAGATCCCATATATAGAATAAATGAATAGTTATTTTCCAATTAGTTGAGTTTTTAAAATAGATTTAGGTTAAAGAACAAATGTAACAAAAATTATAAAGAATCCCAAAATGACCTGTTGGCTCAATTTCTGGGGAGCAGTGATAATTTTAAAATTATGTGCCACTAATCTTTCTTTTTGACATTTAAATTGTCTTTCCTTTTGGGGCATGAAAATTCATTGTTTTCCTTTAACTTCTCAGTGAGAAAGTGGAGGGGAGTAGCATTGAGCGCTGGCACGCTTGAGAGTGCTGGGGAGAAGTTGTGGAGCAGTAATCAGTCTTGCATATTGCAATATCTAAGTGGGTAATGATGATTAATGTTCAGCAGGATGCTGTGTGCTACAGAAATGATGCCTCTTCTGCTCGATCTGTATGCAGATTGAATCCTGCAAAAGCTGTAAGAAAGTACTATTTGCTTTGGCACAGCCTTGTTAGCACCAGGATTTCTTACATGCAGGTTGTGTGCTGCTTGCATATTGGAGTTTTTGTTAAAATTGATTTATGTTGTTTGGACCCTTGATTTGCTCTTATTTTTGATAGAAAGTGACTGATACTTTAAAAAGTAATTTTGGTTTTTTTTTTATTTCTTTGGGATTGAAAGGAAGTGTGGTGTTGGGGGGTTAAATATGGGACAGAGAGTGCTGGGAAACTGCTGCAGCTGTGTGGGTTAATCCCCAGTCTAGATGTAACTCAGTCACATTCAAACATGACTCATTTGAAAAGAGGGAAGGCTAGACTGTGTGAATGATCTGTTGTTTTGGCATTTTTAAGTGTACCTTTATGCATCTGATTCTCTCCACTATGAAGGGTCACAGTTGCAAGTACATGAGCAGTCTGTCTGAAGTGCTTTAAGGCAAACGTGTGTATGGGGAGATTAGTAGTAAGGGACCTGGCTGCAAAATGAAGTTTTTAGAAGAAATCCTTGCTCCTCAAAATCAGATTTCATGATGTTTTATTGTGTTGAACATGGGAGCCTCTTTCTGCGAAGAGCTAAAGAAGCTGGAGCCAGATGTGGAAGGAGCCAGGGAAAACTCGAGTCCATGAGTGGGGAACTCAACATGATGCAGGAGCCTAGCCTAGGTGGGGAGACTTCTGTGAAGTTACTGTGTGATATCTTGATCCCTGTGGCAGTATGCAGTGTTTGGCTTTGAATTTACTCTGGTGAGGACCATCAGTGGGACTGGAACTTTGAAATGTTGCCCTACTATGCATTGCTCCAGATTGCAACAACTCAGCACAGATAATTTAGTAGTCTGTACTAATGTGAGCTAATGCATGAGTTACCTGATGGTGAAATATGATCACTTTTAGGAAATTAAAATGTGTTAATTGAAAATAATTTTTCTCTTCATGTCTCTAAACTGTGGAAGAAAATAAGCACAGCAGCTGCAAGACAAGAGCACCGTGTTAATCTGTGATACCTAAGGCAGGAATAACAGCCTGGCGGGACTTGCTTCTTGCAATAAATATTCAAAGTTGTATAATAACAAACAGCCTGAGGACAAGATATTCAGGTATTTGACTGTTTGAGAAAATTGTTCCATACTGTCAGTAAGATAATAACACCGTATTGCACTATGTGGATTAAAAATTAGTTATTTTAAAATCACTTAAGTAATACAATAATAAAACAATCAATTCTTTTTAAATTTGACTGGAGAAATTTTGAGGCTGTTTAGGCTGTTCTGTAAAATCTGATTATTAATAGTGGGAATACAAAAAACTTACCATTTTTGTGTATTTTACCTTTCTGCACCTTAAAAATAATTATATTGGTACGTACTAAACGGACTCCATTTATTAAATTCTTTCTGTAAAACCTTTACTTAAAACTACCACTGTTTGAAATAATTCCATTAACAGTGTGGAACACAATGAACTGAAACCTGGCTAACTAGTCATTTTCAAAATAATAACAACAAAAAAACAGTGTTGGAGAGAGGTAGGTGGTGTGTCCCAAGAAATAAACTGCTGGGTAGACTTGGCTGAGGGAGCTTGCTAGCACTGGTGTGGCAGAACATGAGAAGTCCCAGACGTGCCAAGCTGTCCCCATGCTGTCTGTGCAGTCTGTTGTACCTGGGTAGCCTTGGTGTCCCAGCACTCTGATGGCAATGACATGTGCCTCTGCACAGCAAGCACAATTACCCCTGTTTTGTAATGAAACATGTTGAGCACTCTCACTTCATCCTCTGAAGCCCGTATTTCATTTTATGAAGCCCAAAGGGACCTCTAGATCTTGTACTTTTATCTGCTTGCTGCGAGCTGTTTAAATAGGCTGTTCCCTGACTGTGTCCCCTAACGTGTAACTGAGACCTGCCTGTTTCAGCAGCGTATTTGTTCTTTGCATTCTTGAGAGGTGCCATGGCTCTTGTACTGCTTTCACTCTTGTATTATAGATGAATGTGAACACCTTCTCTCCTCCTTTTATATGAATTTGTCTGACTTCAGTGTCAACTTTTGTCTCTTGTTCTCTTGTGCTGTGAGATTGAAGTGCCTTTTCCAGACCTGCTGTTACTTTGCATTTGAGTCATGTGCTTCTGCTGTTTGTTTGTGAATCCAGTCACAGTGTCCAATCTCACAGACAGCTGCTTCTCTCTTTTCTCTGGATACAGCTTAGGGCTCTCTGCTGCATCTCTTGGAATATGGAGACTCAAACTAGACCCCAAATTTCAGCAGTGATCTCAGCTCTTCTGTCCCTACCGGTATACCTGGGCCTTGCAGTCATACTCATGAGCTCGTTTTGTGGGGAGGTTCATGTGGAGCTCCTGTGCTGCTGCTGCTGCCCACAGAAGGCCTTTTTCCAACGCTGTCTTGTATGTCAGACTTTAATTCACCATCCCCGGATGTATTAGCCTGTGTACATAATTTCAGATTTCAGTCAACTGTTCAAAAGCTGTAGCCAGCAGGTTAAGGGAAGTGATTCTGCCCCTCTACTCAGCTTCTCATGAGACCTCACCTGAAGCTGTGTGTCCAGCTCTGGCATCCCCAGCACAGGAAAGACATGGATCTGTTGGAGCAAGTCCAGAGGAGGACCACAAAGACGATCAGAGGGCTGGAGTGCCTCTTTTAGGAGAACAGTTTGAGAGGGTTGGGGTTGTTCAGCCTGGGGAAGGGAAGGCACTAGGTCGACAGCAGCCTTCCAGTTCCTGAAGGGAGCTGCAGAAGAGCTGGATAGGGACTTTTTCCAAGGGCATGTAGTGACAGGAAAAGGGGGAATGGTTTTGAGTGGAAAGTGGATAGATTTAGAGTAGATAAAAGGAAGGAATTCTTTACAATGAGTGTGGTGAGGCACTGAACAGGTTATTCAGAGAACTTGAAGACTCCCTATCCCTGAAAGTGTTCAAGGCCAGGTTGGATGGGACTTTTTATACAAGTGGAAGGTGCCTCTGCCCATGGCAGGGGTGTTGGAGCTAGGTGATCTTTAGGTTCCCTTCCAACCCAGACCATTCTGTTATTCTATGATTGTATGAAAAACTTGGTTTAAATGGCCAAAGTAGCTGAATTTCTTCTGCCATGACTTTCTCTTTTTAACTACTTCATCCATTTGCTTTCTCATCCAAAATTTGCATCAGACCTTTGTACCCTTTGACCTGCAAGGTACCTGTGCTTGAAACACATTGTGATATAAAAGAGGAACTGAAACTGTTTTTTTAATGTTTTATTTCCATTGAACCCATTCAGTGCTAAGGGAGAGAGACAATAGTAATTAATTTGGCTTTATTTTTTATTGCGAATTCCTAAGTGAAACCAATCTGGAGATCACTACCTTTTGGTAAAGAACTGGTTATTTTTCTCCTAAAATTTAATTTTTTTCTTGTATGCACACACCTACACATGCACAATTAAAGTTTTTTACAGATTCCAATGGTAATTTTTAGACAGAATTTTCCAAGTTTTGACATTTTAATTTTTTTGGTAAACAAAAAAAAAACCCTCATTATCATATAAATTAGGGTTTTTCAAAATAACTCAACATTTTGTCTGGAAGGCTTGTGAAAATGAAAACTATTTCCAGGCTTATGTAATGGGAACAATACAATTAAAAATAGATGAGTCTATTCTTTTTTTATTGGTTCAACATGGTATATTTTTAGTTTTCTGTATTTCTTTTAAATACTTCCATGTTTCTCTCTGTAGAAAATGTCAACAACACTCTAATTAATTGTTCTACTGTGTAAAGAAGAGTAGGCTTTTTATATATGAGCAGCACCAAACTGCTACTATATATTTACAGAAAATCAATGAGAAGAATCTAGCTAGAATATTGTCACTTCCCAAAGGAAGTAAAATTTAATTTTCACCAATCAAAATGTCAGCTTGATGAATGTATGTAAGACTACATATACCAAACTGCAGAGTTCATTATACTAATATAAATTACATAGTTATCATTATGTTAATTACATAATGCCTAATAAAAGAAATTTGACAGACCTTAATAATTTGGCTTTATTCTAAAAAGGTGATTATTTCCAGTAGCTCCTGGGTATTAAAATCATACTTACCTGTTCAATGTTCTCTAAAGTGCACTTGAGGGCCTCAACTCATGCATTTGTCTATTCTGTGTCTTCATTTCCTTTTCTGTATGTGAAAATTTTAATTCCTTCTAAGTATTTCTCTGTAAAATATGCTTATATTTTGAGTCTTACTGCTTTGTCCTTTTCTGGCTTAAAATACTTGTTAATGAATCTGTATTTCAGTTTTGTTTGTATTTTTCTTTCCTTCTAGAACTTACAGAGTCTATAGAAAATACACATTTTGTCAGTTAAAGCCTTTCAGTTCACTGTTCAGTACTTTCTCTCCTCACATGCATCTCTTGGCATCTGACACATGAAAAGTTTTCTCCTAGAGCTGGGTGCCCTCCCAAAAGCAGGAGAGGCAGGATTTTGCTGCTGCTGACATACCATTCATGTTGCCCTGTCCAAGCAGTGATGGTTTGGCCAGCACAGCTTCTTAATTTCTCTCAGCTCCCTTATGGAGAGAAATACCACCTCCCTGGTGGAGTGGGATGTGGGCCTGTCTCCTCCCAAAGCAGCACTGGCTCTGGACCAGGCTTCTCAGGGCTTGGACCAGCTGGAAGTTGAAAAATCCAGGAGTGGAGATGGTACAACCTCTTGGGGTTTCGCTCTCAGCTGCCTTTCTACCATCACTGGGAAACAGTTTCCTTCACCTGCTGGAATGTGGTCTGATGTGTGCTGTGCAGAGGGGGACAATCCCTTATCTTGATCTCTGTGCTGTTTGTACATCCCAGAGCTGCAGGATGCCTTTGCTACCAAGGTAGAGTGCACACCATTGGGTCCTCCAGGTCATTGATTAGGACATTACAGGTCTCAGGACAGACCCCTGCAGCTCTCCCTCCACTTGGTGCTGGTCTCTGGGTGGGCTACAGCTCACTCAGCCTGAGTGCCCAACCAGCATCTTACCTGTCTGGTTTAGTTGAGCTCCAGTCTTTTCTTTTTCTTGGCCATCTCTCTGAATATTGTGTAAATTCTTAATAGCAATTATAGTTGTGCTGCTTTTCCTCCCTCACCCCCTTTTTTCTTTTCCCGAAAGAAGACCTTGTACATTGCAAGACAGAGAGCAGGGGAGTGACACAGTAACCTAAGATTTACTCAAGAGGGTTTCCTATACTGGGGCTCCCATGCTTCCTCAAAACATGAACCATTAGTTGCCATAGAGTAAGTAGGATAATTGGGTTGTTTCTGGGAGGACAGAACTTAACTGATCACTCTAAGTTCCTGTGTTGCACAGTTGAACTTCCAGAGCTATAATGGAGTTTAACAGCTTTTATCTCCACGGTGAGTTCTTTCGAGCAGAAGAGGCTTTACTGAATTGGTACTTGGCTTTCCTTTTCTTTGTTTATCTGTTGCTGGATTCCTGTGTTTTGTGTTGAGGAGATGGAAGAAGTTATGAAAGGATCTAAGATGACGTGAACTTACCCATCAGCTTGAGAGAAATGCTGTAATTTCTAGGTTTTGACAGTATGCAGTATGATTTGCATGCTACTGACACACTGCCTTTGAATAGGTGAAGAAAGGATGGATTTAGTCCTGTTTCTCTCTTTAATGATTGCTAAGGTTGTGGCATTGGTATTAAAAAAATATAAATGGTTGGGCTCTCATTTCACCGTTTTCCTCATTTCTTGAGGAAATGACTGAATATAAAAACACTCTGGTTCCATTACAAGAAGTAATGGCAATAATTTGCTCGACTGTAGAAGTCAGAAAAAAATTATTATGAAAACAAAGAGAAAGAAAGCTTAAATTTTGTACAGTGGTAAATGTTGAATAAAGGTTAGATTTATACAAGGTTAAATTATTTAGTCAACACATTATCTGTAAGTATAGATGTATTGCTCAGTTCAGGAGGACCAACCAGCAGCCTGCCAGCAAATAATGAAGAAGGCAGAACTGAGACTTTTACAGAGGCATTTGCCTGAAGAACGACAGATTATAGTAATAAATTGAAAAGTGGGAGGTTCAGACTGGATATGAGGAAGGAAAGCTTTATCATAAGGATAATTAAGCAGTAAAATAGTTTGCCCAGAGTCTGTGCAGTTTCCATCCTTTGATGTGTTCAAGGCTAAATGCAACAAAGCCCTGAGGGGAAACCTGGTTTGACCTTACCTTGGCCAGCAGGTTGAACTAGAGACGTCCATATATCCATTAAAACCTGAATTACTCTCTGGGATAAGGGTCCTCTTTATGCAAGATTCATAGGGGCCTGGCTTTAAACTGCATGGCCATTTGGCCTGGCTGAGTTCTGCAGTTTGTGCCCTTTGAAAAGACCAGTTGCTCCAAAGCCTTTTTTCATCTATAGCAAAACCATTAGTAATTATTATGAGGGATAATTTCATGTTGAATGCTACAGCAGTTCATTTGATTCTCAGGTGGTTTCAGTTGTTGTACATTTAGAATTCATTCTGTGTGCTTTTGTTTCATTGGTTTTACACACAGCACATGTCTTACTCCATATTAACCATGTCACAGGCTACATTTTCACTTCTTTTCCAGGCTTCCTTCATTGTTAATTTTATGTACAGCTTTGTGCTCCCTTGCTCCCGCCTGTCTTTCTGCATAATTTTCCCCCTTTTGTTATATTTCCCAGTGTCTAGAGATGTGATGGTAGCAAGTTATTTAGGTAAGTTTGTCATCATTCAGAATAAAGAATTTGTTGAAAAGAGAAAACAGACCCCAGATACCATCATTGCCTGTGAAATTTGTAATTCTCAGGACTTTTATTGTAAAGTTATCATGGATCTTTTGTCATTATTACTATTGTTAATAATCTATTCTTCCACTGCCATGAGACAGGCATACTCAGCTTTTTTTTTGTATCAGATTTTCATGCTACGAGCCACTTCTTTATAACTGTTTTGTTTTGATACTTGTTTTTGTTCATATTCTGAAAGTAAATATTCTTTTGCATCAGTGATACCTGATAATTTTATCTCAAAATTATATGCATATATAGATATGAAGCATAACATACCCAATTAGTGCACATGCTTAGTGAATTATGGTACTTCTATCTTGATTTGAGGGAAGGATCCTTTACTTTCACATTTTTAAAATTTGTATCCTTGAAACAGTTGTGTTTTATCTTGCAGAGCTGGAGGTTTATATATAGAAAGAGTCAGAGTGGTGGAAAAAGTACGAGTTTGTGGAATTCCATAATTAGGACCCAAAGTTAACCCTGCTTTGGTGAGGACAGTTTACTGAAACTTTTGGACTGAATTAGGGTTTCATTGTTTACACGGCCATCAGTCTGCATCCTCATTCTCTTTGCAAGCAACATCTTTGCCTCACTGAGTTTTAAATACCCCCTGAACTGAGCAGTGTTGGGATGTGACCCACGACGAGACTGACATTTTCTAAGGCAAGGAGGGCAGGGCAGACTGTGGTTTGGCAGGTCACAGCTGACCAGCAGCACTTTTTTTTGGCAGGGGGCTGAATGTGCAGGCAGTTACTAGTGAAATACATAGGTTTGCATATGCCTGTGCTCTCACAAAACCAGAGTACTTCAAACTGAGATTTAACCTGAGAGATTTTATCTTTCCCATAACGTGAAACATTTCAAAACCAGATCTTTGCAATCTGGTTAAGGTCATGGTGCCATCTTCATGCTACAGTTTTGATTTTACTAGGATGTAGAGTTTCGTTTGGCTTATGGGCAGACACATTTCCTTTGAACTGTGTAAAAGCTTACACTGTGTTTTTTTTAGTTAAAAGACTGCCAGCAGCTGGTTCACATTTTTAATTTTTTTTTCTCTTTTGGTAGCTATGTGAATTGTGAATTGCTCTGAGGAAAATACAAATGAGTTTTGAATCAATTAGAACTATCATTCTGGCTTAAAGAAATATAGAAACATAGCCCATAATTGTAAGGCATTTGCAGGTCATAGAAGAGCTTGCTCCTGATCATCAGGTGTTCTTGCACAATATAGATGCAAATGGCTCATTATTCCCTAAGTAATAAGGAACTTCATTTTAAAAACATTTCAAGAGTGAGAATACGGTTCGTCTGATTATTGATATATTCAAACTCTACATATTACAACTTTGTTGTTTTTGTTGGTTTTTTTTTTTTTCTGAAAATATGTTAATTATTTCTCTAGAAATTATTACTTTGTGGCAAAGTTTTTTTATGTTACAACAGTTGTCTTGCCTAGTGGCTTGATGATGCTGCATCCTCCACCAGTTTCTTATTGCCTGTCTGCCCTCCACTTTTCAAAGGCAATCAGTCTGCCTGCTTTTGTTATTCATTTTGAGCTTTTCCATTTTTCCTGATGGGATGTGGTATAGTCTTAAAAAAAAAAAAAAAAGCTTTTAGATTACCACTCATAAGAAGGAAAATTACTGATTCTAAGAAGGAACTACTTTTGGCCTTCCTGTAGGCACTTCAAAGTGCATTCAGGTACAATTGGCATTGGCATAACTTTTTGGTCAAGCTAAAGCAGATGCCATGATTGCAGTTGTCATGGAAATAGGCATGGTTTTATGGCCCTATTTAGTCTGTGTAAATGCAATTATGTATACTTCTGACTATGAAGGGGGATCACGATTCAGAGCACTGGAACAAAATAATTACATAATTTGATGCTTGCTTTTTATTATTTCTTCATTTTTTGTATTTGTGATGTTTGAATTTGCCACATTAATTGTTCTTGCAGCAGTAAGTATGGCTTTAATTGATGTTCTCAAAGTGCATCCAAATATTTTGAAAATTGCCAAGCATTATCTCCTTTATAGTCACTGGTTTTATTTTTAAACTAACTAAAACTTAGAGCAAGTTTACTAACTATCTCAGGCCTTTTCATTTTTAATTTTTCTCTTTCAATATCTAAGGTTGAATTTTCAGTATTCTGCAACAGGTTTGTAATGAAGAAAAAAGGTTATTTTTTTCCCCTGTTTCAGAATATAAATGCTTGATTTGGTTTTTGAATGCTTAATTCGAAGGTCTAATGTTCTGAATTTGTAGTAATAGGTCTCATTTGATGAAGTTTTCTGAGAAGTATTTTATACATGGGTAAGGGTAATGACATGATGCTCCTAGGTTTGAGTCCCAGCTCATTAAATGGATGCCTTGGAATCCTAGCTGGGCTATTAATTTTTCATGTCTTTATACAGTATTAATGATTAATGTGTGCTTCTGCACTAGAGTCTAAGATTTTGAAATGGGGAATAACAGATGACACAGCACACTTTCAGCTCTGAAAATGTTTCCCAGGGGAGTACTGAAACCTGAAAAAAGAGTGAACCAAACGAAGAGTTAAATTAAAGAAGATGCTTTAGGTTCTTGTCATTTGAAAATAGATAAATATTGTAACTTCCCATGAACATTATATTGTTTCCTACAGATGTAGGAAAACCTAGGTATTTAATGTCATGTCAGATGAGGTACTTCAAAAAGTATCTTAAATAGAGTATAGGTGGGGTTGTTTAGTTAGTTAGTCTTTGCATTCAAAAGAATTTCAATGAGAATTTATGCAGTTGGTAACAGAGGAGTTACTTTACCAGTAGTTCCCTGCTGGGAGTTATTTCAGAAGGAGTGCTTTGCTCCCATTGCCTTTGAGGAGATGCTGTTTGGTCTCTGCCAGCTGAGGTGGTCCATGGAAGCAGCAGGATGAGCTGTGTTTGATAGAAGTTTGCTCCACTTGCAGGCTTCTGAGGCATGGACCATGAAATACACAAACATACAGGGCCAGAAGCCAAAGACTGCAAATGAAAGAGACAGCAAGGACCAGGATGTGCTAGGAGATGGTTGGTGGCCTTGTGCCATTCATTTTCCCCTCCTGATAGCAATTTAAAGTCCTGCAGTTCAGAGGTATGTGAAGTGCATGACTAATGCAAAGGGCACAAATTTGTTTGTTTCACAAGTTCATTACAGTAAGGTTTCTTTCACTTGCTTAGTCCTTCACTAAGCAAGTGAAAGAATGTTTCAGATGTTTATTTTTTTTACAAAAGCACAGCGTGAATTTTACAAGTCGAGTGGCCCCTCTTAACTATACCTCCTGTGAAAAACTTATTAGATGATACATGCTGAATGACATTAGATAATACCAGGCCTGAAAACGATTCTTGCACTTGACTGGAAACTGCATCAACTCCTGATTTAAGAAAGGCTTTCTGCTAACACCAATTTACTTGGCTGGGTTATTTCTGCGGGAGATGTGTGCTCTGCTACTGCCATGTTTGCTTGTGGAACATTTTCACTCTTTCAGCTTTTTTTTTTGGTTCTAACATGACAAAATACAGACACTTGTTAAAAAATTAGAAACTCTCATGCACTTAAAAAATACTGTCACTGGTCTCCTGACTTTCTTAGAGGTTCTCTTGAGATGCTTCTCAACATTGGTTAAACTAAGGAGCTTCCTCAGCCATGTGCTTCTGGAGTGCTGCCTTGGAGAGTGGAACCTCATTGAAGCTTGGAAGCTGTTGGAGCCAAGTGGGAAATTCAGTAGTCTATTACCTCCAAGAACTGAATTATACTAATAGTGTAAGAGGTTTGCAACCTTGGTTTCCCTATCAAGACTTCCTTCCTTTTGAGGGGCTCTCAGGAGATGCGTCTTCCCTCTTGTCCTGTTTGGTAGTAATTCCTCTTCTGCTTCTGTCTTCAATGCACTTTCTGGGGGTCTCTGAATTGCAACTAGCATAGAGTAGTTTCACACACATATAGGCACAAATTTGTTTTATACTACTTTTGTAACAAATATTTCTACTCTAAATATGTTCCAAATACCTGTTGTTTATATTTCATAGGATTGAACTTCAGAACCACAGGAATGATTGAGGCTGGAAGGGACCTCTGGAGATCACCTTGTCTAATCCTTTTCTCAGACAGGGACACCTAGAGTTGGTGGCCCAAGACTGTGTCCATTTGGGTTTTGAGTATCTCCAAGGATGCAGACTCCATCATATCTCCATATGAATGAAATCCAGTTTGGCCTTTTAGCATATTTCAGTATTAATGAAGTATTTGGGATGCATCTAGATCAGTAAATGTTTTTTTTTGATATTTGCAGTAAATTCCAAATTGGTCTGTTGTAAGGCTGCCATGATATGTTATGCATAGAAGACATGGGGACTTACTGAGTATAAGCTGCTGAACTGTGCTTCCTGGCTGTGTCAGGATGGGAAAAGTGACATGGTGACGCACTGGGGGGGAGGCTGTGAGGGGGGTGAATAAGCTGCGTAAAGGACATGTAGCTCTGTAGTCCCCATCTCTGGGACTGCATTATTCTACTCCCATCCCTAGAACCCTCTCTCAGTAGGTGTCCTGTCTTCCAGTGTCCACCCCCTGACCAATGTAGATTTGGCCCATGGATGCCATTCCAGGAGCTAGACATGGGCTTGGGACAGCCCTTGAGTAGCTCTCCTCTTACCCACAGGGTACCACGCCACTGGTAGCTCCACATTGTGTGGAGTGCTGAGAGTACAGCTCACAGACTTGGAAAGCTTCCAAAGTAAATTTTATCCTCCTTTTCCTTTCTCTCCTGATCCTTGCCAGATTTGGGGTCTTAGGCCTTAGAGAGAAGTTGGAGAATTATTTGGGTTTTGCTTACCTTAAATAAGGCCCTCAGGAGAAAATGCAGATGAAGATGCCTTGGTGTGGTACACAGGGCTGTTTTGTCTTCTTGAAATGGAGAGATGGGGAGTTGCCACAAGATGCTGCTCCTGGCTGGCACAGAAAACTTTTGGGGCATATTGCTACCTAATTTCTCCATGCTGTAATCTTCCCACCTGTGAAGCAGGCATAGACAAATCTGCATTAGCAAGTGTTTTGTGAGGTTGAATATTTTGAGGTTGCTCAGCTGTTTTGGGACCCTCAAAGTGAAATTACATTATAAAGGGCAAATAAATATAATTTGGCCACTTCATTTTTCAAGACAACTTAGTTCTGAGCTATGGAAACTTCAAAGCTGACATGTCATTAGGAAATAAAGGATGACTGAAGCTAAGGAGGTTGTTAAGCCAAACTGTGGTTAACTGAATTAGTATGAAGTAATGGCAAAATATTGTAACATTTGTAATTACCTCTTTAAAAACATGAACATTTGCAAAATTGATGTTAAAAGCAGGATTTTTACCAAAGAATCTCTTTACATGATTTACATGCCTTTACAGGGAAATAACTAGTGCCCCAGAATGTGATGAAAATGTATTCCTATCAATGCCTAAAATACAAAAAGATGAAACTGAGTAAAAATTCTAGTGTGTAGGGTTTATTCTCTCATATTCATGTAAATTAATTTTACAAATAGAATAAAAATACATATTTACTAGTCATGCATATTAAAATTATTTCCCCTATGAGAAGTTTGGCTTTTTTTAGGATTTTTTGAGAGATAAGCACCAAATTATTAATCATATGTTGCCTCAGTGATAAACAGGTATTTATTGACTGAATGTTTTGCTGGGACTGGCCACAGTAGAAAAAGAAAATACACTGAGTAAATGAATAAAGAAAGTGCAAAGAATAAAATTATTGCCATTTTTACAAAGTTAATTTTTTTGCAAAATTATTCCAGTAGAAGCTAAGGAGCCATCTTTTCCTGGCAATATGAAATTTCCCACTGAGCTTTTAATTTGAGTATCGATATATAAGATTAGCCTGGTTGAGACAGGTGATTAAGTCTCCAATTTCATTTCAGATGGGGAAAAAAAGCTGTGCAGCAGAGCATGAGGAACTATCCTCTGGTGCTCTGTGCATGGTCATTGTTTTTTCAGTCAGCTTTTAAGCTGCAGTGTGTGCCCTGCTTCTTTTTCAATGTGCAGGAGGAAAGCTGGTTTTGCTGTCTGAGAGGAACGTAGCAGCTTTCAGCTGGGGGTTCATTATCAGGATTGATATGAAAGGTTTTTTCCTTTCAGTTGCAACATGAGTAAATACAAAATTCTGGTACAAGTTACTAGTAAGGATAGCAATTAGATGCAGGCTACCATATATTTTATTTTCTGTCTGTGCACGAATGAAAAGCAAGGTGTTGATATCAGCATGTCAATATTCATGCGGGAAAAATGTGTATAACCTGCAAGAACTGGCTGCTGTGCACAGAATCTCTGCCTGATGATATTACTGGAGATGTCATTTTATGGTCATGCTTAACAGGAATTTTCATAGAGATGCCTATATCTGCAAAAAAGAAGGAAAATGTCAAGAGTCAGTGAGGTTTTACTGATTGCTTACTGAGCAGAGGTAATATTGAATGCTATATGATTGTCCAATTTAAAGACTAAATGGATAGTTCCAAGTAGAAATTAGGTGGTGCACATGTCAAGAAAATAGATGTTAGTCTCTCACTGTACATGAGCTTTAAACGGCCTCTGCTCTTCTGAATATTTGCACATTTTATCTTAGTGTGAGACAAATGCATTTGCTATTTCTCCATTATTATTATTATAATATGATTGTAGAAAAAGCGGTCTGGATTTTATAACTCCTGATTGCTGCCAGCTCTCTTTGAATTAGTTCTGTCATTTCATCATACGTACTTGAGTAGAGGATTCTCAAGTATTGCAGCCTCTCAGGGCTGTTGCTTGCTGCTCTCTCCCAGTATTCCCTGCAGATGACATAGATGCTGTAACTGTAGGAAGGTTTTAGAGTTATTTTTTCCTCTGACAGAGCTTTTGCTGTAATAATGCTCTATTCATACTTCATGGTGATCAGAGTCAGAACACCAGTGTTAGTTTTGCATCTCAACCTCTGTGGAGAGGGCCCATCTCTGTGTTGCAGATTAATTCCCCAAGCTAATTAAACCTCATGAAACAGTTTTTTCAAGCCCAGCAAAGCTACTACAATTGAAGATAGGATTGCTTCGGTTGAGTGACATAGCTGAAACTTGTGAAGCATCCAGCATCTGTGAACACTCTGTCTTTTGTGGTTTGGGAGCACATTCATTCCTGTTTTTCAAGAAAGGGGCTGTAAGAAAGCAGTATGCATTTGGTGAATTATACGTATTCCCCAAGGTTCTGGAGTGGCAGTGTTTGACGAGAAAGACTATTCAAGTGTGGATCAGAGTCAATGCCTGAAATCTTACAGAGGTATGAAAAATGTCTGTGTCAAAAGGTTCTTGTCCCATTCAACTCCTATGGCTTTCCTTTTCAAAACACGTCAGTTTGAGTGTAAATGTTAAGGCTTTTATTCTCATAATGACATCCTTTTGAAGCGTAAACGAGATTTGTATAACCTCTGCTAGATATTTAACATTAATTTTGCAGAGTACACAGGTAACTATCAGCATATATGGAGTTGATAATGCTTGCAGACTAATTGCTTGAAAATGGATTCACATTATCCATGAAAAACACTAATAATTCATTTAGCTGAAAGCTCAATGCACATGATCCTTCAAAACTGTCTAATGACTCAAGACCTTCTTTGAATTTTAACTGTTTTTTTCTTAACCAGATAAGAATCTTAGATAATGTGCTCATAATTGCTTTATGCAAGAAAAGTATTCCTGGAGGATGTTCTTTTCCTTTGTTACTTCAGCTTTCAGTGTAATCCTATTTCTGCCTCTATATCGAAAATAATATAGAGGACTGTTTTCTTATGACGTTGACAAGACATGACTTTATTTGGCCTAGAGAAAAAGCCTTCTTTGCTCATTCTGAGAAGGTAATACTAATTGCAGATGCTGATGTATTCTTCCCTCCTACATTCTTGTATTCAGTCAAAACTGAATATATTTTCAGATGAGACCTGCAGAATCTGCTGCTCTTTAATTTCAGACCACAAAAAACAGCACTCTGCAGCCTCAGTTCATCTCACTTGTGAGCTTCTCTTCATAAGTATACTTTATTCTGCTTTCTGAGTAGGAAGGTTTAGGGGCACTTCGTTTGAAAACTCTCAGCAATGGTTTTGATTTCTGTTTGCTTTGTATGAGGTAGCACTAACTTTCATATTTGAACTACAAGGTTCATGAGTTGCCAATGTGAAACAAAACAAAGACCGACATAAGTGTGATAAATTTTAACCCTGGGAGTCTGGTCTATGTAGAGTCCCTCTATAATGAGTAGAGAGGATGTGGTAGCTCCTCTAGCAAAAAAAAAAAAGTGTTCCAACTTCCTCTGCTGGGTTGCTCCTGGAAGAAACTTCAGTCTGTCCATTGAGAGTAGAGAATTCTCATGAGATTACAGTTGTAAAGCTACTTATTTTTAAGGCTAATTTCACAAAAATTTCTTAATAGTTAAAACAGATGTAAGAGAATACTTCTAACAGCTCAATGCCAAATCAGTAGGCTGAATGAGTACCTGCATGCTGATTGTTGTATTGTAAATGCAACATACTTCATCCAAAATAAATTGCTTGCATTAAACAACCACATTACTGCAACTTAAAAAATTATAAGACATGAACAGCCAGCCTACCTTTTCTTACACAGGCTTCATATAAGATTAAACTGAAGTTATCACTGTGGAATAGGATTCATCAAAAGCAAAAAAGTCTTTTTGGGTCTCTAAAATATCTTTGTAATAGAATAACCAGTTGTCACCTGAGGAATTTATAGTCAAAACTAATGTATTACCAGAAGAATGTGGGAATCTGTACTGTAAAAATTTCTGATACTTTCTTGCTCTTTATTAAAAAGAAAAAAATCAGTATGATATTTTAAGATATGTTGAATTATTCATGTAGACAGATTAAACAATGAAGACTGTTGGCTTTTCACCATACAATTTTGATAATTACTGTTGGTTTATTTTTTATAAAAAAAGCAGTGTCTTTGCAGCCCAGAGCTGTATTTTCTATATTATTATTTTTTCCTTTAGTTGGTGTCCTATTTAAAATCCTGTATCATTGCCAACGTATTCCAGGTTCTGCACCTCAAGCGAAAAAGAAGCTGAGATTTCTGTGTATTACAAGGGGGTTTTATATAGCATTTCTTTAATAAGGAAAGAGTGTGTAATGACACATTGCATTAATTTGGCATAATTGCATTCCTCAGTTGTGATGCACCTGGAAATCATAAATAAAGTTTCATAACTCTTGAAATTAGGAAGTTGTTGCCTTTGCTACAACTTACATTAGAACCAAAAAAAAAAAGTTAAGCTGTCCCAAAATAAATTAGATCTTTTTGTTACAAGACAACAATATCATACAAGTATGAACAAACAAGTATGTGAAGTGAAAGCTTCCCAGGGAAAATACTTTCATTCATATTCTTTTAATTGTAGGTGTTTGAAAGGCCTGAGTTTCTTGAAGTAGTCTTGCCATGATGAGTTGACAGTATAGAAATGTAATCAAAATCCCTATTAAATAGTTGACAGAATTGGATTTTTAAATATTTTATCATTAAAATAGTGATGTATATATAGTAGAGAAGTTGATCAATTTGAGTAAGTTTCTACTGGATTGTGATTGCCTTGTGCCATTGATCAAGAGACATATGAACTTGCACTGTATAGGTCAGTTTGTTTTGGGCCGATATTTTTCTCTTGTCTCACTGTAATCCCATTGCCTCAATTTTTTTGTCCTACAAACAATGGAGAACTGAGTATAATATTGTAAAAAAAGTGTTCTTTTTAAGAACTTGATTTTAATGCAGTTTTTGTAAGATGGTGGACAGAAGCTGAGAAAGTATTTTATTTTTTCCCTTTCCACAAAATCTAATGTGTTACAATTTAGGCTGTTACTTCAATTGAGGACTAAGCTTTGGGTCTTGTGCAGTATGTACCTGATCTCTCTCCTCTCTGCTGCTCTGAATTGGATAATGTACAAATTATTCTTCATCTCCTTAATTACCAAATATGCTGGGAATTAATGCCTAGCAATAAGTACCCATATTCCATTAAATGCTTATGTGCCAGCTTTCAAATTCAGAGACACCACATGTCTTGATGTTTGGGGGTCTTGCTGTTTTTTTTTTTTTTTTCTGATGTCAGAGTTAGAGGTAAAAATGAAGCATGGTGGGTTGGTCTGTACTGCTCTTTGTCAGTGCAATGGTTCATTCAATAGATAGTCTCTAGACATGAGACTGCTCTTTTATTTGGGCTTTGTATTCCATTTTTCTTTTTTTAATTTAAAATACGTAGCATGAAATGATAGTATTTTGCTTGGAATGTTTTTTGACTGTTTTCAGGGTGAAAGATAATGTAAGAGATATCTGAATAAAGAATATTTTTGATTTAAAAAAAGTGTGAGCGTGTTTGAGACTCAGCTAAAGAACATTGCATTGTCTTGACATGTTGCTTGGTTTATATCCATGGCCATTATATTGCTTTGTTCAAATTTAGTGAAAAATAGTGAAGAATAAGTGCAGACTGAGGCATAAGGTCTATCACAAGCTGATCACATGATTATCTGAATTTTAACCGTAATTTTAGAGCAAGAAGGGATAACTAGTTCAAGAACACTATGAAAGCTTTCAAATGAGTTGACGAATGACGTTTTTGCAAAATTATAAGAATAAACTTACACTTTTTATCCAGATGCACTAGTGTTGTCAATACTATCCTTCTTTGTTGTAAATGCCCCTCTGTGAGTCCCTTCGGGGGGTCCCGGCTGGCTGTGCACACACAGCTGTGGGGAACCCTCTCCCGATCTCCGAGGGGCAGGAGGGCGGCTCAGGCTCTCGCCTTGGCGGGTGAGGCAGGAATAGACTGCGGTGGAAGAAAGGAGTGGACTTTGAATGGAGGGATCAGTCCAGGTTTATTCAGGCAGGGACCCAGAGCCCAGCAGGACCTCACTTTGAAGACCAAGCTCTGGGCTCTCAGGTATCTTATAAAGGGAGGAGGGAACAAAGATAGGGAGCCAATGGGGAAACATGGGGGTATGGAAATTGGGAAGATGGGGCTCTGGGGAGACCAATGGGGGTAACCTGTGGGAGGAACCCCGGTTCCTGAACCAGTCACTCGACGCCCTTAACAGAAGTTTCTAGGGGAAGGGATGGGCTGCTGAGTGAGGGACAGGACACCAGGGAGGGGCTGAGGGAGGAGGCAGGATGGGCAGAACCACTGACATAGGGGAGAACTGGGGTAAACCAAGGTACAGAACAATTATAAAAAAGCATATAAAACACAACACAACACTTCTTGAAAATATTTACTGTGTTTAGAATATAAAACAACATTATAAAAAGTGACTGGAAATCCACAAGCTTGTATGTGTTTCTGTGTAATAGGTAGCGTTTGTATATTGACATTAAGGACTTAATTATGCTACATAATAAAATTCAAAGTCACTTGGCTTCCAACTGGTTTGCTTTATACAAGGTAGAGCTTAGTTCTCTGGGTTTGTCTGATTTCTAGGCAGAAAGTAATTTAGAGAAATTTGGGCTGGCATGGCAGATCTGAAGAGTTTGGAAGAAGTCTGACATTAATGTTTGGATGGTCATTTTCTGGTGGCATGAGAAGGGCATGGGCAAGGTCTATTCTGTCCTTCAAAAAAAAACCAGACTATTGGTAGCCCTTGGATGAAGTTTGGCAATGTGGGAGCACACAATCCTGGGATTCTTCAGTGCAGCCCCTAAAATTTTTTTACAGATTTATGGAGAGAGAAATCCACAGTCCCTGAGTATGGTGTTTATATTTGAAGCCATTCTATAACTATGTTCCTTGAAAGAGGAAGGATCTGTACAGAAATGCTGTAGCATTGCTTATCAAGATTCATGACATAAAGAGTTTGAGATTTGAAAGTTCACTGAATGAGGATTTTCTTCCTCTTCCACCATCATATCCTCTCTGTATGTTTTCTGTCTAAGGGTTTTGCTTAGCAAAGATTAGTCAAGCCTATTTATTTTTGGCAGCATAGTGGAACTTCAATTTGTCTTCCATTTTTCTCCTTTATTCCCTTTTGACTGGTCCATATTCTAATTGGGAAATAATCATTCTTCCTAGTATTCACTGTTTTTTCATGCTTCCCCTGGAGCCAACTACTAATTCTGGGAGCTGCACAATTTTTCAGATGTGCAGTTGTTAAATTTTAACTCAGATTAGATCTAAAGCAAAGACTGGCCTATTTTCCGTAGGTCCATGCTGACCTACCTTAAGAATGTCTTAAATCATCTTATCTTCTTTTTGTTTAAGCTGTCATGAATCACCTGGTAAAGTTTGTGAGCTACTTCGATCTTTTAATTTGACGTCTTATCCAGGTGAAAAAAAATGCTCTCATTGATTTCTTCACAGAGCCTGCATTTTCTGTTTTACCTATGTGTTTTTTTAATGACCTCCAGGTTTGATTTTATGTCTCAAATTGATTCCCTAATTACCTGTTTTATAATGATAAAATGTGTCCCTCATTTTTCATTTTAATTCATCTAGTGATCCAGCCATTGACCTTCATTGCACTGTTTTCTCAGTAGATACAGATCTGACATAAGATGTTTCTCCAGGAATGCAGTTTTGCTTTAAGTTAAAAAAGAGGGTGAGGGTGAAGCTGTGGGCTCTGCTACTTCTTTATCCCTGCTTAAATCTATCTCCTTTGGGTTTTCATTTTAAACATAAGAAGATATCTGGTAGGATGTAAAATAATTAGGTGCTTTAGAACTTTTGCAATTCTTGTAAGTGATTATTTCATTATCATTTATTTATTTTATCAGATATGCATCTATCTGCTGAAGGTCACAACACCAGCCACCCTAAACTCCTAGGGAGGGTGTTGGGGATACATTTTAAGTCATATTATATTATAATGTGGAGGGGGTTTGTAATTTCTCTTCCACTGTCTACCTCCCATTTCTATCACTGATGCCACTATAACAAGTTTAGGCCCAGCTAAACCAAATAAATCCTGCTGTCTGATAAAAAGTGAAATGAGGAATGTGGTGCCTGAAGGAATATTTCAGCTTGTCATTCGTTTCCAAGGAAAAATGTCTCCTTGCTTTACTACTACTCTGAGGACAGAGAAGATTACAGAATGTCCAAGATTAATATCTCTTCTGGTGCATCATTCAACCGTTTCCCTTAACTTAGGAATGAAAAATTTGTTGATGGTTTTTCATGCTTGCTCTGCTCTTTTTTTTTTACTGTGCAGCATCTCTGCATGACTTCATGCAGTTCAGGGCAGCAGCTAAATATGGGGCTGCAGACTGGTGGCAGGGGGTTGATGCATTTTAGGTGTGCTTTAGGTATAATTTTCAGATTAAAGAAGAGTTTTGGAAGAGAACGTTTTTAAAATCTCAATTAGAAAAATGTGTATCTGTTTGCAGAAAAATAAAGAACCTTCAAAGTGCTTTTATATTAAAGCAGCTGCCTTTTATAAGCAATCAAAAGAGAATTGACTCAAAGGTTTCAATAGTGTCCCTTTTTGGAAAGCAATACAATGATGTTGCTGTATTTGATATGGTGAGGTACTGTTGAAAGTGGACTTCTGATCTTCTACCCAGCAAACTTAAGGATGAAAACATCAAAAGACATATCTGGAAGTAATAATGTTTCATCCAGTATGAGCCAAATAATCCCTATCTTAAGGCGGACTATCTGAGAGAAAATTACAAATGCAACACTGTACTTCAGTGCCCTTGTATTTGTGGAAACGTCTCTGTGGGCAGCCAGGGAAGAACAGGTCTGTGCTCCTTGGGAGGTGTTTGGGGTGGTTTTGTTTTATTTGTATGCGTACGCTCCTTTGTTTTAATGCAGCATCAAAACTTTACATCCAGTTATTTACCCTCCACCCCTAGACAGTTCTTGTCCAGGCCATGCCCTGTCCCTGTTGTGATCCCTACACCTCTCATGGCTTGCTAGAGACCACCATGTGACCACCATGAAGGGAGGTCACCGTTGGTGGCAAACTGCTTTCACTAAGCCTTTCTTTCTTGCTAAATGGAAATAAAGTGTGTCCTTCAGAGTCCTTTTAAAACCTCATGAGTAGAAATCTCAAAAATATAACTGAGCTCAAGAAGCATTTGGACAACACTCTCAGGCACATTGTGTGAATCTGGGGCTGCAGCAGGCCAGGAGTTGGATTTGATGATCCTGATGCATCCTTTATTGCCAAGCAGATTAAAAACTGTTTAATTAATTTGTTCTAATAGAGTACATAAATTCAGGGTATTAAGAATATTAACCCAGAAAGAATGACACTTAGTAACAATGGAAATAAATGATAAAATAATCTTTCCTGATACTCTTAAAATCAGTAGTTTTGGGCTTTTTCTCTGACCCAAGCAGTGACTTTCAATCCCATGGCACAGGGTTTGCTTGTCTTCATGCTCCAGGGGTGGTCAGTGTTACCTCATGTGAGGGGATTGCTTCACTGGTCAGGTTCTCAACTAACAGCTCTTCACGTGGTCAATCAGCCCCTGGTCCCAGGATTTCGTTGAGTTTGGGAGTGAAATTATAACCCTTACAACAATATAATGAAAAATGAACGTGGGTGCCTCACAGTCATGAGGATGCAAGCTACTAACATGCATTTTCATAACAGGGACTCTTATTGAACTTGGGTTTTTTAGATTTTGGAATAGTTTAATTGGATTTTGCTTTAAATCCCTTCCTATAAAAATTGAGGAATATATGATACACCTGTGTATTCTCCCACCTCTTTCTTTCTCTCTAATTGACTTTGGTCCAATGATTTTAAGCTAATTAGATCATCCAAGTTGGTGCTAGGAAGCAGGGAGACGTTTCTAATGTGTTGGATTCAGTGAAGGTACAAATTGGATATTTTTCTGGCAGAAGTTGTTTTCCTCCTTTTTTGTGTGCTGATAGAAGATTTAGTTTCTCTCCTCCGCCGAGTGCTTCCAGGTAAATGAGTTAAAAACATTTTAACTGGGTTAGCCTTCGTAGGAGCAATGTGTGTTCTGCCAGGTATCTTAACAGCTGGTAATATCAAATTTCGTTCTTACATGGGGTGAAATGTGACCCAGTGATACAACCAGTGGCATACTTAGAATGAGCATTGGGATTTCACTCCACTGACCTTTTTGGGATTCAAGCTGATTGTTATGTTCCCAAAGCAGTGAATTTCCATTCCTGGCATTTTCTTTGCTTATGCCTCTCACATGTCTACTCACGAAGTAAAGAAAAGCTACTGACTCAATATGTTATAATAAAAAGTGAGGACAATTATCCTTGTTATCTGCCTACCTTGCAATCATTTTTGCTCTGTTTTGCTTGTTTCTCAACTACAGATTAAACTGGTGTCCTATTTGTGCTTCCTAGACAAGTAGTGGGACTAAACAAGCAGTAGCCTTTTCCAGCTGAACATAACCTAAGAGGTGAGAGGAGTGTGGTGGAGTGGTGGAGAAGGATGATGAAAGGTTTCCATGGGATACTCCCCAAGGAAGCAGAGCATTATGAAATGAATGCATGCCTGGTTCCTGCTATATGAGAATGGTTACAGCTATGTGAGGAGTCAGTAGGAGAGATTGAGTCAAATATGATTAGTGTGGCAAAAAGGGAGAAATTGGTTTAGATAAAACCAACTGAGTACATTATGAAAGAAGCCAAGATTGCAGTAGGAAAAAAAGCTTCCTAAAGCATATAAACAGAACAAGACTCTGCCTCCAGGCATGTGCTTGCTTGTATTTAGTGGAAGTGTTTAGCTCCAGTGCCTTGGGCAGTGCTAGGGGAAGAGCTGTGCCTTGGAACGAATCTGTTTTTTCCCTGCTCATCACCCTTTGCATCTCGAGGGAAGGGGCTGCACTTTCCCACAGAGAGAGGAATGGTGCACACTTTGCTCCCTGGCTCAATGCTTTGCTCCCCACTTCCCAGCTTCCAAAGCCGGCTGTAGTGACAAGGGAAGGAGCCCTGAGCTCGCTGGCTCTTCAGAGCATGTGATAGTCAAGCTACAGGGGGAAAAAGGAAGAAGAAAGGTGGATGCAAGAGCCAAAAAATGTATTCAAGGATCATTGTGTCATGCATCTGTGCAACTGCAAATTGTTTTGTGCACAGAGCGAGTAACAAAAGACGTGGAGGGGTGATGAGGGAAATTTGGTGTCAGACTGAATTTGCATTGTTCAAATGGAGAAAATATTTTATGTTTTATGACTCCGTGTGCAGCAAGGCACATGAAGTAAATATGCCAGTAAATTGAGGAGCACTTTCCTCCTTAAAAGAGAGTAAATATTAATGAAGATACAGGTGGCGTGCACACAGAAGAAAATATAAGAGGAAGTAGAGCAGTTATAAAAAGCAAACTCTGGAAGAGTTTGATGGCTGCCTTCCCAGAGGTTTTTGGTGGGGGGAAGGTGAAGGAAAATGCAATGGCAGCAACAACAAAAGAAAATCATAACAGGGTTTTATAAACTCCTAAGGAATTGGGAGATGAGACTGAAGAGAACTGAGCAGCATCCTCTTCTTAAAAGATAAAAAGAAATGTGCTGTAAAAAGCAATATGAAAGTTTGATCTCTTTGCTGGTGACATTTTTGTGATTGATTTAGGGCAGTCCCCATGCAAAAGCTGTAGCAGGCCATGCTAGGTCTAACTACAGCACCTTGCTGCAGCTCTAGAGAGACAGACCCTGAGGACTGGCAGCAAGGGAACAGTTTTTGCTATGGTAAAGACAGCTCAAAACTTAGTAATGGGGCTCAGGGATAGATATCAAGGACAGAAATATTTCATGCTTGTAGTCAAATGCCTAATGCACAAGTCTTTAACAAAGGATGGTACCACAGAGACCAGAGCTGTGTGGGAGACATTTTAATTAAATTTAAACCCAGTGCTGCTAAACACAAACTCATGTTTGGCTTTTGTGTGGATGAAAGTTCTCAACACTGAAGTAAAGCTCTTTCAGAGCAAGGCTGAAGCTTTCCACTGTGCCTCACTCCACTTCTTTCCACCCTCAGATAGGGCTCAGCCCATACCTCACATGACTCCTGTCACCTTGTAGGGCTTGTAGCAGAGGAGCCTTTGCTCATCCTCTTGAAGGAGAAGCAGAGAGGTTTGAAGGACTGTCCTGGCTTGCTCTCCCTGGAAGCAGGCTGTTGGGAGCCTTAGAAGGATGCAGCCAAAGGAAGGCCATCTCCAGCTGTGCTGTGTTCCATGGCAGGCACTGGCCAGGGCACAGAGAAATAACAGCAGAAAAACACAAGCAAGGACTCTGGCAACAAGGTAGTCAGTTACACAGTACCTTTGTGTATATATTGGAAAAAAGAGGAGTCTTGAGCAACACAATGCTAAAAAGAAGAGCGTGTGCAGACTTATTAATTTGAATTATTTGTCCTTCAATTTTATTCTGTCTTTATATTTTTCAGTTGCTGTGTGATACAGTATTTCGACACTCTGATGCCTTCCTATTGTATATTTGAAACTGTACGTCTTCTGTAAGATTTATGCTAAATCTCTTACAGCTTTTAGGAAAAGAGGCAGGATGTTTCATTTGCTGTCCCTCTATAAACAAAACGTAGAAGGAATTTTTTTTTTTTAAGTTTGTGATTTGGGGCAGTAGAAGTAGAATTTTTGAAAAATGTGATTAAGAATAAATATGGAAAGACAAATATCTGTCAGAGCTCTCAGGAATAGGTGTCTAAGAATTAAATTAACTCTTTCCCAGACAAAACCAGGACAGAAGGACTTGTATAAAAGCTTTTATGCAATTCCTCTTCTGCCTCAACATTTCATAGGTAAAAATTTTCCCTCTCCACTTTGAGTCCAGAAAACTTCTTTTTATGTCTGAATGGAAGTTACAAAAAAATAACAAGATTCCAGGAAGTTTAATTAGAAGACAAAATAATTAAACTTGTAATAAAAACCGAGGTAGGAGCTCTAAANGGGGGGGGGGGGGGGGAGGGGGGAAGCTACAAACCCACAGCTAAAATGAAGCTTGGTGGGAACGAAAATTACTTTGTATGATGTGTATTTCTAATATTTCATACATACATTGCATGTGTGTGTGTGTATGTATATACACACATATATATATAATATGTATGTAATATATATGTCATATATATATATATATATTTGTGGGTCTCCTTTTTCTCCTTTTTATGTGCAGCTAGATATGCTGTTCCTCATTTGATCATAAAATGGGTAAAGAATTTAAACTAATTTTGCAAATGTAGCATTTGGTAGAAAAAGAGGTAAATAAATCATGGTTACATATTTTGTCAGGAGTATAATCTCACAGCATCCTCTAAACTTTTAGACTTCAAAATGTTCATATTAATGACACAGTAGACCACAAAGACCAGTTTAGAAAACATTATTTGCTGCCTACTTGGATTTCAAATATGCCTACATGTCTGCCTGCTCTGACAGAGCTGGTAAAAGGAAAAAATTGCCTTGTTGTGACTTAAGAAAACAAGTTTATTTTCTGAATTCTCTCCTAAATATTTACTTCTAGGGAACAGTATGGGGGGGGAGGGGGTGTTAAAAAAGTGTATCCTCCCAGATATGTCTTCAGGACTCTGAATCAACTGTGTTCAACCCAGCAGCAGAGTTAAGGCTGTTGCAATCTAAGTTGACAGCCAGTAAATATTTACCATCCAAACCACCCTGTGTTGTTTCTTTGTGCTGTCAGGTCTGTAGAGCTAATTTTGAGTTGGTGAGATGCTGATGTGGACAGGAGCGTCTCTGGGCATGTGCTGCACTCCAGTGCCTGCTGTCTGAGCACACACCTGTCCAGGGCTGCAGGAACCTGCCTGCTGGGGAAAAAAAGACCACCAGTTGTGCTGTGGAGCCCAGCAAGCCCCAGAGTTAGGTAGCAGTGTTTGCTGTTGATCATACAGCAGTGATGAAAACCTGACCCTACTAAAGTTAGTAGCAAGAGTTCTGGCTCCTTAAGTAGGATTAGAATTTCTGTTTATCTTTAGTAATAGTGTTGTGAAGCCACAGTCCTCATGTGTAAGTACTGTCCTCCAAAGTGAATTTTTAAACCCAGCATATTGTCATTTGGGAACAAAGTATAATCCTCTTATTTAAATTAAAAATTAGAATAACAACTTTAAAGTCAAAAACTTACCATATTTAAATTTATTCTTTTGTTGGGGTTGGTGATAAATAGAAGATTAAAATGTGTTAAGGTATGACCTTTAAAATAAAATTAACTAAATATTTCACCAATACTGTATTTTTGACATACTAATTTATTTTAATAACGCCTAAGATAGTCTCAAGTAAACTTAAACTTAATAACATGTTTATAAAACCTGAACCTAGGTTTTTTTTAACTTAGATTTATAATTTTAAATCATTGCAGTCAGGTTCATAAGGATATGGAAGCATCTAAAAGTTCAGGTGGTCTTCAGTAGAATCACAGAATATGTCACAGTAAATAACTCCTGTTACTGGGTGCTTTTTTTGCCAGTTTTATAAATATCTAGGCCCTTATGAACACATGTAGCATTTCCGAATGTCTTTACAGAAATTAAGCTGTCAAGTTCTGGCTCTGTGCTTCAGAAAATGGGTGGGAGAGTTAATACATTGAGGAAATAAAAATAGCTCTGTGAAGTATAATGGAGTGGTGGGTGATAAAATCAGCCTGCTGACCTGTTGCTTGGGGTAAAGCTTGCTAGCAAAGGCAGTGAAAATGCAGTGCTTAGTACTCATTCCAAATAGGCTCTGGCATCCTCCTGGACTGTTTCTTGGGGTGTGAAACTCTGCAAGTGGCTGGATGACTGCAAACCTGGAGGCTGGCTACTGTGCTAGTAGTGCTTTCCTGTGGCTAAAGCAGCAGAGAGCTCAGCATATGCTAGGTCCCTTTACATTCATCTTACCACCAGACTTTAGGCTAGCAGAATTGGTTTACTTTATCCTGTCAAGGAAAGAATCTATTTCTAAACGAATTTGCAGTGCTGGAGGAGGGAGTGCAAAAGGGTAAAAGTTAATGTGTGACTCAAACCAAACTTGGTAAGAGTTTTCTCAGTTGCTTCTGTCTGCAGTCACTGTCTCAAGTAAGATATGTTTGTGCAAGGCAAAAATGCACAGATTAAAAGAATCATTTGATATCTAATGGCTTTTGTAAAAGAAGGGATTAAGTAATTTAATAATTACAGCTGGGGGAAAAAAATATTTTTAAATGCTAGTTACTTCTTCCCTGAATTTTGCTGCTTCCTGCTGTGAGGGACATGACAAGGAAGCTGGGCTCAGGCCATTTTGGGTCTGACCATCAGTGTCCATTCTTAATATTGTTTTTCTGTCTTCCCTGGATAAAATGGACTCCTGCAAACTCCCATGGGCACCCAAGGCTTCTTATAGCCTGACATAGGTCTTCTCATCCTTCTGTCAGGGCTCCACCTTTTGCTGTATCATACAGGGCAGCAAGAGAAGAGCAATTTTGTTTACTCCCACTTCCCAAATCTTCCCACATTTTGTATTCATCATATTCATTAAAGTGAAGGAGAATGCACAAATTACCATTTTTCTTCTTTTTCTGTATTTTTTCTTGCAACTCAGGAAGATGACACCTTTTTTATTGTGAAAATCACATATACTCATTGAATAATTTTTTAACCTTTAGCTCACTAGTTCTAGAATATCTGTTGTGCTGAGACTATCTCATGAAAGCCTGACATGAGACAGCTGGTGCTGATGTTGTGGCCAGTTCAATTGAACATATCCCTTTCATTCCCTGTTGGTATGAGGGGACCTAATTTATGGACTATGTTGTGAAGTTATTGGGAAACAATACAATAGTAGGTGGAACAATGCATATATCACCTCTTAAATGGATTAAACTCACATGTGTGGCTAGGTGACTCCAAGCTTTGCAGTAACAGTTTCTGCACCAAAAACACAGAAGTTCATTTCAGAATTGCATTGACTGTTGAACTCTAGTGTTTCTGTATGCTCTCACTCAGATTTTCCTGTATTGATACTGTGCCTAGTTTCATTCCTTTTAGCAATGCAATTAATTGCAAGCTCTGAGAACTGCAAATTTAAAGAATGCATAATATCAAAGAGCTGGACTCCATCTAAATATGTGTGTAGGTGCACTCCTTGATTGGAGTAACATGCAGCTGCAATCTGCAAACAGATTAATCTATATTACTGTAGGAAAACAGCCAGAAGCACTACAGCCTTGTGTCAGAGAGCACTGTTAAACCTGTGTAAGTAGCAAAGTCCCTCTAGTTTTCTTTCTGCAGGGAAAGTTCCATTTTCTCCTGCAAGATCTTTAAGGAAGTGGCTGTAAGTAGGTTAGCTCAGCTGGCTGTACCACTGTCTGTTTCATTCCTTAGCTATCACTTGCAGAGAGCTGAGGGAGATTTTTTGGGACTTTCTAGTAGATGTCACAGTAGCAATGCAGTTGTAGCTTGCCAGAATATATGCAAGCACATGTACCTAATCTCCTACCATGGCATATAACCAAGGACTGGTGAAATTTGGAGGAAGAAAGATTTAGGTTATGGTTTTGTTTATTTTTTTCCCTGTGTGTATGTGTAATTTCATTTCTAAGAGCCTGCTATTAGAAGAAATTTATAAGTCCGTTTACCTAGATGTGTAACTAGATGGCTTAACATCATAAGATATTAGGGATTTAGATAGCTGGAGCCTTGGTATTTCAGAGGCTTTTTATGCAGCAGTATTTCACAATTATATTTTCTCTTTTGGTTGTAAAAGTAATGTCTGCCTTCAGAATGTTTTTCAGGTCATAAATCAAATTAAAGAAAAAAATGCATTTTGTGTTACAGGTTTTTGTTTCCAGACTTTATGTTTAAAAATCACTGGGTTAGGAAACACTGATGGGGAAAGAACAGGATATAGACCAAAAAACAGGAAAGAATAGAATCTGCAAATTTTGCTTTTCCTGTCTTTTGCTTAATGATTAATGGGATAGGCATATAAAGTATACAACTCCAGGCAACTTAGTTTTTGGTGTAATACCTATTTTTCATAATTTTTTTGCTGAATTTTTTTGAGTGGGAAATTGGAGGAGCTGGCCTTGTGAGGTTCCTCCCAAACGGAGTTGTCCTGTGATTCTGTGACATGTGTAAGTTGGTAGCCTGCTATTGGAGCATGAACACTGCTGCCTCAGAGCTCAGCAAGAGCTCTTGCTGCTTGTTGTAACATGGAAATGGCAGACAGATGCATGGTTTGGGGCAGCTGGTACTAGAAACATCATTCAAGCTGAACTCTAAGCCTTGCTGCTAATCTTAAAGGCAAGCAAAAGGAAATGGTGCAGTCACTGACTTCACCAAGTGTATTGTAAACTGAATAATGGGCAAAAAGTGATTCTAAGTTGACAGAGAAGATTAATGGTACTGGTGCTCCTTGTTGTGGTTTTCTGGGATTGGGGGGAGGGGGGGGGGCACTCTTGTCAGAGATTTAAGTTTGCTTTGGTTCTGGTTTTATTTTTTTTTTCCTTTTCAACCAAAAAATTTCTTCCTCTGTCTCCTGTCCTTATTTTGCAACTTTAGCTTCTTGTGTGGAAATCGGTTATTTCCTTGAAATTTCAGAAGACATGTATGTTGACCAGTAGAGAATGCAAGAAAAAAGATTTTGAAAATAGTTCTTGAGCAAATGTCTAGATCAATTGGCATGGGAATCTGCCCACCTTGTTTTAAGCTCCCTGTGGTTTGGCCTGGGATGTATTGAAGGGACCAATGCTCTGAGATCATTTGTCTCCAGTGGTCTCCAATGTTTTGTATTGCATCTGCACAGCTTCTGTTCAGATCTTCAATAAGTTACATTAGTTAGTTTTCAAGGCACCTCATATTCTGTTGATGCCTATAGTTAAGTACTGCACTTGGCACTTAGGTATGTAAGTTCTAAAATAAATTTGAAACATGAGACTTTGGTTCCACTTTATTTGCTCACACTTCATGAAGTCACTAAGGCTAAGGAAGAAGTTTTAACACCCCACCCCTTAATTATTCTTTCTCATTTGTTAAGGTTTTGCACATGCCTTGGTTTGTGACATAATTCTGCAACAGAACGTGCCAAGTGTTGGTAATTTCCTAAGAATGAAACTGCTTCAGATTTTTGTGTTGTTTAGAGTGCTTTAAATAACCTCCTGTCTGCATGCAGGCTTCTTACCACTGGTGAAAATGTCTGACTACTACACAACATGTCCTTTACTTACAATATTTCTCAGTATGTTGCCATATAAACCATAATTTTCTCTATGGAAAAATACAAAGAAACTCAAAGAAAAGAATAAAAACATCCCAGCCTTGTAGCATGATAGCAGTAGAAACACAGGCTTTTCTGCATATGTTTTGGAATGTAAGCAGATTGCTCAGCACACGTTTTATCTGGTCCTTTTTTAAAGTTCTTTGTAACTTTTGCCTGGGAGTGAAGTGTAGAAAAATGCGTAGTGTTGTTATCCTTTTAATAGCAGGATGGCTATTTTATCATATATATTCCCAGCTGAGAATTTTGGTTTAAAGGCAAGTCTAATGTTGAGTTTTTGGGGTACTTTTATTCTAGAAAGGAGAACAAAATATCTTGAACTACAATCATGTTCTTGTATATAGTATTTGAAAGTAGATTTAAGACTAGCCGGCTGATTACTTTGGTAATTAAGATTTTTGAATGGGAAATGCTGCTTATGGAGGGCAAACTCAGCCAGTGGTCAGTGGCTGCATCTTGTTTCAAGGTCATCAAATATGTTTTGTAAGGAGATGACCCTTTAGCTCTTGGAACTTCTTCTGTAATCACTATGCAGTGATGCTTCTTATTGCTGGATTTCTGTGTAGGGAAAATATTTAAAATATACTTTTCTCTCACCTCCAAAATTAAGAGGATAGTATTGGTTTAATTTAATTTACAAAATATATTTAAGATAGACTACTTTTATTCAATTTATTGACCATTTCATTTTACTTCCCAAGAAATTGAAAGGGGGGAGATTAAGTCATAGTAGAAATCTGAAGAACTGGTAAATATGAGGGTGTTTTCAATCTTTTATCTGCAGTACTCTTCTCTTAATTAATATCCAGACAGATCTTTCATTCTACTATTTTGCTTGTGGAGTTTATCTTGAGATATAGAAAGAACTCCTACCAAAAACCAAGCAGTAGAAAGTTAGGCTTTAATTCAGGTTTAGGAAAGCAATTTTGTTTCCTTTTTGGCAATTCACTTCATCCTTCTAATGCAAGGTCACTCTCCTACAGACTGAAATGTCACCTTCCAGCAAGAGTATGCCATGAAGAATTTACAGGTGACCACAGGCCTGAAACATGGTTGACATCTTTACAGAAATAGAAATAATCTACCAAGAAGTGCTTAAATTTTTTTCTGAGCTCCTTTTTCTAGTGTGTGATTGTCCATTTTGCTCACAGCAGGTAGATTGTATTTATATCAAAGTATTGAAAAAAAAATCAAAATTTACTATGGAGAAAAATGAGATTCCCTTTAGCTTTTCCAAATGCTGTGTGTATAATTGAATTTTGATAACTATATACACCTCAAATTTTTATGGCATAAAATGGACAGTTGTGTAAGAGGTGGTAAGAAATTACATGCTATACTGTTACTTTTATTTAAAATATGATGCCACTTTACTATTGAGTGTTTCCAGCACTCTACTCTCTACTGCCATGAACTCTCATTATTAGTAGCAATGCAGTCAATGAGCTAGGCTGCATTTCTATCTGAGGCTTTATGGGACTTTTTTTTCATAAGGCAGAAATGGAAAAATTCCTGAACTTCTACCTGAAACACAGCAGTGAGTCATGGCTGTGCATTACTGCAAAACTGCTAAGAGGACAAATGTTCATTGAGAGCAGAAGTAACAACACTTTAAAGCAAGGAAAAAAACCCTAAAATCATATGCGAGATAAAATTCAGCATCTAATAATAGTTGTGATTTTGTCAGGGATTGCATTTTATGAAAAATTAATTTGGTGCCTGGTCTAAGGGTATGCTGTGTATCATATGGTAAGATTTCCTGCATGTACTAGGTTGAGAGAGAAAAAAAAATTAAAAAGGTTTTTCAGAAGATTTAGAAATAAATATAAATACTCCATTTACTAAATGAGAAAGAGACAAGTATGCTTCATATGCTATCATTAGTTTGTTTTGTTGAACTTCTTGTTTTCTCCTGAAATACTGAGTAGGCCTGAAAAAGCCTAAGGTCAAAATCCCCATTAAAAAAGAGAAAAACATCTCTCACACATCAGCTTTTAGGGACTTTCACTTTCTTGCACATCAGCATGAAGCTAAAGCATCCTATAGAACAGAATGTCAAAGAGCCTTTCACAGGTATTCAAGGTCCAACCATTACTTGCTGCTTTGGGTAATTTCTGGTTTTAGCAATACAAAATTCTGGAGGTGAAAGCAATTCCTTCAGGACTTGAATGAGGTCAGTGTGCTTTAAATGAAAAGTCCTGGCAGTCTAAAAGAAAATATGATGGAGACTCTTGTTTTCTATGAAATGGGGACACATCTTTAATAATAATGGATGTAAAACATAGAGCGAGAAGAGACAGACAAATGAAAAATGTGACCTGTATCACATATTTAAAAAAAGCCCAGGAAACCAACCAACCAAATAAAACCCAGAACAAAACAAACAACAGACATGAAAGTGAATTAACTGGCCAGCAGTGATGGTAGGGAATCAGAATACATGCACATTTTTTGCTAAAAGGAAAAACTCAGCTTACATGGAATACAGCAGTGCAAGAAACAGCTCTGTCAGTGATAAAGAGTTTGTAACTTTTTGTGGAATCAGAGACAAGAAAGGAAGCATTCTGGGGCAGGCAAGGCACTTCAAGGAATGACAAGACCTTTACCCTTGTCCCTTTTCCAAGGCATGTGGAGGTTGTTAGTGCCTGGAACATTCCAGCATTGCCTCACAAGGTTTGTTTCATACCTTGTCCCAGTGTCCTGCCTATACCTTTGATAGTTATGGGTCCACAGAGGACAACAGGGGCTCTTTGAGGAGCCACCACTCAACTCTGAGGAGCTTTCTATCTAACTGAAACCAACTTGCTCCATAGGTACTTCACTGTGCTGTTTGGTTACTTGTGTCTTTCCATATACCAGTTAGAGAAGAGAAAGGAAAGCAAAAATGAAATTTTAGAAGATACTTGGTGAAAAATGTTCTACACATAGATCCATGTAACAAAGCTTGTTTGGAGGTAACATTATGTTGTTGTAGTTTCAGACTGAGAGGACCCATTCCTTGTAGAGTGAGCTGTGTAATGGGTACAGTGCACATTTTGAAAAGCCAGTGGTTTTGTTCTTCATCGTTCTGTACTGCCTGTGAAACACACAGGGGTCTGGAATTGATACTGGAGTGTTTGGAGCCCATGAGTGGCTCACAAAGTCCACAAATAGACTTTTCTGGCCATGTGGAACTGCCCTCTTTTTTCCCTGATGAAGTGATGGGCACCTGCTGCTGTATTTCCTGCTTGTGTGGCAGGAGAGCTGTCACGGAGCATTCCCCACGGCAGCCATGGAATCCCTGGTAAAAGGGATCCCTTACCTTTCAGATCAGCTACACAGCATGGATTCTTGTTGTCTCATGACTGGCAGCAGGAGCAGTGACTTCTGGAGGAAGGAATAATAAGCAGTGACTTCTGGAGGAATTAATAATTCATTGGAGTGTCTTCTGTTCTCAATCTTGGCATAGGCTGCCATTTAGAAAAAATCTGGTTTAGGCACTGAGGAGATGGAATCTAATGAAATTTATGACAAAAACAGTCTGATAGGGTTTTCTAGAAATGTAGCTCCTCTACAATTGTGAATTGCCATAGAGGAGTTCAGTATGAATTTTTGAGTTGTACTTGAGGTTTTCTCTGGTCCCCCAAAGGATTTAAAGGTCGAGTGAAGCCTTTAGCATCGTTGTCTGTTTGGAGTAAGAATGAGTGGTACTTGGTGAAGTTGTGAATAATTCAGAGCATCTGTGGTGGAAAGTGGGGACAGGAGAAAAAAAAGTTTGGAATTTTTTTGCTTCAGCCAGAGTTTGGGGAGTAGTTAATGCCTAAGTAAGAAAAACTTCGAGCTGGAAACAATTTCTGATCAACTGGTACAAGGCAACCTGGCTTTATTCATAGACTTTACTAGGAAAATAGAAAAAACTAACACAAGGTAGAAGAAAGGTGAATGCCTTTATTTTCTGAATAGCATTTGCATTTTCCTGATGATGCATGATGCAGGGAGAAAATTTCAGGCAAGCCTGAAGAATACAGTAACCTTATTCTCCCTTTGACCAAAGCATGGCTGTGTTGCAAAATTATTGAGAATGGTAGGTGCCAAAGGGCAAAAATATTTTTCTAGCATTTTGTTCTTTTGATTAAATAAGAAAAACAGTCTTGGACAACAATTCTACCTTTAATGATTTGTTAATTACAAGCTTGAAACTCTAAAACCATTTGTAGGATGATACTCATCTAATTTCTTTTAACTGAACCACACAAGTTCAAAAATAGCACACATTTAGATGAGGACTAAAACCCTTCTGCTTTCTTACCCATCAAAAGATTTGAAAGCTTGTGGCTTATAGAAGATGAAGGATATCTGAAGTCATTAGGGTTCCCTTCTGTGCTTAAATGATTTAGTAATAAGAGACTCAGTATGAATTAAGTTTTTTACTACAGCAGAAGGTGTCTGGGGCAGTCAATTTTATTCCTTTGTGTTTCTTGTAGGACTACTTCTCTGGGGGTTTATAGGACTCATCTCTACAAAGACAAGAAGTCTTTCAGTGTCCTTGATCTTGCATCCAGAAACTACTGTCCATCATGTCTGTGTGCCCCTCAGGAGAGTTTCAATAGCAGGGTATGATGATTGATTTTGATAGTATCTCTACGGATTCTTTAAAACTTTCATTTCTCATTTTTTCAAGTTAAAGTGGTAAGGTGGAGGTAAAAGTATTGCAGTAGTCTTCTGGGACAGGAGAGGGTGAGAACTGGATTGAGAAAGAAGGGTTTCATTCCTGAGGCAGTGGAAGATTAAATATCATAGAGAGACAGTTACTGAACTCCACTTGTGTCACAATAATGTTTCCTATTTGCAGATAGACATGCCCTGCAGATACTTCAGATGTGGTGTTCTTACTTTTAAAAACTAATAATACAAAATGTTTTATCTCTGGTGTTCCTCTCCGTACCTCCTTGGGATTGTTGTGACTAGAACTGCCTTTGTGCTATGGAGCTGTGTGTCCTTCATAAGCAACTCTGGGAGTGCAGTGTGGCTTTTGTTCAGGATGTCTTTCTTTTATGATGGGTTGGAGAGGGACTGACCTATGTATTGGCATGTGGGAAGCAGAAAACTGCTTGAAAATTGAAAATTGGCTTTTGTACCAATGGAGAGTTGAAATGAAGCCAAGGTACATGGCAAGACTCGAAATTTGGAAGTTTTTTCTTCATATAAATATTAATATACATAAAGGAAGCCAGCATGTCGACACTGTTACTCCATTCACAGTGCTGAGTTGCTTGTGTTACATAGTCAGCCTTGTGTGAATCACTGATGCCCTTGCAGACAGTGCTTTCAGGAAAAAAAAAAAAAAATCCTGTATATGAGGGAATACTATGAGAAACATCAAGATGTTGAACAAGATTATTCTAGGACATTGAATATCCAAATGGTAAACATGACATTATAATGTGACTCCTCATAATAAACATCCTCTAACTTCACCCATCCACCACAGCTGCAGCAGTTCAAGGGGTTGCTATTAAAGAACATCAGAACATAATCCTTCCACTATTTTAATCCAACTGAGGAAATCCAATGTAGATGCTTAAAAAGTTACTAATACCTAAAGAGAAAGTATGTATGGAATATTAATGTTTCAAATTATTTATATTTAGGAAAATCATAAGGCTCCATATGGTTCCACATACAGAGATTTTAAAAAATTATGAAAATTTTTGTCAGAAACTCTGTGGATAATTTCAGCTTTTGATAGCCTGTGCTGTGAGCTAACAGGTATTAACTAAAAGCAACACTGGGAGAAAATAAGGCAGAGGGAAAAAATAGCTAGGGTTTTTTTTTTTTCATAGTTGTGTTGAGGGGGAATTTTCAAGGGGAGCTTCTTTGATGGAAACATTTTGGAAGACATGCCCCAACTGTGTATTGAGTGTTGTTCTCCATTAGACATTAAATATGCTAAATACAATTGGAATATTCCATTTGACTGAGTGCTTTACCTAAGAATTCTCTGAAGAATGTGGTTCTACCATTCATTTTTGCTGCCATGGGACCATCTCTGAGGTCATGAAGTAAGCAGAGATGCATCTGAATGGAAAAAAAATAGCTGCTAATTTTAAGGTGAACCAGTTTACTTTCATTGGCACAGGAGCAACTGTGATGTGAAGCAGGAGATCCTGGGAGAATGGGAATACTTTTGTGTCAGTGCTAGTTTATGCTCTTTTAAAATTACAGCCTGAGAGCTTAATTTCCACTAGCTCAGGGAAGCACTACATTTATAACAAAATTTACAGGCTTGGGCTATAGAGGTGCCACAGTTAAAAAGTCTGTCAAGATTTCTATAGCGAAGACCTATTGAGAGGAATCACCAATTGCTGGTTAAGAAAACAGGTTTGGGGCAATATGACATGCTTATTGTCTGTAAATACTATTTTTTTAATTTTAATTTTTCAACCAATTTAAACATTTATTTTTTCCATGTTTGAAAGAACAAATGGTGTTGCTTTCTGTGTTCATTATTAACACTATATTAACTGCTCTGGACATTAGGCTTTAATAGTATGCTTTAAAAATTCAAACTGTTCTAGTTTTGATCTTCAGAAAAGAAGTGAATAATACTACAGATTTGCACTTCGTGTTAAGGCATAGTTTATGCTGAGTATGTTCTGCATATCACATAAAGAGCATATCACTGATACAGTGCAGGAGACTTTACATATGAGCTCATGTTTCAGGTCATTACCAAGCACAGGGCAGAAAAAAGGCTGACCTCAAGATGTTCACTGTGCCAGAGCTATGGCATTATCAGTCAGAATGTCCCTCCACAGGACACAGGGATTCCTTACACACCACTTCAGTAATCACCACTTTGATGATTTAATCAACTGATTGTTTAATGTCAAGCAATTCGGAGAGGTCAGGTTTTATATTTCTGCAGTAGGAATGTCAAAAGCAGATTGAGGGGATATTTTAGCTAATCTGCCTTGTTTTCAGACCTCTGCTGGCATGGTGCTTGCCTAGCTTTCACAGTGAAGTTTGAGACCCAAGAACTGTGCTCCTAAAGGCTCTCCAGCGGCCGTGCTCTCCCATTGCCATGAGCAAGCAGGGAGGGTGATGGACAGCAGGCAGTGAGTAACAGCAGTGCCAGTGCTGCCTCTGCAGCCAGGCTTGCTGAAGTAGAAGGTGCATTTTCTTTGTCTTTTTGATCTTTGTAAGTCTGCAAGTCTTCCATAAATCTAGGCAGTTGTGGTGGGCTCCTCCTCTGCCTGTGCAGGAAGGAAATGGCAAATGGTGATCAATGAGCTGAGGGATTTATTCAAGATCACCAGCATGGAGGTAGGATTTGGACTGGGATCTCCCAGGGCCTGATGATCTTCCTCACCACTAAGGCATCCTCTCGACTTAAAGATTACCAAGATGTCTTTGTTCTTCTCCCAAGTGAAATGCCTGACTTGCTTATCATTTCTGGCATTTATCTCCTCTTTGCCATCTTTTGCCCATCACAGGGGTCACTGAAGAGAATTCTTGCAGACAAGCAGAATTATATTCAACAAGTGAAGGGAGGTGTAAAAAAAAATACAGTTCACTTGCTCCTTTTTCCAGACTGTACAGGCAACTGGGAATCCTAGTCACCTCTGAGAGTAAAGACCTTGCTTTATTGTTATGACATGAGTGTTTATTATTGAATTGCACAATAGCTATAGGAAAAATGATGCTTTTTTTCCCAGTGGAGCCACTGTGAATTTGCACACATCTAGAGTAGGTGCATACAGTGTCTCAAGTGCTAATTTGTATCCCACTGATTATAAGAAAGTCTGGAGGAGTAGATCAGATGTAGACGTATTTATAGTTAAGTAGGACATTTATTACCTGTCATATATGATATGGTTCTGACACCATTAATGTTTTAAGGGCTCAAAGAAAGCTTTCAAGGGAATTAGATTTACCTTAAAATCCACTAATGCTATAATCCATACAAAGATGAAGCCCTTAATTTGAATGCAGAGAGTTACAATACTGATCATCATCACTGTCCTGTGCTCCTACAAATTATCTGATAGTTTGATGTACTTTACTTGGGAATTTAAATGTCACTGTATCCATTTAACAGATGGTGAAACTATAGCACAGGGTTTGTGAAACACATCTAATTAAAATGAAAACTGTTAAATTGATGTGTATTCATTTATACAGTCTTGATAAAAAAGGTTACATTCTAGTGTATTTAGTTAACTGCAGTGGTTAGGATTCCAAATAGTCTAAAGTGTTATTTGAAGTCTGTAGATGTAGTTAAGCTGACATTCTCACATTGTAGAATGGCTCCTTTATAAAAGAAGGAGCCCTTTCTTTGTCTCTCAGGCATATGGAGAAAAAGGAATGTTTATGCTCAGCTTAACAAGAAACTGCATGAGAGAGTGTTGAAAGTATTTTGGATTTGTTCCTTGAATGACTGTTTCCTAATCAATTCCTTGGATCAGAAATGGACTAGTTGCATTTATCTGGGGTAGTGTAGCATATCTGACATTTATGTGTTTGATTAGCCTTGAAGAATTAATTTTTTAAGAGTTCTAGCATTTTCAATATTATATTTAAGCCATGCCTTATTGCAAATATCAGTGTTTGAATATGATAACAGAAATGTTTTTCTACTCCTTGAAGATAGAGTACTTAATGTAATTGATAAACCAAATGATACCTAGCATTCCATTGTAATGCTCTACTTTACATGTAAATTGTATTTTGAAGCACCATATTTTTTCTCAATTGTGATTAATCCTTGAAATGAACGGGGAGGGTTGAGCAGCTAGTTTGTTTTTAATGATACATTCCTCCTTTGGGAAAGATTAACTATGCACAACTTCATTGAATTCAGCAATTTACAATCAGTTGTTGAGTTGTCCATGGAGACCAGTTCTGTTCCTTCAGGAGAGTTTTTCAGGTTACATTGTGCTCTGTTTCTCTAAAGAAGATAAGTTCTTATGTCTCTATCTGAGGCAAGAGGTAGTAAATTCCTTGCTATGATTTGAACTTAAATAAATCTAGCACATAAAACTAAGCTGTAATATATTTGATGGGTGGAGAAAAGATAGAAACAGGGAAGACAACTAATTTAAAACATGCTCTTATTTTGTGTAGTTTTGGTTTTCCTGTCAAAATTTCAGATTGTATTCAGTGTTGGGTGCTCATTCCTATTTGCCTGTGATGTGCTCTTAGCTGGCCTTGAGCTTTTTTGGTTGCCTTGCCTCTTCTTCCTGCTCTTTCCCCTTTTCAGATTGTACATAGATATTAATGGCTTGACTAATTTTGCTAAAAGACTTGCTTGTCTTCTGAACCTATTAGTCCCACAGGAGAAAGTGGGAATGTGCACTAATATCTAGTTTAATCCCTGCAAGTGAGTAGAAAAGCATGTGTGCAAACGTTGGCTATTCCTGTGGGAAACTGTGGTGGATCCTTGCTAGCTGAAACTTTTTTTGTGTGGAGTCAGTACTTCACAAAATATTTCAGATTAGAGGGGAAACACTGTCACTTGGGAATGCTGGCCCTGCTGGGCCCTTCTTTGGAAGTGGGAATACTAGCAGAGAGTGCTGGAGCAGTGGGATATAACAATGTGTGGGCTCAGAGATGCTGGAGCCTTTTAAAGGTCATTTGGTGGGAGAGCTTAATGGATAATGATCAAGTGCAACAAGATTTACATACTCATTCAATTTAGTGTGTTATGCAGCAGTGTCATGGTCTTCCTTCATTCCAGCACAAGAAGCAAAAAAATGGTTTCCTAACAGAAAGAAGGTTGATGCCCCTTCTCGTGCCAGGTGTTACACTGTGTGTGTGTTCTGCAGTGATGTAGTGGGTGGTTTGGTTTGATTTTGTTGTTTTGTTTTTTGTTTTTTTTCTCTAAAACTGTGCTGAGAGCTGGCATTTGAACAAGGAATGGTGATGAATGAAAATGTTTCCTGTTCCTTTTATTAAAAACTACTGAAAATCAGCACTGTGTATGTGGGACTGATGGAGAATGACAAATTCACTAACCAGACGTTTGAACTCAGACTGTTAGAAATGATGGCATATCTTTCTACTGACTGAAAGAATATCATAAATGTAAATAGATCTGCTAACCTCTGTTCCCTTGTCTGAGTTTTGACTCTGTATTTCACAACTATGAAAGTACTCAGATGTCAGGTGAATCACACGCAGTACAAGAGAAAATTAACTTTTTTTTCCTATCTTTTCCCCTCCACATTTTCCAAAATTGCAGCCACAGGAATAAGTCTTCAGGCTGGCCTCACCCTTCAGGGACCTGGAGCTTGAACCAGGGGACACCTTATGGATGGGAGATGACGGCAAACAGAGATGGACGAGACTACTTCATCAGGTAAGGGGGCAGCGTGAGCTGTGCAGTGTGGCCACAGCACTGCAGCCCTGCTCTCAACTGTATGGCCCTGGAATCCTAATTCCTGCTTCAGCCCGACACGGTTAATGTTCACTGCTTTGATTTATGACACAGGGGTAGCTCAGACTGTGCTTTCTGCTCTTTGCTTTGGTACTTGGTTACTTCATTTGCTCAAGAGAATGTTGATAATATAAAGACCTGTAATTCTTTGAGAATTACAAGTAAGGTCATTAACAAAAGATGAATAAAAAATACAAATGCCATGTATAAAGAAAGAGGCAGAAGGTCAGTTCTGACTGAGACTTCCAACTCTCCTCCATCTCTGCTATGTTGATGCCTTAGGATTTAGCTTTTATATTTTTCAGATCCTGTACTGCTTTAGTGTATAACTACAAAACTCCACAGCCTGTCAGCTACTGTTCTCCTGTTTTATTCAGACAAAACAATTGGAGAATTTACCCCTGGTATGGAAAAAGACCAAACTTTTAACTCTGACCATCGTCCATCTTGGGTAAAGCACCCTGGAGGCTTTTGACTGCCCAAGATGCACCTATTGAAGGCCTTTATGAAAACCTGCTTATATACTCTTAATTTTGTCTAGTCTCTGTTTTAGGTAGCCAATGTGAGGTATTTTGGTTTGTCTAATATATTCATTATACTGGTAATAAGAAAGCGTATTTTTGGATCCTGTATAGTAAATATACTAATTCATAGCTTTCCCATAGTTTTTAGCCCTGGTTTTAAAAATAAATATCAGTATGTAAAATATAATTGTAAACATAATTGGCTTTTCTTTTCCCATTGTAAACTGTGCATGATTATTTTTTTAAATCACTGAGGTGCCTTGCATAAAACCCATTTTGCTGTTCTAGCAAATGTACTATTAGATGGCTTTGGAACTTCTTCACTAAAAAGGGGTGATGGTAGTGGGTTGGCAAAACCATTGGCTGCTTGGCATTCTTTTATTTAGCTTACATTTAATTTTTAAGGTTAGCATTTTGATTCTGTTCTTGTGAAGTTTTGGGTTGTTTTAATTATTAAATTTTTGTCTTTATCAACCTATTTAGAAACTTGCAGGTACTTGAAAAAGTTGTGGATGAGAATTGGAATTCTTCTAACACAGAGTAGAAGGATCAAACATACTTTTAATTGACTGTTAAAAGTCTTTAATGCTCTCAAGATCCTTCAACTGCAAAAAAAAAAAAAAAATTAAAGCATAAGGCTGAAGATCCCTGTTACTGTGCTTTGCTTCCCTAGCCCTTTTGCCCACAGGGTATGCCTTGGCTTCCTAGGAGGCATTTGCTTTCAGAGCCAAAGCAAGATTTGTAGCAGCCTGGTGACCTGAAGGCTTTCAAGATTTAGAGCAATTTCAGACCTGTCCAAATTGGAACAAATTTTCTGGGTTAATGAGGGCTCAGAAGCTGACTTTGAAATGTTGTTTTCTTGCTTCAACAAGTATTTGTCGTGCTTCAGATATCTGAAAGATGGGCAGTGTGAAGCTGAATGCCAGGCATGATATAACTGTATTAGCATAGGTTTTCTGCCTGAGTTAATTAGGCTTGTCAAGAAGTATAGGTGAGCCTCCAAAGTACTGTGCAGATGTGAGACTTGTTTCTGTTACTCAAGTTAGTGAAGATACCTACCTGCATGTCTCATTCTTATTTTCTGCAGACTGTTGGCATGTTTTTGTCTGTGTGATGAGATTCATTTGAAGGATTAATATCCTCATTCTGAGGACAGGTGCTACATTTGATTGCTCCTCTTTTCTCAATGGTCACATAATGGGATGCTGCACTTGTTCTGTAGCTGTCAACAGCTTTAGCTTACAAAAAGCAGTGCCTTAGTACTCATTAATTTTGCAATTTGGGAATGTTTACTAATCCTCTGTAGCTAATGATTATTTTGTTTATTTTTTTTGGAACGGCTTTTACTACCTTAAAGTGCCACATGCCTCTCTTAAATTGAGAAAACTGCATCTAGGAAAAAAATCCATATCAGGCAGTGCCAAATTATGCCCTAATAATATAAGGTCATATAAGTAATATGACCCCTGTGTTTGTTTTGTTGTTGGGGTGGTTGTTTTGGGTTTTTTTCTCATGCTCTTAGAAGGTGCTTGTCTTTCATTCTCTTCTGGTCTTTCCATTTTTCTCTGTGTGTGGGTAGGAGACTACATGGAGAAAAATAGTGTGCTCTGAGAGGTAAAGAGCATGAGACCTCTGTAGAAACTGATCTGTAGAAGCCTTTGATGTCTTGTGCCAGACTTTCCAACCCACTGGAATCTCTGAGCAGTTTCAGGTGCAAGGTGCACACTGCTCCATACCTACACATTGTGTGGTTTATATTACATATTCCTACAGTACATATTCATACACTATTGAATGCTTTACAGCAACAGCATTGACTGTAGCATGTGCACAGATGTGCTTCTAGAGTAGTAATGCATCTGTACAAGAAATAATGCTCCCCAGAAATGCATTAAAAGCCAGTACTTTTGGAAACAGAATGAAATCAGGAAACCATTTGGAACCATGTACTGCTGCTGTGAGTCACCAGCCATCCACTAGGGAACATCAGCCCAGGTGGCTACTACAATGTGACTGGGTAGTTCCATTAGATATATCTTGATTTTAGAAGAATGACCAAAGACTAAATAGAGCCAGTGACTTGCCAGTGATTCCTCTGTGGAGTTGTACATAGTATTTGTCCTTGCAGTGACTGTTATTTGGCAGAGAAGTTCTCTCTGGCTTTCAAAACAACTGTTTTTCCAAATACTACATGAGACTATATAAATAAAAGTAGAATTTAATTTTCTTTCCTTCATTTTCACACCTAGATTTTAGGAATGATATAGTGAGATGATTGTTGACTGTTATGCCACTAAAGACAGTAGAGAGATCAGTGAGATAGCATTTTTATTGTCTCTAAGGCTTTTTATAGCCATGCAGATTAACAAATTGCATCACACTGAAGGAGAAAAAGCAATTCAAATACTTTGCTTGGTTTTGATTAAAGATGTATAAACCAGGTATTATCACAATGAAACGTATGTGTGAGTTCTGTAGAAGGAAGTAACATAATTCATAGCAAAATTAACTGCTTTTTAATTAAATAATTTACTTTGTGCCATATGTACATATCCATTCAACTGCAAGCAGACATATTGCAATTTTGAAATGTAGGAGGAATAGAGAATCCAGGAGAATCTTCTGGTGAAATGAAATGTAGTTATATAGTGTTGGTGCAATTGTTTTAAGGCATGAATGGGAAGAGATGTTTATTCTTTCTGCTGAAGCAAATTTGATTTATTTCAAATCTCTGAAAGCCCTTATGACATGAGCTAATCAGGGGCAGCTTCCATCGCCAGGCTGTGCTTTTGTAAAAGTGTGAGAAGAATTTCTTATCAAAATATTTTCAGATGTTGGCATCAACTCATTATCTCTTCTGTACAGATGGCACAACCAGGGTCATTTTGCAAACCTCTAAAATATTTTTTCTTAAGTTTAGGCCGTGGTACATAAAAGTTTCAGAACTTCACCCATTGCCTTTTAACTTGCCCCTTTTACTTGAAGTAGCGTTATGATATAAGTAATACATTTCAGTATGGGAGGATGGCAATCATCTCATATTCTCCCAGCACGTTTCTGTACTCCACAAGCTGTATTAAACTGGACTTTTAATATGAAATAATTTGAATATGATATATTTAACCACTTTAAGTCCTGTTTTATTTGCATCTATTACATATGCTGTGTATGATTATGAGAAATTCTGCAATGTTAATTTGAATAAAAGCATGACACTTAGTAAAAATGGTTTTGTGTGAATATAGTATTCCAGAGAGATAGTATGTGGAGCAGAAGGTTTTGGCTGATTTTGTATACAAAAGGTTAAGTCTCACAGCAATTTTAGGTCCTTATTTTTGCCATTGCTCTGATCTTACTGATTTTTGGGCCTATACATTTTTGTCCTTTCCCTTGTGGAAATTTTGCTGCTTGTCAGATCTAGGGGGAAGTTGATAGAGGGAAATAAACAGGAAAAAGCTAATAAAAAGTCAATCTTATGGAGAAAGCAATAAATTTTATGTTGGTTTTGCTCTAAGCCAGTCCTTTCCATGGTCTGATGAAGTTGCAGAATGGTTTAGCATGGAAGAATCCTCTGAAGGTCAGCCTGTCCAGCCTTCTGCTCAGACCATGAATATTACCAGGTGATGAGCATTTCTGCCACACTGAAATATCTGAATAGTCTGCGAAGAGGGTTGCAACAGAGTTGTATTGTCTTAAGCTGCCCTGCAACTGCACTTTAAGGTGCAAGTTGAAGCAACATTCACTGCTTTCAAAAGTCAGACCTTTTTGATTCCTATTGCTGTTTAATTCCTAAGAAATGAGATACTTTGGTATTTTCATGGATCTGGATTCTGTCATTCAAATAAAGACCAGAGAATGTGAAAAAAATTAGCTGAAAGGATGTTTAGCCCTTCTCATGTGAACTTAAAGTAACACTGGTTCCACTAAGGTGTAGTTAGTTATTAGAATCGCAAGATATAGGAGTCTGTTGAGTCAATTTATTGCCATATCCTTGTTTGCAAGAGGTGCTATTGATTGTGTTTACTTTATTTTGCTTTATTATTTTTATTGATTGTGTTTACTTATTCTTGCTATTGCCAAGAAGAGGATGATGGGGTCTGTCTGTGTTTCCACTTTGGTTTGCTCCCTATTTTACTCCAAGGACCCTGACCATCTGTACTTTGTGCATATTAGCTTGCTTCTGTGCTCCAGTCTGGAACAAACTAAGCAAACAGTTGGGACCCCAGGCAAGAAATTAAAAGAAGCACACCCAGAGATCAAAGCCTGCAGCATTATTGCTGCTTGGCTTGAACCCATGGGTCAGTCTCCAGAGTGCACAGCAGAACTGGGAGAGTACTGCTTGTCAAAAGTCTTTCTGAATTTTATGTTTGTTAATATGCCATGGTTGCTAGAGCAGTTGAAATGACTAAGTGACCCACCTGGCAAATGAAGGAAACTCTGAGGATGTAGGCTACTTGAACTTCAGCAAAGTCTTTGATATTGTCTTCCATTACATTCTCATGGAAGAGCTGGCAGCCCACAACTTGGACAGGTGCTCTCTTGACTGGATTAAAAACTAGCTGGATGGCTGAGCCCAGAGAATAGCAGTAAATGGTATCAAATCCAGTTGGAGGCCAGTCACTAGTGGGGTTCCTCAGAGCTCAGTACTGGACCAGTCCTGTTTAATACCTTTATTGATGATCAGGATGAGGGGATCAAGGGCACCCTCAGTAAGTTCACAGACAACCCTAAGTGGGAATGTTGATCTGCTGGAGGGTTGGAAGACTCTACAGAGGGATTTGGACAGGCTGGATCAATGGGATGAGGCCAGTAGTGTGAGGTTCTGTTGAGTAATACACTCAGTGCAGGTAGCTCGGTGTGCAGCTGCAGTGGGAGCTGCAGGTTCAGCTCTGTGGGGTGGGAGCTGGCACCCAGGCAAGAGGTCATGAACTGCCAACCCTTTGCATAACAAAGGGCATGGGGCCCTATGGCCCAGCCAGGTGACCAGACACAGAGACACAGCAGGAGCCAAGGATCCCAGTGCTTAGACTGTAAGGATATAAAAGCCCAGGTTTCCTTTGTTTCGGAGTCCCTCCTCAGAGGCATCCAGCTCAAGCTGTTATTTTGTTATTGCACCATGATTAAATTATTCTAAGCATCAAGACCTGTGAGGCTGCTATGGGAAGCTTGGGGTCGAGCTGGTAAGGAAACCTGGTCTGACAATGACTGTGGAATGTGTAGCTGTGAAGGGGCCTTGGTCCCAGCTTAGGTGGTGTGAATGTGACAAAGGGACTCCTGGATGGTCAGACAGGGGCAGTTGAACAAGTCCAAGTTGCCAGCTCCTGCACTTCAGTCACAACACTCCCTGCAGCACTACAGGCTTCGGGAGAGTGGTTGGAAAGCAGGCCAGAGGAAAAGGACCTGAGAGTGTTGGCAGACACCAGGCTGAACATGAGCTGGTGTGTGCCCAGATGGCTGAGATGGCCAACAGCATCCTGGATTACATCAAAAATAGTGGGACCAACAAGACTGGGGAAGCAATTCCTGCCCTGTACTGGCCACTGGTGAGGCCACACCTCAAATCCTGTGTTCAGTTCTGGGCTCTTCACTTCAAGAAAGACATTGAGGTGCTGGAGTGTGTGCAGAGAAGGGCAACAGAGCTGATGAAGGGTCTGGAGAGCTGAATCATATGAGGAGCTGCTGAGGGAGCTGCAGTGTTGAGCCTGGAGAAAAGGAGGCTGTGGGGAGACATCACAGCCCTTCTCAACTGCCTGAAAAAAAGTTATAGCTAGATGAATGTTGGCCTCTTCTCCCAAGCAACTGACAGAAGAAGAGCACATAGCCTGAAGCAGCACTAGGGGAGGTTCAGCTTGGACATCTGGAAGAATTTCTTCATGGAAAGGGTTGTTAAATATTGGAACAGACTTCCCAGCTGGAGTCACCATCCCTGAAGGTGTTCAAGAAATGGCTACGTGGCACTTAGTGCTATGGTCTGGTCGACAAGGTGGTAATTGGTCAAAGGTTGGACTTAGAGGTCTTTTCCAACATAAATGATTCTGTGTTACATCATATTTTGATATCCTGAGTGCCTTTTTGTTTACTAGTGCTTTTGTATTTAGTATCAAAAAATTATTCTAGACTTCTTCCAGGTGTATCTAGCAAGTTTAATTCTTCTCTCTAAGGTATGTTATCCTGCATATTTAATCTCAGTGATTTTTGGCTTGTGAAATCATTATATTTAGGTTGTCCTTGTATGGCTTAGTAGCTGTGCTATTCCTGAAACATGAAATTCTTAAATGTCAGCTTTTGCCCTGTACAGAAAATAGAGGTAACGTGTTTGTGTTCTTTGATAACTGTTGTAGCTCACAACATCCTAAATTCTCAAAGCATACATGGTACAATATTTCTTTGCAATAAAACAATGTTATGATATTCTTCTATACTCAAATACTTACCTAAATTTCTTTAGTAGTCTTTATCTTGTTCTTTTAGTGCCTGCTGTGCTTAGAAGAGGAACTCAGTTGTGTTTTCTCAAAGTTCACCTCTGTGCCTGTTGCACGCATCCCGTCTGACCTGTGTGCTCCTGCTTGTACACTCAGTTCTCATAGCTGGCCAGCAATGTGGAATGACACAACACAAACACAATCATTGATGATATTAATGGCCTATCAATCATCCTGCTTATTAAGGATCACTAATTTATACCAGATTCAAAACTGAGGCTCACAGTCTGCAAATCAGTTTACCTCAAAATAAATAAGCACAGAATTTTGTCAGACCATTCAGCAATTTTTAAAAATTATTATTTTCTTTGGTTATGTCTAGCCTATCCCAACCTTCTGGTACATGTGTTCTGTAGGTGTTTGCGCTGTTGGAAGGCTCTGAAAACCATCAATGGATACAAGTAAAATATAGTGAAAGCCTTGATTGTTCTTGGTCTGTTGTTCATCTTCCTGGGTTTGGGTTTTGAAAAGGCTGTTGTTATTTTACCTTAAAACTAACATAGTACATAAGGCCATAATGAAAGTTTGAAGTCACAGGAGCTACCTTCTGCCCTGTAGGTGTGATATTACATAGCACTTTATTGAGCACATTGCATTCTTTCATCTCTAAGTACAGAAACAATGTTGACTGGATTCACAAGGGATTTATGTGATATTCACAAAAATATAAGCAGCACAGCTGCTGCTGCTTCGTTCATGAGGGCACTCATCACTTGTGCAGGGCAGCTTTCCTTCGGGTGAGGGCTGTGAGCAGAGGCAGCCCGTGCGCCGGTTCAGTGCCCTCAGCCAAAGGCTGACTGCCGTGCACCTCTTCAGGCATCTCCGCTCCCAGGTGAGATGCCAAGGGGAAAAAAGGCAGTGGAATCACACTCTGGCCCACTTATTCCCAAGTCCCTAAAAGGGGCATCCAATGAGATTGAATGGCAGGCAGTTTAACAGTGATAAAAATAGTACAACCTATTTAATTAGCAAATAGAACTCTCAGCTACAGGTTACAGTAAAGCCTAAAATGCTTCATAGGATTGAAATGTACATTTGCAAAGTACATTTGTAATAAGACTTTCACTATTAAATTACATAGGATTAAAAAAATTAGAGCAGATATAAAATCTTATGTTTCAGACAAGCGGGTGAGTCAGCTGCTGACTGCCTAGGGCTAGGACGAAACTTCCTGTATTAATCAGGTTATTCTATAATTACAAGGTTTCTTGCACCTTCCTCTGAAGCGGGTACTGAGTGCTGTCAGAGAAAGAATACTGGACCAGGCGGACAACAGGTCTGATTGGTATGGCGATTCTTGATCTTTTCTATCTTTTATGTTTTGTTTTTTTTAAATTCCCGTGTCACTAATACGGATGGTTGATATGAGTAGTGTGCTATTAGAGAAAGAGTGCTACTCTGCTTCTTTCAGACTGCATACAAATTTGCTTTCTGTTGCTAAGGATTTGACCTACTCAAGGACAGGATCATATGGTGGAAGGGGGAGTCAGTCTAGAAGAGATGAGCAGCAGCAGGGATACACAAATGCAAGGGACTGTTTAAAGCAAACCTGAATAATTAGAAAGGAGAAGGAAAATTGTATAGCAACCTGTTTATGTCAGTGGTTTGCCTAGAGACTACTCGGGTATGGTGAAAAAGAAAGTGTTGCTAAATCAGCTCAACCTGAAAAGAGAGGATGATTTAACAATTGTCCTTCCTTCACAAAGAGATGTTGCTCTAGCTGTAAATACGGCAGTCATAAATATGACAGACAAAGTGATGTTAATACTGGCTGGGATAAATCGTTGTTATAATGGAGGAGGGTGTGATAGCAAGGAGATGACGGTTTGTGAGGTTGTTTTATTTTAACTAGAGCATGGAAAAATGGAGAGTTCATAGCATTGTAAGGCAGTTGTACCTAACCTGGTTAGTGTGCTGTAACTCAGGAGCTAGTCACAGCAGCGTGGTTTCCCTCCCTCTCTAGTGGCTTACAGTTTTTGAGTCCTCTCTGCACACACACTGACTGAACCAAGAGTATTTCTCACACTCTCACTCATGGAAAGGTGAGGGGGGTTATACATGGAAGGTGTGAATGTGGGTGAGACTCCTCAGAAGAGAAGAAGCTTTTGCTCAGTCATTTGCCTTGGGTTACCTGGATGTAATGATACCCAAGTGGAGCACAGGGAATCATACTGTGGGCCTCTGCTACAGCAAATTCGATGTTTCTGAGCTAGTCCTCTGTGTTTTCTCCAAACACAAACTGGATGGGGACACCATGAAAATCAGAGAAATATTGCATTCTGAGCACTGTTACTCTTGTTTGTTTGAAGGTGGATTAGGAAGGAATAACACTCCAGGAGCAGAACCTGTATTAAAAAAAAAAAAATCAAAGTACCCTAACCAAGGATCACAGAGTATATTAACACAGAGGTGCAAAGATTAAATCCTCAGTAGTGTTCTAGGTAGGTGTTTCATATGGAATAACAGCAGCTCAACTGTGAATTGTGGCATGTAAATGCTTTTGTAGAAGCATTGTTTTGGTGTACCAAGATACCCTTCCTGGGAGTGTAAAACAAATTAATTCTTGTAAACAGTTAGTGTGAGAATGATAGTCCCCACTGGAGTCTGTTTTTTCAAGCATGTCTCTCATAAAATAGTGTGGTCCCTGCAGAACTGAGATTAAAAGTGTCAAGTTCTGGTTCTGCAAAGCCATGGAAGTGGTTGGAAGAGTGGTGATGGTTTGTAAGAAGCTAAGTCTTATCTTGGGTCACATGCTGATATCCTGATTGATGCAAACACAGAGACTCTGCATGTGAAATAAAACAAGGCTATGTAAAAATTAAGAGGAGAATACAGCCCTAGAAACACCTAAAAGGTGTTTTCTGCAGCATGTATATGGGGCCTTAGTGGCCATGAGCTTGAAAAATTAAATAAGGCAAAGCTGTCTGATACTTGGTGATGGAACTGAGACCTTTCACAGCAAAGGCTAGGTGAAAATTTCCCCTAGAGCTGCAGTTATGACATTGAGAGAAAAATGTGCTGGAGCTGAGTGATAGAAAGGAAAAAAAAAAAAGTTTGAGCGTTTGCACACTATATTGCTGCTGTTTAAATAACACAGTTGAAGTTTACCAGTTCATCATGGTGTATGTACAGAATTTAAAATGAGTTACCTAATGTGTTATGCCATGCCAGGAAATACCGTATTTCCAGCAGACATTCATGTACTAAAGAGCTGCATGCTGATGTATATGAAAGTTAGTACTTAGGAAGCCTAATTCATCCTGCTGGATTAATTTCTCTCATACTAATATATTTACTGTTTTCTGTAAAGAAAATCAAGTACAAGCCCCCTGTGAAAGGTTCTTGTCTGGACTGATATTGTAGAACAGGAAGATAATTTGTTTTAGAAAGACAAGATGATACTACCAAAAGTTTACTGAATTTTAATACTCATTTAGTTTTTAATTGCCCTTCTTATAATAAAATACTGCCTAATTATACTCAAAATTCTCAGCTCCCAAATATAATTCTAAGAATCCTCATATTTTGTATGTTGTCATATATTTATAAGATTCAGGTAAAGAAATAGTTCAACTGAACTCAAATTAATCTAGTCACTGACAACATTATGACTCACTGCAGTATTTTGAAAGCTGTTTATCTCAAGTTTGCTGGAATCCTGGACCGTTCCACAGAAGAAGTTCAATTTAAAATAAACCAATCAAACTGTGTCACTGAGCAATTAAATATCTCCATGGTAACAGGGATTAAGCACATAAGGTAAAGACCTGCTGACAGTGCAGAGATTATTTCAAATTTCTGGCTCTTCCAGCACTAGACAAATGAATTTACATTTTCAGTATCGAACACTGGGAGACATAAAATGAAAGAGACTGAGCTACTTCTGCGACATCTTGGGACTTCAGACAGTATTTTCTTGACAGGGGAAGTAATTAGCTGGAATTACAAGAAGGAACTTAGCAGACAGATACAAATAAGCATTTGCTCATGGGATTTATTTAGCTCCTCATAATTAAAACCTGGATAGGCATATTATTTAGGATACAAATAGCATGGAAATATCTTGCCATAATTAAAAAATTTTAACAGCATAATAACACCATTTTTCTTTTAATTTTTAAGTGATCTTAGGTTCACTTAGGAGAGAAGGTTATTTGCAGCTCTGCTATCAAGTAATATTTTTTATGAGAAATGTACTTCTAAAGTCATAGTGCAGATAGTCACACTGATATTCAGTGAAGACAGGATGATGCTTTAATCAATCCTAACATCTTGCCAATTCTCTCTGCCTCTATTCCTAGCTTTTTCATGTGTATTTACTAAAACTACTGCAAATGCACATCTGCTGACGTGTAGTTTTCAGCTTTCAGTTATGTGGCTTAGGGTTGGTTTGTTTTTCTTTTCTCAGACTGGCTTTTGGTTTGGTTCCTAGGGACATAGAATGACTTGGAAGGGACCGTAAAGATCAATCAGTTCCAACCACCTGCTCTGCACAGGGACACCTTTCACTAGACCATGTTGCTCAGTGCTGTGTCCAGCCTGGCCTTGAAAACTTCCAGCAATCCAAAACTTCTTTGGGCAAGCTGTGTCTTCCAGTTCTTCACCACCCTCAGAGTAAAGGATTTCTTCCTAGTATCTAATCTAAATCTAGTCTCTTTCATATTAAAACCATTGCTCCTTGTCCTGTCATCAAAAGCCCTTGTAAAACATCTTTCTCCAGCTCTCCCATAGGGCCCCTTAAGGTACTGGAAGGCTGCTCTAATGTCTCCCTGGAGCCTTTTCTTCTCCAGACTGAACAAACTCATTTTTCCCAGTCTGTCTTGATAGGAGAGTTGGTCTTCTGTCAAACTGTGGGAAGCAGAAGTGAGCTACCCCCAATGTGTAAACAATTCATCCTGTAGCTCTTCATCCTGTGTTAGGCAGATATAAACTCTGTAGTGCTTCTGCATTCTGAGTATCCTTTCAGTATTTTGAGCTCACAATATGTTGAGATGAAAGGTTTATGCTTCCCACCACTCGTGCTCGCTGGTTTGAGGTTGGTCTTGAGATCATGCTGTTCTCATTCTTTGTGGCAGGATGGACTTCCACACTTGCATAGCAGATAAGACACTTGGAAAAACATTTTATGAGACCAAGTTTTAGATGGAACCACAACTGAACCTCTTCAGTTGGAATTAGAATTTACCTACCCTGTCAGGCTACATTTTTTGTCTGCTTTTGATTGTGGGAGTCTATACAGTCTTGGATGTCTTTGGTTCCCTGTTTATTTCAAGCATAAGCTTAGGTCTCTGTGTGTAAAGAGGCAGGTTTTTTTAGCTGTGCACTTATGAAGAGACATTGCTTCAATTGTCCTAGTTGTCTGACACTCAGTTTTATGTTAGAATGTCCTTCTTTGCATATTGAGATGCAACTTTTTTTATTTGCATCTTGGATGAAAAATGTTCGTGAAAAATTCATAATGAATACGGCAGATATATCTAAAAGTCATCGTAAGTGGTATGTTCCTAAAGGAAGAGATGAATACCAAGCACATTTGGTAGGAGTGAGTGTAGAGTGTCTGTTTATGGCTGCATTCTTTAACCATTCAAAAAAAGCAGAAGCCCATGTTAAAGTTAGCTCCTGGCATAAACATCCAGCAAATGTAGAAGGAAGAAGTACTGAAACATTGATGAAACTTAAGGTAAACCATAAAGTTAGGGGTATGTAGAGGAGGTGTCTTAAGAAAGAACTTCAAAGAAAAAGAGAGAGTTTTTGAGGAGTGCTGTTTTAGATAATGCAGTTCCTTGGCTTGACCAGGTGGGAACAACAGTTTTACCTGAGATCTAAAGAGATACTTCATATTTCTGTTCCTGCTTATAAACCCTTTTGTGCAGTGTTTTCTTCTTGCTGCTGTGATTATTGGTTTTGTTTAATCCAGTCAGTGCCTTGAGCTGGACAGAAGAGACTTGGCAAAGAGCCATATTGATAAAATACATTTTGGGGTTAAGCCATTAGGGGCTGATTTTGGCAGCTCATAGTAATGAAATGTAGAGGTTTTGTTGCATGATTCCTGTTGCCAGCATCCAATGAAGATGCAGTTCCACCCTTTTAACAGTGTCCTATGGAAATATGAGCTAATGCTCTGTCTCTGAGAAGGAAATCGTAAGGGCATAGCAATGGTGTTGCACACCATTACAACCATTACAAGTTGTTGTAACTTTCCAATCAGGAATCTTGTTAGCTAAAATATACATATAAAAATAGGGGGTTCAATGCCTTCCAACAGAGGCCAAAATTGTGGCTATGTCTTTAAAAAGATTTGGTTCCCCATAGTGTCACATTAGGACTAGCCAGAAGTTTCCAAAAGGCTTTGAACAGTGCCTGGAAAGAGAAATCCCAACATCAGTGTACTCAAGCTCTATTTGAGACAGTCCTGTTAGTTTCCCTGACTGGAATTAATTAACACAAGTGCAAGCTAATGGGCAGATCATAGAAACAGCTGCTTTCATGGCATGAGCCTTCAGGAGCACTGTTCCTGAAGGAGGAACCCTATCACCTGAACATGATGTGTAATAGATGCACAGCTGGTTTCCAGCCTTGCCTCTGTGACTTGCATAGGCAATTGAGCCCTGTGCCAAAAGCCTGGGCACTGTTAGGGAGAGTGACAGGACAGGGCTTCATGTAGAGCTGCTTGGAGGGGGAGCTTAGGTTGGATGGATTGATTTTTTTCCATAAGCTTCTTTTCCAGCAAGCTGTACTCAGAGTGAGCTGGCATATCCCAGACAGCCTTACAAAGAAAGGATGTCATGACTGCCCATGCTCAAGATTTGGCAGTGTGAAACAGTTTGCCAGGTAGCAGTTATCTTAATGGTGCTGTTGTTTGACTTTGAACTCAAATTTAAAGAATTGATCAGCAGGACCTCTAGAGAAATTTGCTCCAAAAATTTTGGGTTTTGGTCACTGGAGGTCTTTTTTTGTTATTGTTTTGTTGAGGGTTTTTTGTTTGTTTGGTGGGGGAATTTTTTGTTTTTGTTTGTTTATTTGTGTTTGTTTTGTTTTGGAGGTTTTTATTTGGTTGGTTTGGTTTTAGTTGTTTTTTTGTTTTTGTTTATACTACAGGAGCACAGGAAGTCTACCACATAAAATTGGGATCCTCATGTACTAAGTGGTTACATTTTAATTAGCAGATGCTAGAAAGACATTGACTTTATTCTCATTGTGGGTTGCAAATCTAAAGCATGAAAAGATTAAGTGAATTTTTAAGGAGGGATTTACATGTCACTCTCTCCTCCCCAAATCTCTGTTAAAGCTTAAGAACTGAATATGAATTTTTTCGTAAGTACCATTCAGTGACAAATTAAAAAGCTAAGTGATCCACATGTTGCCAGACTAAGTATTGTGCCATATTTTAAAGCCATAATGATGTTTTAATGTAAATATTAATGATAGAAAAGTGATTTTCTGTCAAGTGTTTGGCTAAATTTTCATAGAATAGAGCACAAATGCTGAATGCCTCTGCATTCACAGTGTAGAAGAGTAAAACTTAAGTGTTTGCACTAACCAATCAGTGTCTTATTCCCTAATCAGCTTTTCAGTTCCTTGGATTGTCTGCCATTCCTAGGCTATCATAAAGGTTAGCATGGACTATCTGAAAATTTATGTGGCTTCTCAATCAGGTTTTACAACTCAGACTGGTCTTTCTGCTGCAACAGCTAAGCTGCTACTGGCACCTGACTTTGCTACTCTAAAATTATTTCAGGATAGCTTTGCAAGACAGTACTTGCAAGTGGTCTATTGGCTGCATTATAGAAAGGCTACTGCTTTCAAGAAATCTGAAAGTCATTGTTTTTACTGGAGAGCTAAATGTGGATATATATGAGACTTAGGGGGATTCTCAGGGAAAAAACCTGAAGGTAGAGGAGAGAGAGGCAGCAGAAGCCAGGAGTGGTTTACTCCAGTCCCAATTTCAAGATTCAGCATGATGGCATAGTGTGTGAGTATGAGAGACATGTATGTGTGTATACACACACATAGATACATCTCCTGCACTTGTACAGTGCTGATGCTAAGAATTGTAAAAAGTTTGTAACATATTTAAGGAAGCCATTTTTAGTCATCTGGATTTATAGTCTAGTTTATAAAGTCTCAAAACTTTCAGTGCTGTACACGCACCTGAAAACTGCTATAAGAGAGGCATAATTAGCTGAATAACAACATCTGTAAATACTTTGCAAAAAAAGCAATAAATGTGTAAGGAAAGGTTAAAAGGATTGACCAACATCAAGAACTTCATAAAAAGCAGAAACTAGAAGGCTTTAGTGAGGTTTGCAGAAGTGTAGCATGAATTAGTTCTCTATATCCATACAAAAAAGGCATGGGAGACCTCTGAATTTTACTGTGTTTGTCTGTGCTCTTTACACAAAGACATGATTAAGGATTAATAACAAAATCTTCCCAATGATCTAAAAGTAATTGGTCAAACAATTGAGGAGAGGAATCTTGATTTATTAGCTGATTTGCTGAGAGAAATCCAAGTATCATCATTTGGGTATGTCACTGGAAAATGCTGTTATAGAGATAGGGAAGTATTATTTATTGCAGCTAGATGTGTTTGAGAGAGGGGATTCAAACTGTAACAAATGCAGAAACTGCTGTTAGAATGGTTTTGGTGAGGGAAAAAATTAGGGTCGACAAGAACACATAGATTTGACTAATACAGCAAAAGTAAGATCAAGAGGAAATAAACACCAGGAAGAAGAAAGAAATATTTAAAACAAAAAGTAATTTGTGGCAAAAAAACCCTAAAGGCACTATCATTCAGATTTCAAGAGAGAAGACCATTAAAGATTAGAGCAATGGAGTTAATTTCCAAGTTTGCAGCCAGAGCACTGGATTGAGTAATCCAAAATGTATTTACAATAATGATTATTGGGTAAATATTTAAAGGAGGATGTTGGACACAGTTTATATGATAGATTGTAAAAGAGCAAGGGATTGGAGATGGTGGCAAGCCAGATCATTCCCATTCCTGTTTTCCTGCAAGTCAAGTGACACTTTACCTCTTTCTTTAGCATGTAGAACATGAAATCTAAGCAACACATTTGCAAAACAGACTTAATCCACTATATGCCCTTAGAACCTTTTGCAAATATTAATGAAACATATCTAATTATCTCTGTTAGACAGATTACTCGAGGCAATTTAGATTGCCATAAAGAAGCAGAATAAAAATCAGTGGTTTTAGTTACCATATGGGTAATAAAAATACTTAAATGGGATGATATTCAGGGAGATGATATCATTTGACCAGGCTTTTGGAAAACTGGATAAATGCTCTTTTCTAAATGCTGTCAGAGAATGATGAATAAGCCTATTTTAAAAAATGCTTTCATTGAAAGATAGGAGAGGAAATATTTTTTTCTTGAAGTGTTTATACGTAGTATCAGCAAAATGTTTTTCTTTCTCTGGAAAACGGGCATTATCATCAATCTTATTAAAGGATAAAACACAGAAGTAGTCTGCAAATATAAGAACAAGTTAAAGTTATTTCTTTCAGGAAGTTTTGAGTTTTATACTTTTTTCTGATAACAACCAGGATAATTTATTAATTTCATTAGGATATGCTGGTTGTCCTCTTCTGCTGACCTATCTATAAAAGCAGTTGCTAGTATCTGATATAATTTTTTTTAAACAAAATTTAGGGAATCCTTTTGCTTATGTGAACTTCTGCATAATTGTGGTAATATATGTGTTACTTTTGAGTGAGAAGACTTTTGCTGCTGATAATATAAATGCTGGTGCTTTAGAAGTGTGCTAGTTAGACAGCTCTTCAGAGAAGCAAAACCCAACAATTTGAATTCATTTGGCATGCATATGGTACAAGTTGCCAAAGCCTCCATAGTTCAGGCAACCTGTGTAATAATCAGGTTCCTTAGTCTAATGCTACAAGTTACCTTCTCACAAGGTGTTAGTTTTAGGGTTTCATGGTTTTATTAGTTTATTTTAAAGACTGGCTTTTATTTTTGCTGTTCAGTATCAACAGCACACTTTTCCTGGCATGTAGAGACAACAGTTTCCTTGAACAGGCTATCAACAATTTGGAGTGTTGCAGCACAGACCCTATAGTACCTACCACAACTACCCAATACAAGGAAATACAGCTATAAAATAGTCTCAAACAAGTGTTGGCAATGGAGCAAGACAACTGGCTACATGTGTCCAGAATATTTCACATGCTTCATCAAACCTCCTTTCTGACTGCTCCATTGTCTCTTTCCCTTCTTATCCTAATATGTAGAATGCTAATGCTCCTTATGAGTTCTCAGACATATATATGTTATTGTTTCAATTAAAATAGAACAACTAAAGTAATGCTAGTCAGATGTAGAAAATGTTTAAAGAGGGGGCAGATTGGAGACCATCTAGGTCAGAAGGGATTCCTCCCATCCTGGTCTGACAGCAACAGGCTGCTGCAATCCCCTGTGCCCTGGTCCAGCTCCCCATTAGGCTGAGCATACAGTCCCCATGACTGCATGCAAACATGCTCCAGACTGGCACAGATGACCACCAGATTGTGCATACAGGCCACCAGTGCCTCTGCAGGCACCACATCAGCACAAACAGCCCACCCACAAACAAGACCAGTACAAACAGCCTCATCCTGCTCTTACCCATCAGCAATTGGATCTTGCATATCAGGTACTTGCTGTTGGGTCACATATACCCATGCACACACAACCTCCCTATATTTGTGCAGAAGTGGGGTGTCACCAGTAGCTGATCCACACCTGTGGTCTTCCCTACAGCAGATCCTTGTCTCTAGTCTCTCCAGTGCCATGCTCCAGATTACTTTTCCTCATTGGTTTCACCATAACATTTGCACCTAAACTTGGTGTTTGTGAGCCATCACCTAGATGCCATTAGCCTTACACAGTAAGACCAATACAGTCCCCTTGACACTGTAGGCCTTGCAAGTTCAGTTCCCCAAGGACTGGTTGGGGTCCTGTCAAACATGGTGATCTTCCACATGGTTCCCCCTCACCTGCCCATGACACCCAGCCAGCCCTCCCTGTCACTTGTGGCACTTCTCACTCTGCTGTGTGTTACAGCCACCTGTTTCTCTTGATGTGCTTTCTAGTTTTTCTTGGTTGATTAGCTGCACCTTAATCTCTGTATGCAAAAAAAAAAAAAAGATCCATTATGAAAACAGAATAATGTGAGTGTTTACTGCATAGTCCCAAGAGCTGTCAATTCCAAATTCTGTCAATCAGCTTCTGCTTCTGGGAAAAAAAATGAGGCACAGTATATCACAAGTTAGAACAAGGGGTTTGCTCTCCATTTTTCAGTGATGTTTGGATTCTAATTTAGTATTACAACTATAGTATTTTAATTCTTTCTAACAATACTTCAGGAACTTAACATTTTTATTTATATGTGCTTTCTCTGCAGTAAATGAGGATGTTTGTCTAAGCCAGATATTACAGATTTATAAAAAGCTATACTGCTGTATGGGTGTTACAAAATCTTGGAAAAATTTGAACAAAATTTATTTGTAACCTTACATGCTTTCCTTGACTGAGGTGAAAAGTTTTGTTCTCATCTCTTTTCTGAGACCTATTTGGTATTTTGAAAAATATCTTCCCTTTTCTGGAGAAAGGGAAGTTGTTTTGCCAAAGTGCATTCCAAAGCTTGGTTCCCAGTGATTGAGACATAATTGAAACATGACCCATGCATCCCCTTGCAACCAGGGATATAATTTCTGTTGTTGCTCTGTAGCTCTCCCACGTTAAGAGCCTTCTGAAAATTTTGGAAATTGCCAGAAACACAGAAGGAGGAGTAGTGCCCATGCAATGTGTCCAAAAATCACAGGGCTAAAAAGAAGTATGCTGATAGTGACTGCTCAGTGTCAGAATAGACAGCTGAGGGGGAAGCTGGGTAAAAATATGGACAACACAATTTGAGGAGGAACTCGTGTGAGTGGCAGGACTTGGTTTAACTGAGTTTAACAGGATAGTCATTAGGAACCATGAGAGGAGAAGGATTAGGTGGAGAAGAATTGGTCTCACATGGAGATGGGGGCAGGAAAGATGGAGGACAGGGGAGGTAACAAGTGACATCTGTAATTTTTTTGCAACACAGTGGCACTGACTCATGATCTAGTTATGACCTGTAATAAGCTTTGCTGTTGTTATGCCTGTTTTATTATAAGATTTTTGCATACGAATTTTCTGTATTTATGCCTGTCAAATGGATAGGAGCATTAAGTCTGCAACATGAATGTTAATATTTTGTTTTTTCAAATGCCCAAAACACTTAGCATGTGTTATATGCATATTTACATTATTAAAACATTTTTTGAGTTCAGAAGTGACATGAGTTAAGTGTTAAAACATTTTAGAGTTTAGGAGTGGCATGAATTAAGTATTGCAGTTCTTGCTAACTGAATCAAAATTTGTCTTACAAAATTATAATATTTAGTTGTCCTAAAATGTGATTGCTAGTAGTTCTCAAGTATTCATTTCATGCTGTGGTGCTGCCTTTCACAGAGGTGGTATTAGTATTTTAATTATGTGTATCATTGCCACTGTCAATAGGAGACTACAAGATGAATACCATACAGCTCTCCTGCTGTATGGTATACATCTTGTACAGACAGAACACAGACTACTATTTGTGTTCTGTGTTATTGTAGTTCTTTAATAATATATTTCTACAAAATCTGCTGTTGAATTTAGACATTAGTTGTCATGACAGGAAATAGAGACAGTGTCTCTACCATGTTGGGTTGACTTCATTAATGTCAGCAGAGCCCCACTGATTTACACCAGCAGAAATGACACAAAAGCACTTTCTATATTTTACTGCTTCTTCCATGAGTTGCTCTATTGCAGTGTTTCATGAGTCCTAGAGTTACAGCTCTTTTTCTCTTTTTTCCCATCTTTTCCTCTCTGTGCTTTCATTGTTTTGTCAGCCACTTGAGCTCAAAAATATCCTTACTGAGTTTGAGTAAGTGTAGAAAAAGGTTTAATATTGTGGTATTTGACCATAGCTATCATGGAGGCATTTAAATTTTTACATTTTCATTAGAGATATTAGTCAGTGTGCTTTGGGCTTTTCTGAACGGGAAGCTGGCTGCCCATAGCTTTTCTGGCCTTGTTCTGCAGTCATCATCCACACATAAATGTTTATGGATGTGTACGGATGTCCTGTCAGCCCCATAGTAGAACCCAAATTGCAAATAATTGAGTTTAATTAGGCCTACTGAGTTCATTATGGGGACTTTGATGCATTTCTCTTAGATAAGTGCATTATGGGGTCATTTTTCTGGATCAGGGTCTCAGTTGTGACTCAGGAAGAAAAAGGGCCTTGTCAAAACAGAGAGTTCTCCCTGCACTGCAGTCACAGTGATAGCTGCTGTGAATCCTGCGATCAGTGCACCCCAGTCAGTCCTAACTGAGCTGGCACAGGTACCAGTACAGCTCTTGCTATAGCAGCCTCAAGTTTTGGCTGGTGGGAAGTGGAGCAGGTTAAACTTGTGCTGTGCTCTGCAGTGCAGCAGCTGGGCTCCCCATGGCGCCCAAGCTCTCTGGCTGAAAGCTGTATAGATTTCAGACTTCTCACAGCTCAGTACTCAAGTATTCACTTTTATAGATAGTTGTCCTTAGTGATGGACTCGGATTTTCAGCCTGACCTGTCTTCTAATGGAAATACTCTCTAGGGATGTAGTAGTCTTTTCTGCATGGGAGAATTTCCTATATTTTGTTGCAGTTGGCAGCCTCCATCTTGTACTCCTGGTTTGTATCAGCAGTAGCACGGCCAGCAGGAGTAGGGCAGTGATCATCTCACTGAAATCGGCACTGGTGAGGACACATCTGGAATCTTGTGCTCAGTTTTTGGTCCCTCCCTAGAGGAAAGACTTTGAGGTGCCAGAGCAAGTCCAGAGAAGGGCAATGGAGGTGGTGGAAGATCTGGAACACAAGACTCATGAAGACCAGCAGAAGGAGCTGGGGTTGTTTAGCCTGGAAAAAAGGAGGCTGAGGTGGGACCTTATTGCTCTCTACAACCACCAGAGAAGAAGTCGTACCCAGGTGGGGGTCAGTCACTTCTGCCAGGTGACAGGGTGGGAGGAAGGGGCCTCAAAGTTGCGCTAGAGGAAGCTTAGATTGGGTGTTAGGAAAACGTCCTTCATGGAAAGCATTGTCAAGTTCTGAAACAGGCTGCCCAGAGAAGTGATTTCGTAACCAACCCTGGAAGTATTCAAAAGACATGTAGATGTGGCACTTGGGGACATGGTTTAGTGTTGGACTTGGCAGTACTTGGTTAATGATTTGGCTCAGTGATTTTAAAGGCCTTTTCCAACCTAAACGATTTTGTGATTCTATGAGAACTTTCAGTTTTATTCTGTGAATAATTGGTTTTTTCAGCTTGGTTGCTATTTCAGATCAAATCAAATGTAATGTGTGTGACTGTTGCTCCTCTTCCGGATTGTTCCCTGACTAGAACAAAAAGTACTCCACTTCAGCAATTCACATTTTTCTACACAAAATGGTCCATTCATAGCTAGAGTCACAAAACTGCCTGAATATTAGAAACTGCATTTGCTTTTCAAAGTGAATTCCTAACTTTGTGTTCGTCAGTTTCATCATCTACCATGAGATAAGCTCATGATTCCTGTTCCCTGTGCAAGATTATCCAACAGTCAGCATTCCTGGCCACAATGGTACAGCTTCATGTTACATAAATGTGAATTAAATGCTCACTGAAGCAGAGCAGGGACCAAGTATGACACTTGTCAGATGACTCATTTGGCCTTGCTTCAGCTTGCCTGTGGGTAATGTTTTGATGAGATTTAACTGATGGACTTTACAATGCAGCCTTATGCTGGGTGGGGAACAGTCATTCTCCAGTGCCATGGGAGCTTGCTGGATGCCCGGACCCTGGGAAGCTGAGGAAAAAAGATGGAGTTCTTTTCTGGTCCCAGAGACTGCTTCTCCCAAGAAGGAGTGAGCCCAGTTTGAGTCCCAGATACTTCACTCCTCTGATGATTTTGAGATTTTTACTTCAGAAAGTAAAAAGCCTGTACCAAACCCTACAGCAGTTAAAGCAGGACTGGCTCACTGCTTTCCAGGACTTTGGCTTTATGGGGGAGCTGAGGGATTTCATCCCAGTTGTCCTCTCTTTTATACTCTCTTACTGGGAATATTAGAAGGCAGAGAGCAGCTGTGCCACTTTATGGATACTAACGAAATCAGGAAAAATTAGTGTTGTGCATATGTCACTCATGTGATCTGTTCTAACCTCTACAGAAACCTGCTCTGCTACAAAATAACCACTTGATCTTCAACATATTTCTTCAAAAACTGTCTCTGGAGATTAAAATACTTATTTTTGCATTCAGTAGAATGGAACAACCTCCCACCTTCATGCCTACCTCCACAGACTGAAGGAAAGAAAGGAGTCTGAAATAGTTAACAAAGTTGGAAAAATTAACTGCCTTGCAACTAGATCCTACTTTATTTTAATAAACCTTCCACTAAGTTGCATTAAAAGATCTCATTTTTAATTTCTTTTGCAAAATCACTTAAAATTTCATTATTTATTCTACATATATCCTCAAAATATTTTTTCAAAAGTAGTGTATAGAATTCTCTTTTACCCCACTGTATTATTTCTTTCTTTTCCACATTTGACAAAGTATTTTTTTTTAAGTAGACACTAATTTTGCATGTGTGCTGTAAGCCTTAAAAAGTGTGCTTCAGAGGTTGGGAAAATGTGAAAGAAAAGGAGCACTGATTCCTAGACTCTGAAAAATCTTGATCTATGGTCAAGAATAGCCTAAATTGTGAACATGAATACCAGTAATAATTGGTTGTGGTTTTTTGTTTTTTGGTTTTTTTTTTTTTTTTTTTTTTTTTTTTTTTTTTTTTTTTTTTTTTTTTTTTGTTTTTTTTTTTTGGTTTTTTTTTTTTTGTTTTGTTTTTTTTTTTGTGGTTTGGTTTTGTTTTGTTTTGTTTTTATTTTGGGTCCAATTGTATAGCTAATGGCTAACCCACATCATTACTTTTTTTTGCCATTATCATGTCTTTCCTTAGGGGATGTAATGTTTGGGAAATAAGTTGTACATCCCCCATGTGATTTATGTTCATATCCATACATGTATGTATACAGAAAACATAGCCTTTCTTTGAGGTAGTTAGCTATAAAACTAATTTGCTACAATTCCTTGTTTGGTGTATAACAAGCAGTAGTGCTTCACTCATACACTGATGTGTATTTTACCTGTACTATGTAATTTGTTCCATTCAGTGTGGTTTATTTTCTAAAAGTACTTTAGCCTGTGTTATTTGGTGTATATAGAATAATGGAAGTGATTTTAAAAATGTTTATCGAAGATTAGAGATGAAAACATTATTAGATACTATAATGTTTTGCATTTGCAGTAAGGTTTATTTAGAAATTGAGGGTTACTGGCTCTTTGGGAAGGCCGTGCTGGGAAGGCAAGGAAGAGGTGTAATCTTTTATGTGAAACAGCAGCTGGGAAGCAAAGAACTCTGCTGTGGGGATGGGAGATGACCAGATCAGTGTGTATAGGTCAGGACTGGCAGGTAAACCAACATGGGTGATGCTGTAGGGAAGTCTGCTCTAGGCCACTGTTGTGGTTTAGCCCCAGCCAGCAGCCAAGCCCCAGGCAACCGCTTGCTCGCTGCCCCAGCAGTGGGATTTGGGAGAGAATTGGAAGGGTAAAAGATAGAAGACTTGTGAGTTGAGATAAACACAGCTTAATAGGGAAAGCAAAAGCAACACACAAAAGCAAAGTAAAACGAGGAATTAATTGAGTGCTTCCCATGGGCAGGCAGGTGTTCAGCCATCTCCAGGAGAGCAGGGCCCTAGCATGTATAACCGTGACTTAGGAAGACAAACACTATCACTCCAAATGTCCCCCCCTTTCTTTTTCTTCTCCCCATTTTATGTACTGAATATGATGTCAGATGTTCTGGAACATCCCTTGGTCAGTAGGAGTCATCTGTCATACCTGTTTGTCCTCCCAGTCTCCCATGCATCCCCAACTTCCTCACCAGCATGGCAGTAGGAAAGGCAGAAAATGCCTTGGTTCTGTGTAAGCCCTGCTCAGCAATAAAAAAACATTTCTATATTACCAACTCGGTGCTCAGCATAAATCCCAAACATAGCCCCATGCCAACCACTGTGAAGGAAATTATCTCTACCCCAGCTGAAACCAGCACAGCCACCTGATCAGGAAGAAGTAGATGAGACCTTAGGACAATGGGAAGTATCCTCACATTTACACACAAAGGTCATCAGGGGTGATGTGAACCAGCCTCATAACTTGCTGGTGTGCAACACAAATCAACAGCTTTGTGACATAGGTGGTGGAAGGGCCAACAAGAGGAGATGCTTTGCTAGATGTCAAACCTAAAAACAAAGGCCAGCTGGGGAGATGAAGGTTAGGAGGAACCTTGGCTGTAATGGCCATGATATGGTGGAATTCAGGAATATGAGAGGAGGGCCAAAAACAGGACCATAGCCTTAGACTTCAGGAAAGCAAGCTTTGGCCTGTTTCAGTATCTGCTTGGAAGAATCACATAGTATCTTATGGTATCCCATGGCCCTGGAAAGATCTTCAAGACTGATCTTCAAGAAGCATCTGCTCTTGATCTCAAGAGCTGGTTGATGGAGTTCACTGTCCTGCTCTACTCTGTGCTGGTGCACCTGCATGTCAAGTCCTGTGTGCAGTTTGGGGCACCACAATAAGAAAGATATAAAGCTATTAGAGTGTCTAAAAGCTACAAAGATGGTGAAGGATCTAGAGGGGAAGCCATAGGGGACTGGATGGGATTACTAGGTCATTCAGCTGGAGAAGAGGAGACTGAGGACCTCAGTAGTCTGCAGCTTCCTCGTGAGGGGACGCAAAGGAGCAGGCACTGATGCACTGATGTCTTCTCTCTGGTGACCAGGGACAGGACCCAAGGGAATGAGAGAAGCTGTGTTGGGGAGATCAAGACTAGATGTCAGGAAAGCGTTCTTCACCCAAAGGATGGCTGGGCACTGGAACGGGCTCCACTGGGAAATGGTCACAGCACCAAGCCTGACAGAGCTCAATGGGCATTGCTCTCACGCACATCCTGTGAGTCTTGGGGCTGTCCTATACAGGGCCAGGAGCTGAACTTTGATGATCCTTTTGAGTCCCTTCAAACTTAGGCTATTTTATGATGCTGTGATCTTCTGCAAGATTAAATTTGGTCCATCCAAACAAGCAGTCAGCCTGGAAGCAGGGACAGGTGACCCAGGAGGAATAGACATACTGTCCAGTCATGCAGGGGTGGTATCAGGAAAGGCAAAGTTCATGTGCCTTGAATCTGGCAAGGGATGTGAAGGGCAACAAGAAAGGATTTTAGAAGTATATCAGCAGCAAAAGAAAGATTAGAGAAAATGTGAGCCCACTGCTGAATGGTTCTGGGATACTGCTGATAATAGAGGTACTCAATGCTTTCTTTGCTCCAGTCTTTACTTGCCTTTAGGAATCCCTTTATGAATCTGGAGCCAAGACTTTTCCTTAGTGGAGGGTGATCGGATTAAGGAACGCTTAAAGTGGATGTGAACAAGTCCATAAGGCCTGGTAGATTGCATACATGAGTGTTGAGGGATCTGGCTTATTTCATTGTGAGGCAATTCAGCTATCTTTGGAAGGTTCCTGAAAGTGGGAAAAAACCAAATACCATGTCTCTCTTCCAGAAGGGCAAGGAGTGGGATTTGGGGAACTTCAGGCTGGTCAGCCTCACCTTGATCCCTGGGAATGTGATGGAGCAACTTATCCCAGAAAGGATTTCCATACGCAGGAAGGACCAGAAGGGAGTCCAGAATAGTCATCGTGGATTTAGAAAGAGTAAATTATGCTTACGGAATCTGACAGCCTTCTAAAATAATGTGACTGATTTGAAGGGAAAGGAGTGGATGCTGATAGCTTTGACTTTAGTGAGGTTTTAAACAATCTTGCATAAGATCCTCAGAGACAAGCAGATGAAATAAGGGTGAAACAAGTGAGGTGGATGGAAAAGTGGCTAAATGGCTGAATCAAGAGGGTTCTGATCAGTGGTGCAAAGTCCAGTTGGAAGTCAGTCACTAACATGGTATCCCAGAGGCTGATACTGAGCTCAGTACTGAGTAACATTTACATTAAAGATCTGAAGGATGAGGAAGGGTGCACTCTCAGCAAGGCTGCAGGTGGTAAAAAAACCTGGGAGGAATGTTAATGCACTGATTGGGTGTGATGCCATTTAGAGAGACCCTGACAGGCTGGAGAAATGGGCAGGCAGGAACCTGATGAAGTTCAAGAGGGGGAGATGCAAGGTCCTGCATTGGTAGAGGAACAACACCATGCATGAGCATAGGCTTCAACCTGACCAGCTAGAAAGCTGCTTAGCAGAAGATTGTTTCTGCTGTACTCCAAGGTGACCATAAACTAGGAATGCACCCTTGGGACAGTGGCAGCCAACAGCATCCTGGGCTATATTAGGAAGTCCATTGCTAGCAGATCAAGGAAGGTGATTTTTTACTCTGCTCATCAGTGGTGTGGCTGCATCTGGAATCCAGTTCCCCAGAGAGGCTGTGGAGCCTTCATTGTCAGAGGTGCTCAGAATCCATCTGGACACATTTCTGGACAACCTGCTCTAAGTGGCCCTGCTTGAGAAGGGTCTGGAGTAGATGATCTTAAGAGATCATTTCTGGCTTCAATTGCTCTGTGACTCCATAGCTCCCCTGATACACCTTCTCATCTTCCAGCAATCTGTTAGCACATTCTTGGTGCTTCCTCTGCAGAAGCTGTGCTTAAAGAATGTTTGCCTTTTGACCGGAAGCTGGTTGATTGTTGTTAGGTGTATTTAAAGGGCCATGTTTATGAATCTTTCCAGACATGATACTTCTATTAATGTGTGTAGAATGAGACACAAGTCAGTGATACAATTAATAACCCCAAAATCACAATTTTTATTGCTGTTATCATTTAATTTGCACTAAAGCTGCTAGAGACTTTCTCAGAAAGATCCTATTGCTTTAGACACCCCTAAGATAGAAGCCCTTGTAAATTAAGCAGTACTGTATGATTTTTTCAGGGACAAGAATTTGATGGGGCCATCAGCTGAATATTAGAATGGTCCTAGACATGCTCATCCATGTGCTACTGAAGACTTTACAAATAAACTGTGATGACAGGTTGGGATTTAGCATAGGCTGTAGGGATCTTTTAATCTCCACAAGACTTTTTGGACATCATACCTTTTGTTGTGGAGTTTAAGAGAATAACTATAATGAGAAGTACAGTGCAGTAATAATGTTGGCACAGGCTGCTCTGTGCCATTTGCTCTCAGAGCCAGTGAACAGCCTCTGGCATAATTAATTTATTGGTACTGCTAGAGGGACAGAAATGTTCTAGGCTAATAGTGCTTGCATATTACTAGGAAATACATAATAGGGAGGTTGGGGATACTGGGAATCTTCTGGTCCATTTGCAGAACAAAATCAGTTATATGTTGAGAAGTACCTGGGAAATGACAAATGATGATGTGCTTGGAGAACACTTCTATCTTAGTAAAGCTCCATTTTTATTTTTCACTGTACATGAATATCCATTTTTTGTCAGCTATCCAGCTGGCAGAAGGTATTTTTTGCCAAAGGAGTATTTCTTTTTCCTAGATAACCCATGTTAAAGGAATTATTTCTCTTTGAGGCTTGGTAAAGGATACTTTAAAGGCATGCTGTGTAAACTTGAAAAGGTGCACTATGTTGTCATTGAATCTTACAAAATGTATGAAGTGTTACATTATTACCAAGCTGCTTTAGGCTTTGCATTGGTTAAAAATTTCATTCCAGCCCACAGTAACTGTGGCCATCAGCAAAGGCAATGCCACTCAATGGCAGGCTTTGGCAGGTAAGAGCTGCAGTGCTGACAGGAGCAGGTATGCTTTAAGGAGAGACTGATCATCTGAATGCCAGAGAGAGTCAGCAGATGGGTTTGTTCCCAAGCTTGATTTATGTGCCACTGTATCTTGTTTGGCACCTTATTGTTATAATGAATTATTCCTTTATGGAAGCTTTTAGAAATTCCTTTGAGATATGCAAGCACATGTTGACAGTGTATTTAGCCTCAGTATTAGTTAGTTATACCATATTTCTGATAAACAAGCAAAATAGCAGGACTTTTCCATGAAAGTTAGTCCTTGTCATTGAGGCAGAAAATGCCTTCTGGTTACCTCTCAGTTTTTTTAGGAAGGAGATCCAAAATGTGTCTGTCTGTTTTTGATTGTTGTGAGCAAGGTTGTATCATTTTAGGCTTTTTGTATGTGAAGTCACCAAAGCATTGATAGCACACCAGGCTGCAAAGCAAAAAGGTGCAGAAACTTCATCTATCTGGAAGCTTCAGAGGGGTGCATAGGAAACTTCATCTGCTTTCCATGTGTGATTTATCGTGATCTGCAGCTGACTTACTGAGTAGAACAGCTAAGCAGCATTTTCAAACTGATATTTTCTGATATATATGGTTTAATTTAATCTGATCTAAGATAAGGTACAGTAAATAAGCCTATACCCAGTATATTATCCACTGTGAAGTACATTAAAAACAGAGTCAGAAAAACCCTCTCTGAGAGCAGTGAATAAATTTGTGCTGGTAGTGTTTTTGTAACTGTGATAGATCTAGAAATAGAACTGAGGCAGTGCTTGTTAGCAGAGATAGTATCTTCTACTGAGATGACAGAGATAGTTTGGGGAAAAAAACCAAACCAATAAAAAACCAAACCCATGCTTTTGGGCAACAAGATCTTCTGGTTAAAAGCTTACTCGTTTTCTCAGCTACATAACCTGCTCTAATAACTTGCTATTAGGCAAACTGGGACTAAAAATAATTTTTTTATTCCTATAAATGTTCCTTTACTGCTGTTCTTACAAAAATACAATTGCTGCCTAAATAAATAGGCATTGCCCATCCAGCCTTGCTGAAAAGCAGCATGCCTTCCAGTATGCATGAACCTGTTATGTCATCCTTTATACAGCATCTGTTAAGATCATAAGGATCTGAGTCCTCCCCAGAAGGGCTCCCCAGGCAGCTGCTGTTGGACCTGGGGTCTGGTTTCCTGTGTAGCTGCTCAGGGGTCAGACACATGCTGGGGAGTGTGTTTCTGGTGTTACCATTGATGCTGAGCTGAGCTTTGCTTCTGGAGCTGGCTGGACTAGGAACCTCATTTGCTGGACTATATCCACATAGACACAGAAATAATTTTAGAAGTTTCTACTAGTAGAAGACATGGGCTAATCAAAAATGCTTGACTTACAGTGTCTCCTTAGGGTATGTGCTTCCCCACAACTTGGGGACCTAGCTCCCAGTCAGTAAGATCTCAGCCCTAATTTGAAAAGAATCTGAGAGCTTGCTGCTAGAGCTGAGGACACCAAATCCCTGGCATATCAGACTTGCTGCTCAGGTTTGGAAAACATTGTGCAATGTGAACTGAGACTTGAGTCTGAATGCCATGTGTGCCTTACCTAGGCCTTCAAACTGGTAAAGGTAGCTGTCTGCCTCATCATCCCCTGCACAGCTGAATTCAAATATTGGAGTGGTGCTCTGAGCTCATCAGCATGAGTTCATTCCTTCCTGAAGGACCACTGTCCCTCTGATCATGGCACAATGAAGGGGTGTGAAAGTTTGAATGGAGCAGGTGACAATGAGAGCAGCATGCTGGGTCTTCATTTGCTGTTAATGGTCTTTGTTGATACCATGAAGTAAGTCTTCTCTATAAATAGTTTGGGATAGAGGTAATTTTCTTTCTTGAAATCAGGTCATTTGTCCATGATTTCACTTTTTTGGCACAGAAACATGTACTGCACTGCTTAGCATACTTGTAGCAAAGCTGAGCTCTCAGAGGCTAGTCCAAAATTAGGAAGGACAAAGTACGGCATCCAGCCTTGTTGCCTTCTGATCCAAGTAATATACTAATGTACTTACAAAAGATTATTAGCATGCAAAACCCCCCAAATACTATTTTTTTAAAGAGTTCTATTGAATGTAGTACAGCACTTTACCATATTTAGTAAACACTGTCCATGTTGCTTTGTACCACCAGCATCATTCATAGGATACAATTATACAATATAAGCTTTATTAATGAATTAAGATTTATATGATGGATCTCCCTGCTTTGTAGACTCATCTGCTTTGAAGTTTCTTCTGATCAATCATTAGCATATGTATACCTACTGAAGAATTCTCTTTTTTATCTTTTATCTTTTAGAGGACATGTCTTTCTGGCTAAAAACACAGCCATTTAATCTCTCTAGTTTCAGTTTTTATAGTACAGTCTCCCATCCAACTTAATATTTATCAGTAGTAATAACCGACTGCCAGGGTATTTTCAACATTAATTCCGGGTGTCTGTGCACTGGAAAGTCCTGCATTCAGAATTACTAAGCAGACTATGCAGGCAGACACTTTGGCTGTAACTTGTTTGCTCATTTATATACAGAAGAATGGAGATGAATAGTTAATTTTGCTGCAGAGAGTTGTCTGCTTTGAATCCCAAACGCTCCATATTTTATAACTCCAGGAGCCTGGTCAAACTATTGTAGCAGTCTTCTAACTGGTAGAAGGGATTAATTATTCCAAGCTTCTTTTTTTTTTTTCTCTCCCTGCCCCTGCAACTTTCACTAGAAGAGAATCGGAATCATTATTTAGGAAGTGAATTAAATACTTCCAGTATGACTGATTTAAATTTCTCCTAAGGATTACACTGCAAGTGTAGTCCTGACTGAAGATCCATAAAGGAAATCACATACAAAGGCAAAGGAAGACACACTGCAGCAGAGGATCTGGATATGCAGATATTCCCAGCCAGATTGTGCCATATTGTTTCAGTCTAAGGGATGGATTTGACCCTAACAGCACATAAATGCAGGTTTATTCCCAGCTGTTCAATATGGAAGCTGCATTGCAGCCTCAAGTTTACAAGAGCTATGCAAAACAGATGAAAATCCAGTCTTCTGTTTGCCCTTAGTTACAGCTACAAGGAGATCTAAGAGGAAGAGACAGGTTTTGTTCTTGTAGAAAACATTCAGTTCATGCTCATGTTTTATTTCATCTGGCAATAAGTACACAGCTTCAGGGTTGGATTAGTGATGGCTTTTCCTCTGAGGATATAAGCTCCACTATAGAAGATTTCCCAAGCAGCATAGTCACTGAAACGCTGAGAAAAGAGGATGCTGGTGGCCATATACTGTGATCCCTACAAAGTGGCTTTAACTGGGCTTGTGTGTGCTGGAGTAATTATATCCCTTTAAAAGACAAGTTGCTTTGGCCTCGTTACTGTGAATCAAGAGTGCCTCAGCTAGATTTTACAGGGAAATGTCCTTTCAGTATGGCCAGAAGAACAAAGAATACAGGCTGATGGAGGAGGCTGAGGATGGCAGTGCAGTGTTTGATGGATGGTGAGATGATAATGTTGCCAAGGCTTCCCAATGTTTTTCTATTTCCCGTAAAGACTGCTTTTGTCTTGCCTGGGATGAGTTTTACCTAGATGTTACTGTAAGTCAGGTTGCCTGTGGATTCAGGAAGGAATGAAATACTGATTGATGTTTGAGCTAATCTGCAAGAAAGCATCCTGGTAGGAAAAAAACAAGTTAGGTTTCTTTTTCAGTCTCTGGGAGGAAGCTGGAAGTAAGATATGGACATTATGGAGGCTTCTAGATAGTTTTCCTTGTAATTTTTCCTGCACTGATAATGCCACAGGTATAACATGGAGTGCTTTCAGCAGTCCAGAAATTTGACTGTGGATTTTGTCTTGGCAGTAGCAACTCTTTTCCCACACTATATAAAATTAAGAGGAACAGAGAAGTTGCTGATGAGTGGCTTCTCCTCTGATGTCAGACTCTCCTTCCCATTTCTCCTTCTGTTTCATGGTTTAACTATGAAAAAAGTCCCCCTGGACTTGGTGTGCTCATGTTCCTTGGGCTTTTTTCCTCTCCCATCTTCACTCTCTAAAGAATGTATATGTGGCCTGGCGTTTAGCTGGATTTTGGCTGCTGGGTTTTTTCCCCTCAAGATATTGCTAGTGAGGATGGGATTCGTCTTTCATACATGGGTATTCTAAATTGTTGTCATGCATCTAGTTACTTTCTGAAGAAAGAAACTTCAGATTTATTTTAAAAGTGGTTTAATTTTCCTATCCTTCTGTCTTAGGAGAACAGAAGAGGAGAAGTTTCACTGAAGACGTGTAACAGAAAGATTTATTGCAAAACATTTTCTATTTTTTCTATAGCTGCAAGTTTTTTTCTAGTTTGTTTTGGGGTTTGTTTTTTAAAAAGCTTTATGTATTTGGATCAGGCCATAACTGGGAGGTAGAAATACAGGACCTACAACTGGCAAAAGAGTCATCTGCATAACTCTACAGAATATGGTTGCAGAAGCTTAAATGAGACTTCTTCTATAATTTCTTCTAAAATTATTTTGTTCCTACTATTTCATTCATAGCAAAACTATAATGGACAGCCATAAGAGTCCCTGAATTGCTGATGATTTAGTTGATCTCATTCTTTACACAAAAGAAAATAACTGTGTTTTACAAGGATATGAATTTGATTTAAAATGTTAAAACTTTTCCAAATCTATTCCTTATGTTTATGAACTTAAGTAGTAGAGTAGTTGAGTTTGACAGAACAGTGAGTAGGTTAATTATCTATCGCTGAAGACTTGTTTTCTCTTGCCAGATGTTTTAATTAATTTTAGGAAATACTAGAGCTTTGCTTTGTTTTTATTCCAGTTGTTTAAAATCAATTGTGAGAATGTATGACTCATGTTTCAAAACAGAAATCATAGAGTAATTTAATTTCCTGATATAACAGATTTTTTCTGTCCTACCCCCAAATGTGAATTATGTAGTTTTTGAAGTAAAACTGCTTGTCAGAAATGAGTAAAACTTCTCTAATTAATCTTTCTGAGTTCTTGATTTGTGGAATAACAATGTGATTTGCATATGTTTTAAAATAAAAATACTATATTATTGAATTATGAAAATGTGTTCCATTTATAGACTAGACTTTCTGTGATTTGAAAATATAAATGTTGGTTTGTTGAGTAATTCATTATGGGAAGGGCTGTTTTGCTTTTGAGGAATTTGTGCTTCCTACTAGACTTCTTAATTCTGTTAAAAATTGGTCTACTAAATGTCTAGAAATTTATTTCTTAGTTTCACTTGTAGGCTGTGACGTGACCAAGATGTGCGTAATTCCTGGATCTGTTAGCAAAGATATTGTACGTAGAAGAGAATCATAGAATTTTGAAGTTTGGAAAAGATCTCTAAAATCATCAAGTCAAATTAACCCAGCACTGCCAAGTTCACCACTAAACCATGTTCCCAGTTTTACACATCTTTTAAATACCTCCAGTGTTGGTTCCCTGGGCAGCCTGTTCCAATCCTTGACAAACCTTTTGTTTAAGAAATTTTTCAAATGTCCAATCTAAACCTCCTCTGACACAACTTGATGCCATTTCCGCTTGTTCTATTGCTTGTTACTGGGAAGAGACCAATCCCCAAGTCACTAAAACCTCCTCTCAGGTGGTTGTAGGGAGTGACAAGGCCTCCTCTGAGTCTTCTCCAGACTAAACACTCCAGCTTCCTCAGCCACTCCTCATAAGGTTTGTGTTCCAGACCCCTGATGAGCTCCACTAACCTTCTCTGAAGTCAGACAGTTTGGTTTGACTTGGCTTCACATTCCTTGGTAGAAATGCTCTTTACTTTTATGGCAGACATTTAAAACCAAAGTTCAGTAAGCTTTGTGTGGACAGTAAAATGAGGCCACAGTATATTTTCTAAAGAGTTGAGGTTTTACTGGTGTAATTAGGCAGATGTTTCCCTCTTTTTGTTTTTTTTTCTTCCCATGCACTGTGCCATGCAGTTTAAATTCTGTCCTTTGTTTTAAAGGCCACTATGGTTCAGTGATACTATGTAAAAATTAAGGGGCTTTGGGCCAGGAAGTGTTATCTAACTAAAAAATCCACTCTTTTATAGAATGCTCTATGTAGTGGAAGTAATTTATATAGTAAATTGGGAACTTCATCACTGGAATGTTTCCTACAAAATTCATTTATCCTCATGGTATGGACTGCAGCTTAATGGGGTATAGTATTGGTATAATTTAGCTACAGCTAGATAATCAGATCATGTCAAGAAGGATTTTAAATAAGTGTGTAGTTCAGCATTTATTTTGGTTTTGTGGTGGTTTTACTAAAAAAAAAACCCAAAACCAAAACAAAAAACCTTGGTTTTGTATGGCTGTCAAATACCACTCTTTCCATGTAGTCCTGAAGCCCAGATCAGCCTGATCCTAAGCAGACCTACACTTACATAGATAAATAAAATAAAGTGATTTACATTAACTGCCAATGGCTCAGATCTATCCTTGTTCTTAAGTTTCAGAAGATAGGTAAGAAATTAATATATTTCATAATGTTAGTTATAGCTTATTTTCTTCAAGTTTGGTCTGTTCTGTCAGTCTGACTTGTCTATGTACAAAAAGAGACAGGACAGTTTCCTAAAATGAAAATGAAAGATGAAAGAAAAATGAAATTAAGATGAAAATGTGTACTACAGGTGTGCAGTACCAGTGACCAAGATTTTGTTTTAGTTATGTTTTTTTGAAAGTCCAAGTCTTTAAAGTCATTGTTTCAGCATTGAATTTATTGTCAGAATTGCACTAGTGTTGTTTTTCCTTAAAAAAAAACAACATTCCAAAATGTTTTATGTACTTTCTCACTTATGAAACATTGAAAGCCTTTAATTACATTTTTCTTGAGTTAGGGCTTTGCAGAGTTTATCAGCTTTAGATTTCAGAGGAGAGTGACATGTCTGTGGCTTAAACAAAACGCAAACCATCTGTAGGATTGTTCTGAACGCTAAAGTCAGGATTGTCATAGTTTGGAATTAACTGCTTGCCTAAGAGCTTTCACTGTTTACAGAGAATTGGGACTTCTTGAGATAAACAGGGAGAGTTGATGTGCTGATCAGCCTGGCTGCAACTTCCATCATAATTTGTTTCTTTTGTGTGAAGGTTACTGTACATGACACTTTTGTTTGACCTTTTTCTTCACCTGTAAGTAAGGGGTTTCTATCTGAATAGGCTTCCCTAGAGCAGCTGTCACTCCAGTTTAACTCCAGTGCATCTCTTTTGAAATGTTTTATATTACCTTTTTTCTCCTTCACCTCTTGAGGAAGCTTGCTGGCAGTTACAAATTGAAGGAAGTAATGATTCTTGTACATCATTACCATGCATAGTGTCTTTAATAATATCTATATAGATACTATCAAACACAATGGATTGGCAATTGGGCAGCTTCTCACATAGGTAAGTAGGTAAACAGAAATTACCTGCAGGCTTTAGCAAAAGCTTCAATATAATGAAGCTGCAATATGATCTGCAACATCCTTATTTCTAAGATATATAAACTATCCTGTGTTTACCAGAAGTGTTCTCACTTAGAAAGGTTTGCTGCTTACTTTGGAATGAAAAAGTAAGCCCAGACAAATAATTCCATTTACTTCAGCCATTTGTGCTGAAGTATAGAGAATAATGTATCAGGAAAAAACAAAGATCAAACACACCTGATTTTTTTCTTATTTCAATATCCTATGCTTTATTTTTGCATGACAGCTCTATCTGGCAGCCTCACATTCCATCAGTGCAATCTGTCATTCCAGCTTATTTCAATTAAGTTCTCTTTTTCATTTTGCATTTGCTGAAGAGTCATAATGGCATGCTCCCAAATCAGCAGTCAAGAAGAGAAATCCTCTCTCTTTGTATTTGTTAAAAGAAAGGAGAAAGGAAGAGATGGTTTCTTTGTTTCCTCTCTGTCCTGAAGGCCTTCTCCAGAATTACAGAACTAGAAGATTTGCTTTGAAGACTAACTGTGAAGACTTTGTTACAGGTCATGAAGGCTTGATTTTGGGACTTTTGTGAGTTATTATGAAAATCTTTTAAATTCATTTATTCCCCTTGGTTGCTTGCAGATTTCTTTCTGTCTGGTAGCTGGAGAACTAAAGGTTTTTCTTGCAGTCATTGTATCAGTGCAGGAGTTGGACGTCTTTATAAAAGCAACTTTCTAATCTTTCCTGTGCTGGAATTTCCAGTGAAGAGAATTCATACCCAGCATGGGAAACTGGAGACAGCTTGCTGTACTGATGTACAGACTGCTCCTCTGTGTTACCCTGAACTTGGACAAACTCAATGTTTCTAACTGGGTTGTTGAGTTGCCCTTTCCTGAAGTGAACATACAGAAGCAGGTACAGTCTGCTTCTGAGTGCAGAGAGCTATACTGACCAGAGTGATATAAACTCAGGGTTTATATCCCTGAGTATTTAAATACTTGGTTGTCAATAAACTAAGCAGCTGCAGTATTGAGTACCCACTGTTTATCAACTAACCCATATGCTGGTATTTCACCTGTTTTAACGTTGCCAGCTGATGATCAGTGTCCCCTGAGGAAGGCTGCACTTTGCCCAAGAGGCAATTGGTGGAATGCTGGGTTGACATGGTGCCATCAGAAGGGCTAGTTTTGGTTTAGGAGCCCTCCACTGTAACCAGAAAGGAAGGAAATGAGTAGATAATTCAGAGCCCTTTCTGTGACCTGCTCATCCATTCATTTGCTGAAGGAATGAGGAAGATTAAGTTCAAAGGATTAACAAATGGGTTTTGCTTCTGCTGTAATTGCTCATCTCCATATGCTCATAATAGCAATGAGTTCCCAAGAGTTAGGCAGGTACAGAATTGTTAAAGCAGGGGCTTCAGTGTTTCAGCTGTTTGTTCATGCCAAGCCCATCTGTACCAGGGGGTTACAATGGGCACATTAAATCTGCATTCTGTCTTCTTACCCTGTCATCAGGTTACCCACACTTAGTGTTTACAGAGAGTGACGTGATTGTTGGAGCAAGCTTCCAGCATTACAACAGACAAGATTTTTTTAGTTAGTAGCTTTCCTAATCTAATCAGCACCTTAAAAGCAATTTCCATGCTGCTTCTCCTCCCTTGTTCTTTTTATAACATTTCAGTAGGACAAATTTTCCATGTTGAGTTGGAGATGGCAGCTCCTTTTACTCACTGGATAGGAAATACTGGCAGCCCTTAGCACAGGTCTCTGCTATTTGTTGTAGACTTGGGCCAGGCAGGGCTGAAAGATTGCTCTTGATGGGGTTAGTGTGAAATCTCTAAAGCAGGATGAATAGGAGTTGTTTGTTCTGTTTTCCAGAGGATGCTTTCAGCCCAAATGGATTTATTGTGTATTTGCAGGTTGGGTTTTTTTTTTTTTTTTTTTTCTTTTCTATGTCTGTAGTAGCAACAGGGTTTATTGATGCATGTGCAGGGGATAATGAAAAGCTACATTTCAGATCATCTTTAAGGGCCTTAAAGTAGTCCACTGTCCTAAACAGAGTAGCTCAGATCACTTTAAGAAAAATGCTTTATGTCGGCATAAAACCTAGGTGTACTTCAAATCCTAACTTTTTAAGAAATTCCTGCTGTGGAGGAAAGCCAGTAATTCCGATTTCTAGCAGAAGCATCTTGCACAGTTTCCTTCTTGAAGGAGCTGGGCCAGGCAGGTGGCCAAACATCCAGCCCATGCTGCATATGCAAGAGTTGACCCGTGAAAAGGCTCCTTTCAGGAAGGAAATACCAGTGACCTTGTGGCATCAAAAATCTCTTTTCCAGGAGAAGGCAAAGACCAATTGGTGGTCAAAACAGCCAATGTTAGCCATTTGCATTTTTTGCTGTCTTGCTCTGTCCCACATTTTGGGTTACCCTGTGTCTGCACAGCTCCAGCCCAGGGCTTGCCCTGGAATTTCTTGTGGGAGGCAGTTCATCCATAGTTTCATTCATGCACTCTTGTACATATGAGTATTTTGTGAGCGTCCTTTGGCTATGAAAACTTGCTCAAAAATGGGCCCCCCTCTGTTCAATGACAGGCTTTGATACCAAGAGTATTTCTGCTGAACCTGGTATGACCCAGGTGGGAAAAGTTTGCTGGGACAGAAACTGAGTGCAGAAGTGCCACTCAGCAGTATGTAGGAGTATAATTCTGTGTTGGGGGGATGGGCTATCCGTGTGCATTATGTGCCACGTGCATGGCTGCAGTTCAGCCTTACTTGTCATTGGCACACCCATGTTGGCTGTGCATTTTGGGCAGTGAGTCAGACAGAGGCTGGCATCATGCTCAACTTCCATGGGAGGCAATTCCAGCATTTGGGTGGCCCTTTCTCTGAGGTTGAAAATCTCAATTTTCACTGAGATGTTTCTGTGCAATTTCTGCTATTTGGCATGTGCCTGTAAAGTCCCATCACAATACAAAAGGCAGGAAATCCAATGTTCGTCATGAACAGAGCTTTTGAAATGTTCGTCACTGTCCTGAGAGAAGAATAATTTTGTAAGAGAATTTCTTTAGCAATCTGTAGATACAATACTCAAAGCAAGCAACTGCTAGTTGGCAGTTGGGGCTTGAGGCTTATTTCCATGTCCTTGTGGGATTCAACTGTAGAAAGTTTTTTTTCTTCCCAATATATAACATTCATATATAGAATAAGGCAGAATGCAGAAGCATTCACAATTTACACATGCAATAATATGAGTCCTAATTGTCGTTGTGAATTATATTTTCAGTGTTTTCCTCAGTGCCTGACTAAAGATGAGCATAAATCTCTGAATTTGTATTCATCTCAGTTTTATTCAGTGCAATTTTGGTTCACTTTGCCTTGCTTTAGATTGCAGATCATGCCCAAGAGTGGAACAGTGGATTTGGAAATTTTTTTACGTGTCAGATTTCCCTGTATCCAATTTTATCAAAAAATCTGTCACCAGCTTCTTCTGAAACCAGCAAACCTTTTTCTTTCTAATTACATTTTTACCATATGTTCATCCAGATGGCATATGCCAAACATTTTCTAGGGTGTTATAAAATGACCTGACTTTGGAGGATTTAACTGTTGAAGAAGCTTTAAAAAAAAAAAAAAATTGACACTGGGGCAAAAAAAAAGTAGTCCTAGAAAGAAAGAAACAAAAAAATCTGATAAATATCCCCATTTGCCTTTTGTGGCTGTGATACTGAATTTTTGGTATATACACCTGCACAAAACCCAATGAAAATATGGGGAATGTTTTCTTGAAATGTTAAAATTTGACTCCTTTTTTACCCACCAAAAATAAAATTTTTGTCTGTTGAATATGTCTAAAAAAATTCTAGAGCTTTGAGTGATTCTCTGGTTTCCTGCAAAATAGAGCAAAAAAGAGTTTGTCAAGGCACCGGATTCTCTGTAGGAGCAGCAGTTTTACTGAGCAATGTAATAACTACTTGTGCACTTTTTTCTTGAAATAACATTTTCAAGTAAAAGGCAGTTGATGCTTGATTTTGACACTTGTGTCCCAGTTCTTATTAATTCTTGGGGGATTTCTTAGAGAAAATAAATTAACTTGGGATATACTGAGAGGTTACAGGAAGAGAGGTAGGAAGGAAATTATTTTTCAAATTTAGCTACTAGTTAAGCTAAATTAACAAAGAACAAGTTTTCATTTTCTGGAGGGTTTGCATATTTCTTCATCTCTATGACAGTTCTCTTTTAACTGTCATTGTCATTTTGGTAGTCTTTCCAGATTATCAAGCAGGAAAATCTAAAATACCCTCATGTTGTTATGAATTTCCATAAATCTGTTTCAAGTCTCAACCTTCAGGAATTAGCACTTAGTGCTAATTCCTGAAGAATAATGGTTGAATGAGAATTAAATCTATTTCCTTGTGTTGCTACAATAGCTTTTCCCAGTCCTAGGAAATTTTGAGTGTAGAGCCCAAGATTCTGCATAGAGTATGAAGAGGTAGTTTTGGGGCAGGATGGGCAGAGACCCCTGGCAGGGACTCAGATAATTGTAAATTAAAGTTTGTTCAGTGTCCTTATCTTGTACAGATCTCGTTGAAAATCACAACTGCAATCAACAAAGCAGATCCTCCACCTCCTCCAAATTAATGAGACAGGATTTTAACAGTGCTCAACAATTTGAAGTGGTTTTGTTATTTCTGAATTAAACCTTTGGTAAAAACTCCTTATCTCCGTCCTCCTTGCCCACTTCCACTCATCAGTCTGTGAGTGATTTGACATTTCCACAGACTCTTCTCTGTTATTGACCAAGTTTACACCTGCTGCGTCCCAAGTGAAAAAGAGTCTATTTTGTAGGTAAATCAATCTGTATAGCAGAAATACTGTAACTATTTAAAAGCTAAGGATTAAACACCCCAAAATTTCAAGCTGGTGTTAACCTGTGAAGTAACTGAAACAAATTGTGATAGAGGAATATGAAATGAGACACCCAAAAGCAGCATGTCTCCACCCTGTCCAAATATGATGCAACAACTAATTGATTACAGTTGTTTTAGAGTTTGTGGGTGTGGAGCTGTATTCAACTCAGTTTGAGGTATCGCTTTTTCTGCTTTCTTTTTGGAAGTCTTTGCAGAATGGAGATAAAGTTGTTCTGGTGCCTTTGTTACTTATTTCTAAAATAATGTTTATCATACCAGGATCACTGGGTTCATGCCATAGTTTTCAGTTTCTTAGAAGAGTTAGAGCTCTAAGCATTTTTCTGTGGAAATGAAAACTTTGTTTTTTGTCAAAAAAAACTTCTGACGTGTCAGGGAATGACATATCAAAATGCAAAGGCTAAAAAAGCATTGTACTCAGATACTTTGCTTTTAATTACTAGTAAGCATTATTAAATTAAGCTCTCAATTGCAATCTTTTTTTATATATTTCTTGGATTCTTCAGCCTCTAATTTAAATAAGGACAATGCTAGGAAGGTTTCCATGGAAAATATTACCAAGTTAATAATTTTGAAGTTAATTATGTGAAGATTCAAAGTGTCACTCTTAAACCACACCTCTGACTATGCCAAGCATGAATTTGGATATGCAAATGTTAAGTTAGACTCCTCATAATGTCCTAGGCTTCTGAATTGTGTTTGGTAGCTGCCGTGATGCAATGATCAGTGCTCCCTAGGGTATTTTTCTTTCCTAGTTTTCTTCCTCCTTTGCTCACTGTAGGCCCCTTTGCAGGTAAGTGTGCACATGAATTTTATGCCACCCTGCAATGTCTCTATTCCCCTCTGCGTGTTGGTGCATGCACACTCAGATGCCTTCTCTCTCATTTCCCCTGTTACCTTCTATATTGAATAGAGCAGTTGCCACAGAGAGTTTTTGAGACTAAGTGCTTATGATTGCACTTCTGCTATGATTTTCCATAGCTGGTAGTTTATCTCTCAGAAGAGTCTGGTATATAAAATCTCTGTTCAAGAAATTCTCTAAGAATTATTCTCCTTCATATGGCAGCAGTCTCCCACTGCTGACAACATGAGTGCATCAGAGAAGATGGCCTTTTGTAATGCAGAGACTAATCTCAGCTGTTGAAAATGGGAGGAAATAAGTGTCTCTCATGGAAAAGACAATCTAAGGGCAGCTTGAGTTTGTGTATATGGAAAGAACAGTTCATATTTAAAACCTCAGGCTTTTTCTTTTTCTCCCATTTTTCCTTGAGAAAAGTAAATCTTTAGGTATGATGTAAGAACTGTATCCAAATGTATCTAAATACATTTTTAGGGTGTTATAAGCAAATAGTATGTTTTTAGTGTTGCAGTTATTCTTCTAAGTTCTTGCACAGTGTAAGGGATGTTCTGGGTAGGGTTCCCAAAAGTGGCTTTTTTGAGTTCACGCTTATTAGATTCTGGTTTAGAACTCGTAGCATAATTATTCTGCAGAAGTTATTATTTTTCATAGCTGAGATGGAGATCAAATACCTCCAATTAATGCAAAATTCAAATTAGTCTTGAACTGTGGTATCACAACTGGCATCTCAATAATGAACTAAACACAGAAGGAAGCGAGTTTGTCAATGTACCATCACAAAAAGCTTTGAGCATTCATCTAATCTCTTCTGGGATCATATTTATACATCTTGCTACTCTCTTGAAATACATCCCCAATGTACTGAAAGGCACAAGAATATCCGATGCAGCAAGCTATGGAAGGGTGAGCTGCAGAGTTTTTAGTTGATGTATTTCAAGGTGGATAACCTTAAAAATCAATAGTGTCTGCTGCACCACTCAGAATCATGATGGACTGCTCCTCGCTGATCCTCTTGCTTAGGCTTTGAATAACTGATGCTGTGCTGCTGCAGATCCTCAGCACCAGCCAAGGCAAGGGCTGGAGCATCCAGGAGCAGGGCTGATCTTTTAAGCAAATCTCTGTCTGCTCTTAGAATTTGTTATGTGAAATGTTGCTGTTTGTTCGGGGAGTTTGGGGTTGTGTTGGGGTTTTCCTTTTTAAAACAGACTGCAAAAGTGCTAGAAGACAAAGTACAATGACAGGAAAGTAGTTTTCAAAGGCTCAAGCAGTATTTCACATTGCTTGTAAATACGGCGTTTTCTCTTTGGGACAGAAGGCACTTTCTGTTTGGGCTTGTAGTGCCCCAGTTACAAAATGAGAACAGCTATTAGGAAAAAATTATTAAATAGATTGTTTTAACTTTGTGGTAAGTCAGCTTTGTGGGGCTGTCATCTAAGAGAGGTGAAAAATGCAGAGTTTTGTCTTCTCTACCAAAACAAGTTTCTCAAGTTGAAATAGATAGTTTTTTAGATACTAGTGACACCTCAGAAGTTGTCTCATTAGAAAGAAAAAAATGTTTGAATATCTAGAAGCACAAACCATAAATAGGAATTTATGGAGAGGAGGTGCCTGGGAGTTCTTCAAGATAGATTTCTTAAAGGGTCTGTATATAATTATCTGGGTTTTCTAACAGTTCAATGGAAAAACAAAATAGAAAGTTATCTAAAATAAACTGACAAGAGCTGGAGGAACAGAAGGAGGAAGAGAATGAAGTATCAGATGTGATGCTCCAGCTGGTAAAAAACAAGTACTTTCTTTGCTGACCTCACCTTATGCATATATTAAGAGAGCACAGAGATATTCTCTTGCTCTCTTATTTTTGTAAGGAAGTAGCTGCCTCTGATCATATGCATAAGAAGGCAGCACGTTACTCTTAGGCAGACTGAATCTAGTCATAGGGATAGAAAACTTCTTTGAAGAAAAGCCCTAGAAAAATCTGGTAACAGAAATAGACTCCCACTGAGAGTTTACTGAGATTTTGCTGCTCTTCTGTGTATCAGTAATGAAGCAGACCGTGGAGAGAAAGTAAACTGATGTCATGCCAAAGGTGTATGTGTTGGGGAAAGATCAGGGAAGTTTTTGCATGTCATTGATGATGAAAATCGATCTCTGAATGACACTTTTCTCCTTATGGACTGCCAGTTTGGACTTCTTCAGGGAGTTGTATTCACAGATGGAAAAGGGACAGGTGGTGAGAGCAACAATGCTGGTTGCACGGTATGTCCCTTAACACTCATAACATGTTATGCGTAAAATTATCAAAGATATGTGAAAATTTCTTGATTTTCATATTGTAATTACTTAGGAGGACACCAACAGATGATACTGCCTAGTGCTGTAGGGATATCTGCCTCTCTGATAAGCATTTAAGAGTTCTTAGGTTGGGCACATGGTTGTTACCTTTCTCAAAGCCTGTGCCCTCTCTGCAGGTGGGGCTGGGGCTTGGCTTCCTCCATTTGACTACTGCATTTATTTACCATGAGCTAGAGTCAGTTCAGCACTTGCAGATTTAGTCTCTTGAAAGCAAAAAAAGAGTTAACTCTTGGTCAGGTAACTTAAAACAAATATTATCTGAGGTCTCTCAGGACTGCAATAAGTTGATGCCATGAGCTGAAATCTGTCTTTGTAGTGTGCTGACTAGATATTGCTTGTTGTCTGCAGTGGTAGTTTGGTTTCCTGAAGCACATGAGTCCAATGGATGGTGTTTGGGGTATGATGCTGGAGTGGTCTGTTTGTCTGTCTGATTGGCACTGGGAATTGGTAGCTGTGATTCAGTGTGGACTCTGGGCATTGAGTGGAAAATGCAAAATATGTTTTGGTTCTGACTGTGTAGAGCATCAGCCACATTTCTGTGTTTATTAATGTTAATTTAAAATCTTTATGCTTTTAAACTGTTACCTATTTCATGGATATGTGATGTTGGATAGTTTTCATCCTTTCTATTTTCTGCTTGAAAACTCAAGATCTTTCCCTCCAGCCACAATAATTTTTTCTTCTAGGTACAATAAATAGGCTTTGTCATAACATATAGAAGAAAATAAAGTATTTTAGTAATTCCACATAAATATATTTTCTTGATATCTTTTTTGTTTGTTTGTGCCCTGGAACATTTTGACATGATTTCAGATTATCCAAATAGCAAATACTGAGCTGTTACAGGTGCCTTAGGAAGGGAGAGGATTCAGCTCAGAAACTTGCTTAACGTCTTAGATCCCCAAATGAAAATGTGAGTCCTCTTTTTAAAAAGGCTGACAGACTCCAATTGTTGTGTTTTATGTTATGAGTAGGTCACTACTATGATTTTTCCCTTCCAAAAATTGAAGGATGAAGAATTCAAGCACAGATGACAAAGGCTTTATTATCGGGTTGTTTTTCTTTCATATATGGGATATGATTAAATGTGTGCTGTCAAAAAGAGGCCTCTTTAAACCCTGATACTATTGATTACTATTTGAGACCTGCCAGCAGCATTATTACTTAATGCATAAGAAAATCGAATAGAAAATTATTAAGTTGGTGTTTTAGTTCCTCTAGTGAGAACGTTTCAGATATTCATCTCATATCGTTGCACAAATTGCTTGGCTCAAGTAGATACCACAAAATCATGTTTTAATGATTTTTTTCCTTTTTCCATCTTTTATTTTTTTTCACAGTCACATGACACAATCAGCCACATTTGAAGACCCTCGAATAGAGAGCTGCCAAATAACCCCTCCAGCCCCTCGGAAAGTGGAAATGAGGAGGGATCCTGTGCTAGGATTTGGGTTTGTGGCTGGTAGTGAAAAGCCAGTTGTTGTACGCTCAGTAACACCAGGTATGTTTTCCCCACCTGACTCCAGAAGAAAACTTTGATTTAGCCTACTAAGATGAAATGCAGCTACAAATTTGAGAACTGTTGAAATATTCAGGCAGGCAAAGTAATCACAAACACTAGATACGATTTTAAGCCTTGTCTTACCCAGTGGTTTCCGTCCTCACACTCATTTTTGAACATTACATAAGTGTATTGGCAAAAAGCCAGTTTGGAGTTATTGCTCAGAGCCATTACTATTTTTGCCTGGAAAAAAAGTTAACCCATTTCATTCAAGGAAAGAAGGTCCTCTCCTTGGTATCTTTATATTGGCTTGCTGTCACCTTCATTATCATTGAATCAGCATTTTCAAGAGGTATGTTCAGTTCTGAGATTAAAACTTGCATATTTTTCATTCTCACCATCACCTTCCTAAAGAAAGCTAGATTTCTAAAAACAGTATCTCTTTCTGAAAAAGAGGATGCTGTTGCTGGCTTTTTTTTTTTCTTTAATGAATGCATCTGTATAACTATATGGTTAAAAGCTGGGTCAAAAGATATCCCTAAATATCTTACCTGCAGTGAAAACTAGTGAGGTTTGTGATCTTTTTGAAGTTATAAGAGACCAGACCTGGGATAATCCATTTCCCAAATAGCAGGCTCCTGATCTCTATGATTAAAAGTTCAGTTGTTATATAAAATTGCAGCCAAGGGCAGGGATTTGACTTTGCTCTTGTTCAATATGTTCTCCAGAACCCCCACAGAGAGCAGAGGAGAGGCAAAATCGACTTTGTGAAGTTCTGATGTCATTTACCAACGTGTATACATTGATTACATTTGTATTGCTTTCACATGAAGTGAGCAGTGTAACTAATATTTGAACCAGATCCAGACAGCTCATTTCTCTCAACTTGGCATTATTAATGTAGTTTTATGTTAAACTTTGGAAAATGTGTTTACTATGTTCTTTTCAAAGTGAATAGGAGCAAATATGAGTTCAGGACAACATTCTCCTGCATGGATTTGTGTCCATTTATGCGCGATATGGAAGTGGAGTAAAGTTTTCAAAGCAGAGGAAAGGATCAGCATCAGCTCAGTTGTTGAATGAATTGGCTTTGATGCTGAAACATTTTATTTTAAGACTCTATCTTCATAGTGGTAATATTATTTGGTTTTTTATGTATCATCATTGCAGAGTGTAAAGACAAAGTGTAAAGACAAAGACTAGAGAGGATATATCTTTACACTAGGAACTGGGATGTCACATCATTTTCTGGGCATGTAATTGTGCTGAGAAACAAAGTAATATGTGCATTTTACAAAATACAATGCACTCAACGTGCATTTCACCAGTGCCAGAATCCAAACCACACAGACATATACATGACTGATTGTCTATTCAGACTAATGCTAAATATTCATGTCTAACTGAAAGTGGCAATGCTTTTGGATGTACCCGCGTTCATCAAGTGGTAGGAATCCAGCAGAAAAGAGATTCAAGCAACTGGAGTATAAAAACTTTCTGTCTCCAATTGAAGAAAACAGGTTTGTTTTGCCTAGAACAGAAAAGTCATAGGGGAGACCTGTGAATGACATTCAAATATGTAAGTGATGTTTCATAAGAAAGAGGAATAAGATGTTCTCTGGTGTTACTTTGCCTGGGACAGGAAACAATGTGTTGCAACCAGGAAAATCTGGTATATTTACCATGGGAAAAGACTTCCTGTTCTTAACAGTAGATAAACAGGACCATTTATTCACAAGAAAATAAATCCCTATCAGGGTGGTCTTAAAAAATATCAGACAAACATTGATCAAGGATGATTAAAATACGGTTGAACACACCTTAAAGGGTGCATTAGTCCATGGCTTATGGGTCCTTTTGGCCCTTTAGAAAACTGAGCCCTTAGTTTAGGTGGTTAGATACAGGTTTAGAACTTGAGGAACTTCAGTAGAAGCTGCTAAACCACTAGCTTGCAAGATTTTCCTGGAGAGGGAGTACTGGTAACATCAGAAATAGTGTTAGTATAAAAATGTCATTAGCTGAAGAAAAAACCACACACTTGTATGTGAACAACAGTGTGTCTGTGTGTTTACAATGGTCTGTTAACCGGTGCTCTTTTTTTTTTTTTTTCCTCTTTCTTCATTTGTCTGCAGGCGGCCCCTCTGAAGGAAAGCTTATACCAGGGGATCAGATCATAATGATTAATGATGAGCCAGTCAGCACTGCTCCAAGGGAGAGAGTCATCGACCTTGTCAGGTAGTTGATGTCCTGTCACTTAAACTATGAACCCAGTGACTTACTGCCTTGTGCAGTCATTCAGAAGAACAGCAAGTCTTGCCTTCCCATGGCTGAGAAAAGAGAAAATAATGTTGCTTTAGTTATAATGAAGAATTATGAAATATTTTAGTATTGAAATGAAGTGTCCTCTTAAAATATCATCTGGGTAGCTGAAAAAGTATAAAAACATCCAGGAATAGCTCCAAAGTACTTGGGTATCAAAAGAGGAACAGCATTCTCCTGGTATTTATTTTTGGTATGGATTGTTGAAAAGATAATTCCTAAAGCATGGAAGCTCCACTCACTGTTGCATTATTGTTCATTTTTCACATGAAGAAGGTGAAGTCAGGTTTTTCTTAAGGGAAGAATAAAAAAATGTGGTAGGGTGATTTTTGAGAGTGAATGAATGCATGTAAATAGGTAGAGAAACTCAAAACATTTTTAGGTCGAATGCAGGTAGGTGAGTTTGTGTGAAAGAAGCAGGAAGGAAAGAGAGAAGAAGGCAGAAAACTAGACAAAAAAGTGGCTGGGGATAGTACAGGAAAAGAGAAATGTCAGTATTTGTAGTGGGATGTAGAAGGAAAGGAAGAATGACAAATGCTAGAAAAAGATGAATAGAAAAATAGAATAGAAAAAGATGCATTGTGATTCATATAATAAACTGCTTCTGGAGTAACAAGAAATGTTAGTGCATTGCATAGAAAAATGGCAAGTAACTAAAAAATAAACTTAAGAATTAATAATTTAAAATCCAGTAGCCTGGTTGCTGTACACTAGTTTTGTTTCTGTATTCTCCTTCCCATTGATGTAAACTGTGAATTGGTGGGTCTTGTTGATTCCTGAGAGATGCTCAGGTTTTAATTGTACAGGCACCTCTCAAAACTTATAGCTATCAGCGTTTTCACTGTTACCTGTGTAATTTTGAAAAGTCACATTTGTTTACATAAATTTGGCCAGGAAGTGCCACAGCAGTTGTACTCCTCCTGCAAATGGGTGCTCGTTTGCTGGGGATTTAGCTGAAAGAAAACTTCCAGAGATGGTGCAGAAATGGTATAAAAATGCCAGCAATGATGACGGCCTTCATCTGTCTTAGGTGGAATTAAACAAAATATATTTTGAGATTTTTTTCAAAAAAGTGTTGACCTGCAAGTCAACTAACAAACAAAATTTGCTAAGAGCTTCTTGTGATGGGTAGATTCCATAAACTGAAAGAACTGTCATGCTCTTAATAAAGTTCTGTCTTGTACTCTGTGTTGACTACTGGTATAAGCCTCAAAAATGGGTCTTATACTCGTTTTTGAGGTCTTCGTTTCTCAATAAAGCAGTAATACTGTCTTCTTCATTCTTTCCCTGATTCTTTGATATTAAGCAAAGTTAGGTTCTCTATCTCATTTTCTGCTTCTAGCAATATGTAGTATTAACAACAAGGAAAATAGACTGATTAGACCTGAGACAAACTGAATTTATTGTATAGTTGATTCTCTGTCTGCCTTCAAATGAGAAACTCAATTAGAATGTCACCCTTCCCAATTACATTGACTACATAGGTAGTGTCAAATTAAGTGTTGTTTTGTTCCAGGGAAAGCTTTAGGTGATGCTTTTCTTACATGGTAATTCTGCCTCTGCTCTCAAAACCTGTCTGCTGTTGGGATTTTGACAGAGACTCATTCTTTGATGAAATTTGGAGTGAAATATATTGGGGTTGTATGTTACAGCATTTGAAAATAAGAGCTTTCTTTTCATGCCAGTGGGGATGCCTGGAATGATTAGACACTGTCAATGAGCAGTCCTGACACCACAGCATAAGCAATTCCTTACATCAATGAAATAGTGAATCTCTTCTGTATAATTGAAGGTTTTCATATGGGTCAGATACATCTGCAACTTTTCAATGCATCTGCATTTTTCAATGAGTGGGACAAATTTTGAAATTTTGTTTTCCTGCAGGTAGCAGCATCTTAGTGGTCAGCAGTGTGGGTGTTTTAAATGCATAGTTTACACAATGGGCATAATCACAAAACCATAGAAGAACTGAGAGGAGACTTCTGGAGGTCATCCAATCTAATCTCTTGCTCCAGGCCAGGTAGTGTCAAAGTTAGATGCGGCTGCTCAGCACTTGCCTAACCAAGTCTTTAATATCTCCAAATACAGCAATTTTACAACCACACTGGGTAGGTGTTTCAGTTCTTAACCAATGGCCTTTCAAAAAGACATGAGCCAACTTCTTTATCAGCCTTAGATGCATCCCCTCTAGGCCCATGGACTAGTGTCACTCTTAACTAAACAATCCCTAATTCAGCCTTTTCTGCCTCCGTTCCCTAAATTCGGTCACTGAGCTCAGGGACCAGGGGGGCAGACCTTGCCACTGAAGGCCAAAGCCAAGAAAGCATCAAACATCTGAGCTTGTTCAGTATGCTTCATCAGGTTACCCACTCAATTTAGCAGTAAGTTTGTATTTCCCTTGGCTTTCACTGCCATTGTAGTTGTAGAGACCCTTCTTGATATCCTTCATCCATCCTGGATAAGTTTCAGTGCCAACTGAGCTTTGCAAACCCCATCCCTGCCTGCCAGGTACAGTTTCTCTGTTTCTCCTGGGTAACCTATCTCCATTTCCACCTCTGATCTCTTTCCATTTGCACTGGGTCTTGTTCAGGCTTTCTTTGTGAAGCCACACTGGTGTCCTGCTTTGCCTGCCTGCTTCCTTGCAGATTGGAATAGACCATTCTGGCACCTGGAGGAGGCTCCCTGTGAAGATCACCCAACTCTACTTGGCTCTGGCCTTTCAGAATTGCATCCCAAAAGAACCTGCTTGCCAGTGCCCTGAACAAGCTGCACTTTGATTTTAGACCGGACTCCTCTTCCTCTTCTCCTTCAGGATCTTAAACTGTACTATCTGGTAGTCACTGCAGCACATTAATGAGAAATTGATATTCCAACTATTTTTTTTCTGTCTCTTGCTGATTTGGTATAACAAGGTATATTTTATATTCATGTGAAATTGGGTGGCTATTTTTATGCAGCTTTCCCACAAACCTTTTTGTTAGGTCAACAAACAATTTGTCATTATAACTGCAGAGAGTGTGAAAAAAATTAATCTACTTTCAAAATACTGATATAAAGATCACAGCATGTAAAATAGACAAAAAACAAATTGCATAAAAAAAGAAAAAGGCAGATTTCACAACCAGGTGAACAGCAAACTTCACCAGGAATACGGAAGCCCAAAACTTCCAAGCAAAATATACATAAATGTTAGATGTTAAGTCAACCTTAAATGTTAAAAAGAGTTTTTAATGAAACACAATATTTGTTTTCCAAGAAAACATTGTCAGAAAATTAACTTATGAAAAGAATTATGAGCTTGAAGGAAAAGTAAATGGAAGAGGCAATTTTTGCTTTCTTAAAAATGTCTGTCTTAAAGAAAAAAATTCAAAACTTCCACCAAAAAGGGTAACTGAAAAATGTCAATTAAATATTTTTTTTTTTGTTAGGAAAAAGCATATCCCTAACCAATAAATTAGCTTTATTTCTAAATTTCCCACAAAATAAATCAGAGTAATTTCTTTGAGATAATTTTTTTTCTTCAGCCCTTTTCCTATCAGCTCCAAATTAATTGGCTGTTACTCCTACAGGATTAGACACAGATAGACTAGTTTTTCAAGAAAGTCCCTTTTGTATAATGTTTTTACTTCAGGAAAATTCAAGAAGTCAAATGCAATGCATAATACAGAAATTTTCCTATTGGCTTTTTATTGCATTTTAACATTTTAATTATGCGTGGGCTTTTTAAACATTCATTACTGAAAAGAATCTTAAGTAGGAAACTGTTATAGCCACTTCTGCTGACTCCAGGGGGTTCTGGGCAGGAACCTGGTGAGAGATTTTGGTTTGTTTTTTAAGAATTGAGGGACACTCTTGTATCCTAGGAAGTCTCAGGTCTGGAGATTATCAGGGATATTCATTATAAATATCCCCTGTAGGTTGTTCTGATCCACTGAATTCTTTCGGCTCTGCTTTACTGGCAACACTTAATTAGTGTTCAAGTCGTCCTTTGAAAGCCAGGGTTGCAGAAACATGAATGAAGTATGGTTTGCAGACTAAATCCATTTGGACTCATTATTCCTGGGAGCTGTTCAATGACTTTTGCACCATATTATGTTCTCCTGAGCCATTTCCAGCACAAACTCAGAAGTCATGTTTATGGTTTCCCTTACAAAGAGAGATCAGTTTTATGAAAGTCACTTGAGGCTGTGGTCAAGATAAATTCCATTCAAGACAGACAGTTTACAGAACTTCAAAAAAGAGGAAGAAACAAGATCACTTTTCTAAATGTAAGCTTCAAGTCAAGGCAAGTAGCAAGCGAACAGAATACAAAGGATGTATTTGAAGTGCAGTCAGTTCAAAATTTATCAGGAGCTATTTATGTTGGGTTTATTTTGCTGCTGATACAGATTCTGTGAGTTATAGCTTTTCACATATACTTAATAAGTAACATTAAAGTCATGGCACAATGGAGCAATTTTTTCCTTATATGAAGGTGAGCAACAATGCAACACTGACATATTAGAAGGTATATTAATGTATGGTATCAATTGGTTGCTCAGAAGTTCATTTTTCCCATTTTCATTGGTTAACATTACATTTGTATCTGTTTAAGAATCAGTTTAACCAACCCTTTTTTTTGAAACAAAGAAAAACATCTAACAAGTAATTTGCCTTATTAGCTGTTAATAGCAACTCCGATAACATGAATGACTTGTTTTTCTTAGATTGCACTGAGTAGACATTAGTCTACAAGGATCCCACCTTATGTAAACTGTCTTTTTATTTAGCAAGGTATGTTACTGAAATTTTAAGTGACACACAAGTGTGTCATTCCATAAACCAAACAGTGAATATGGCATGGTAGTGTTACTTTGTTCACACTTCAATTAAAATAATTACCCAGGCAGCCATCCAGGAGAAACTGGCATCTGAAGAGGATAATCCATCTGAAATACTTGTTTTGGAAAAACTAGCCTGTTGCAGAAAGCTTTATTATACATTGACTAAAGAAGAAGAACAGAAAAGTATTTTTAAGTAGAAACCTGACTTCTAGGTTGCTAAATAAGGCTAGATTAGTTCATTCCTTGCAACTGTAACAGCAGTAAATCAGTATTTGATATCCTCTGGAATTCCACTAAAAGACTTAAATTGCAAAGCGAGAAATGAAAAAGGTGAAATTCATTAAGGGCTTTATCTCTTGTTGGCTCTATTTTCTGTTTAAGAGAAATTACTCAAAAACCTCTCTGAAATAACTCTTTCTTTGGCAAGTTAATATCACAGCAAGTTTTTGTCATCTGGAGGATTCTTTCAATTCTGTAGTAGAATTTATGGTTTAATTGTGTATTTCCATAAGACTGGAGAGAAGGAACCCTCCAGGATTTTAGGCTGCATGTTGCATTTTAAGTGCTAACATGAATTTAGTCAATACTGACCCTCCTCACCATCACTGTGAAATGAATGAGGATTCTGTCACTCCCATTTGATTCTGTGTATGTCAGGGAACCACTTTTCCTACTCTGTATCCTCAGAGCTAAATACAAGTGTAAAAGGGAGCTCAGTGACAGTGCCTGTCATCGTTGTCATCTCACAGCTGAATGTGCCACTTTTCAAATGTTTCTGGATGTAGTTTAGACAGTTTCTTATACTGGATAAAGTAATTTTGGTGGACTTACTATTAAAGATATTCTTTCTTCATCAGCATCATAGAGAAAAAATCAAGCATATTAAGCTATTAGCTATGATACTGCTTAGCAACCATGAACTTTGAAAACTGCTGTTTCTGAAAAACCAGTCATGCAGACATTTTAATTTGAAGGTACTCCATTATACTCCCAGTTCAGTATATAAATCTGGAGGTTGTACCCACTTTGTGTCAGGCCCTGATTGATGAATTGCTAGTGTTTTAGGTTTTAAACACATAATGGTGAAAAAGGGGACAAAATGTTGGACCAAGGGATGTGGAAGAGTTTTACAAGTGCCATCAATGGAGATAAGCTTTCTCCCAGGGCATTTAATTAGCTACATCTGATCAGCTAGCCCATGCAGGGAGCTTGGAGTCAGGATATTAGAAGTCAGTTCCTCTCTGTCTTGAGGGGTGTTATTAGATATGTATCTTCTGAGGTGTTTCTGCAACATAATACAGAGATAACTGGATCATACTTCAAATTAGCTCTGAATCTATGAGAGCACATGTTTAATATTATCTCATTTATCTTCTTTTCTTGGCTGTTGTGGTGCTTCTTGTTCTTGAGCTAATATATTGAAGGCTAATTCAGGTTTCTTCAGATTTTAATTACTAATCTGCAGTAACATTTCAGAAACGCCTGCCCACCTTTTCAAAGGTCTGTAAGAGCTGAAAGCTGTAGAGATATCACTTGTTATTGTTAAAATCAATGACAACTATATACATTGTTCTCTTTTAAATCCATCATATCTCTCAAAGCATGAAGTGTCATATCCTTGCTTATTCTTAGCAGAAAGTTGACTGACATGGTTTAGAAAGGTTTGGCCTTGGTAATTCAGATGCTCTGGATGCTGAGATCTTAATTTGTGTAAACTTAATTTTCCCTTTGTGTTAACCATGCTGAATGGCCCTCAGAATTAGCAAGTGTAGGCCTTTTTTTTTTTTGAAATTTCAAGGCTTGATGTGTCATCTGTTTAAAATGTTTGTCATCATCTCTGTTCTCTAGAAAAAGGAGTCAGCCATGATGAATTTCAGGTCAGCTGTTCCCTAACAAGTTGCTTTATGGAATGCAAGGGTATGAATGGCGATGTGGAACAGCTGTGCCCAAAACACAAGTAACTGTACTGATTGGTTCTTCAGATGTGAACCAGCAAATGTTGCTCTCATTAGCTTGTTCTGACAAGCTTATTGCTTCTCATCCAATTCAACCAAAGTGTTGGCTTGTCCAAACGGAAGATTTGCTCTAAAGCCAGATGCACTGATGTGAATGTTTCAGAGTAATTGTTTCCATGTAAAGTCATTCAAATGAACACCCAGCTTTGAGTTTATTATGAATTAATGCTTCCATGTGATGAATTACCTTTAATAGTAATAGCATGCTCTGCAATAGGTGTTTATCCTTCTTTGTACTGTTTATGCAAGCCCCATGCATCAAAGGATTACATCCGGTTGGTAAATGGAGCAGGAGGTAGCTAAAAATCTCCTGTCCTGTGTTCAGGGTAGAGAGGGTAAGAGAGTAGTTGTCAAACTACCACAATTGCATGGTTTCTCTTTCCCAGCTGCATTATTTGTCTCTTTTGAAATGACACTTCCAAATCCTCAAGGACAATGTTGGGCAAGCCAGCCTTTTACACTGCGCTGTTTGTACTTGAATGTTCTATGGATGCCTTGAAGACACTACAACAGGATAGCTACACTCACACAAGTGTGTTCACTATGACAATAATCAACAGAAAGTAGAAGTCGGAGAGAAACACAAGCCAGAGGCAGTTTCAGGAGCTGATTGGGAAACACCAGTCTATGCAGAACAGTTTCTGGGACTGGGGAAGCAGTATAGGCTGACAGGAGAGGATTGTGCCATGCACCTGGAGCTGCCAGCATGGTGTGGCTGTGAAATAGGAAGGTGAGAGAGATACCTTCACCACTGCACGCACAGAACTCACAAAGTAACTCTGTCCTTCCAGTAGTGTCTGTCTGCCCTCACTGCGAAGTTTACAACTCCTTATCATGCCTGTCAGTTGCTGACTAATTCAGCACACACACATCAGCTAATGAAGCTATTGTAAGGGCAAAACATAGCCATTTCTGAGAAGACATGATGGTTGTGGGCCTGTGATGCTTTGGGAAGGCTTTCTCAATGTGGCTTTTCCCAGTGGTGGCATCAGCATTCCCTTTTATCCTGAGCCAGTGCTGGTTGTATGAATCACAGAAATTAACTGCTTTTTATCTGCTGCCTAAATAGCTTCAGGATGACAGAGAAGTAGTTCTTTAAAATACTGAAATGAAGATTGCATTGTCAATTAAGGGGCTTGTAGTTGCTCTGAATTATACCAAAATGCTGTATTTTGATAGAAAGATGGCAAAGGTGATGTCAAGAGCTGAGAGGCAAACATGGTATTTTTTGTGATTTTGTAAGGTGACCCTTGAAGACTTCTGTCAGTTACAGGTACCTTGTATGAGGGAAAGTCATTTACATCACCTCCTTATAAGGAATGCTTTTCTGAAGGTGGCAGTTTTACATGCACCAGTGTTTATAGGAAATAAAAGGCAATTCAAGCTGTTGAGAGAGAAAGGTGAAAGGACTATGACCAATTTGCAATGTCTTGTATATTTCCATTAATTTGAAGTATAGTTAATCTTTGGTTTTCAGGCTTTTTCCCCTGTCAAGGTAGAAGCAGCACTCCCTGGGGTGGGAAGGACATAAGGAGAGTGACTGTAAATGAGTAAAACCCTACTCAGAGAAAAATGTCATGGAGAGGTGTTGGTACTCCATGATCCATTCCTATAACAGTATAATTTTAATGAATTGCATAATGGAAGCTGACTCAGGAGTCCCTGAAGATGACAAGAGCTTTCTCCAGCTCTGTGGCATGCCGATGCTCTGTCTTCCTCATTCTCAGAGTTAGTTTTTACTTTCACAAATCTATTTATTTTCCAGATGACATTTAGTCTATGAAGTAAATTAAAATGAAGAATGGTGCTTCCTGAAGCTGTGTGTGTCTGTAAGGTGGCTGTCCCTTGGAACATTAGGGTCCACTTTCAGTGGCTACCTCTACACTTCCATTTCATATTCCTTCTCTCATGGCAATGTTGCCTTTCAATCAGCCAAAAACATATTAGGGATGTCAGTGCTTGAAACTTATAACCTGTAGTTTGTTTAAGGAATTGGAAAAGCAGAAAAAATAAAAAACATGAGAAAGTACCTAAGCGAACACTTTATAGTTAAACTAGATTAGAAGGAGCAAAGAGACAAAAACAGGCTTGACGCTGTGCATGGGGAGGTTGAGATTCAATTAAGAATAAAGTTCTTCACCCAAAGAGTGGCTGGAAGTTGGAACAGGCTCCCCAGGGAAATGGCCACAGCACTGACCCTGACTGAGTTCAAGACGTATTTGGACAACACTTTCAGGCACGTGCTGTGACTCTTAGGGTGGTCCTGTGCATGGCCAGGAGTGGTCCTTGTGGATCACTTTTAACTCAGGCAATTCTATGTTTTTATGATTCTCTGAATCCTAGTCTGATTAAACTCTCTGCAACTTCTTTTTGATTGAGAGATGTCTAGATTTAATAATTTTGTAAAATAATTGGATCTGGCTCTCAGTGCAATTTACTTTGATTTTTCTTTCCTGACTTCTTTTTTTGTGTGTTTGCAAGGCCTAATTTTTGGGGTTTTTTGAAGCTTTTTAAAAAATCTGATCAAAAGGCTTAAGACTGTCACTAGTAAGTCCATTCTCTTTCCTGTTTCCCTCCAATAAGACTAATTTTGTGATTCACAGTCTCTCTTAGCAGTTGATAGATAAATGTAGTTGGAATAGAAATGTTGTGGGGACTTCTGTGTTGGTTGATGGACTAGAAAAGTTTGAACACAGAATTAGATCATATTTTTAATTTAGTGGTAGTGCAGCCAACAAGGACTCCTAAAATTGCCAAGAGATTGAGTATCTACTTCTAACTCTACCTGATATGCCCAATCAGAAGGTTAGTTAAAAGGGGAAGAGAACAGTTTTACATATTCGGACTCATTAGTCCCCAAAGTGAGATTCTTCAGTTAAATATTACCACTGATTGGGATGACTGGGTCACAGTGGGACACCAAAGGAGAAAAACAGTTTCTCATTAATCTGAGACAAAAACTAGTAGAAGCTAGTAGAAAATAAATATAGCTGAAAATAAATTCTTTTTAAAAACATTGAATGCTTCAAAAGACAGCTTAATATGATAGATTTCTCTGGGATTTATTAGTCAGCTTTTCCTTGATTTCTGATGTGACAATTGATCATCTGTAATTTATTACAGGCTACACATGACAAGTAGTGTAAGAGAAGTATTTTGGCTACTACTTTAGCTTTTTTAGGCCTTTTTTCCCATAGACATAATTTTCTGTTTGACTTTTTGCTTGATTTTTAGCAACCAAGTCTTCACAAACCTCCCTGAAAGCAGCACCAGGAAAAGGGGAAAGACAAATGGTGTATTTCAAAGCAGCTGACTTCCAAGTGATGTTGGTATTAGTCTTGCTTCGGCTTTGTTTGAGAAACAAAGAAGCTGGTTCTGAGAAACCAAGAAGTTTGAATATCAAACTAGAGACTGCAAATACCAAAGGAGAAACTGCAGAGATAAAACCAGATTGCCATCAGCCTACGTTTCCCCAAAGGCATATTTCTTACATATTATGTGCTGAAATGTTAATTGTTCTTTTAGCTCTTATTCCTCCTCATGCAGACTAAAACTTCATATATTTTACTTACTGCACAAAGGAAAATCCCTGCAGTCCACTGTCTATATTGTTAAATAAAGTATTTCATTTTGATTGGAGGTTTAGTTAAAACCACATTTGTTCAGCTTATGAATCAAACAAGACTCCAGGAGATGCAAAGGTCTTGTCATCTTGTATCATGGAACTTACCCATTTTATGATCACTTCAGCTTTTCAGCAGGACTGTTCCTCAGAAAGCACTGTGCGAAAAAGGCAGTTCTTTTGTAGAAGAAATTGGTTGCTATAGCAGTTGAAAATCCTTTAGGTCACCTGTATTTCATAAAAACCATAGCAGTCATGAGGTTTAGTCATTACACTGAAATCTTCGTTCCATACTTCATCTATTCTGCTCAATATTATTTTCTCTGCGTCATTAAAGTGTGCCAGAAACTTAAAAGGAAAATATCATCTGCCTGAGTTTATCAAGAGAAATAGCAAAAACTCTCCATATTGGAAGACAGCAAAAAATTAAAACAATTAATTGAGTTTGTAGTCCAGGTTCTTTTTAATTTTTTATCTTGTGTCATTCTCCTTACTGCTCAATTTTACATGGAAATTATCCTTTTGTGACCAGAAATACTCTTTTGTTCTGCATTTCATCTGACATTCTATTTGTGTTCAAAGTCTTTAATTAAATATTAAGACAGCTGCGTTAGTAAAGATACTGCTTCCTTTTCCCCTTAAAAAGTATTGAATCAATTTCCTAGCGTTCCATACCAATTACAGTCACGTTGCAGTGTCCAGCAGATGCCTTGAGTTCATTGATAATTCATTCAAACTGTCATGGGTTTAAGGAAGGAACTGTACCACACTGACATATGAGAGAGGAAGAAAATTCAGCACATACTTTAGCAACCATGTTTTTTAGGAGAAGGAGGAAATTGCGTAATTTATGCTCCCAGATATATAGACTGAGGATATGGTTTGCTAATGTAAGTCTTAGGGCTGTTTACTGGACAAATAACATGCCATAAGCATGTAATATATATTATACATTTGGATGTAGGCATTTGCACATGTTTTTATGTATGTGTGGAGAGAGAGGAATATGATTCATAAAGCTCTGTTATAATGGATTGGGATTTGTGCGTTACTTAGAAACAAGATCCTGAGGTTCTGCAGCTCGTGTTACCCAAAATCTTGTCTTGACATTTTACATGGTTTGTCATGACCATTTTACATGGTTTGTACAACCAACATGTTATAAGGAGAGTTGTTTAGACAGTTTTAAAATATTTCCTTGAAACATTTCCTTTATCTCTACCTAAAAGTGATAAATAAAAGGTGCAAATTCTACCATGTCATTGTGTTTCTCTCTAGTAGAAAAAAAATCATGTTTCATTTCTGTTTTACAAGAAAAATACATGTTAAAATGGGGAAAGACGTGGACAGGGGATTTTTGTAACACCTACAATTCTAGGAGTATTACTAGTTTTATGGGGTTCATAGGATATGCAGGTTACCTATGGACAGAGAGAGAGACAGAGAGGTACTGCATACATTTTGCCAAAGATACACAATACCCTTAATTTAATCCCTTTGGAGATTGTTTCACCTACAGAAGAGGCTGTTATCATGAGGTTTTTGTAAGTAAGGCAGCAACAGCTGGAACTCCATTTCCTGTGAGATGCTGAGGAGTTCAGGAGGGCAGAGCTGGAAGTCATGGCAAAGCTGGTACTTAAGGATGACAAAATAAGCAAATCATAAAGCAGTTTGTATTGGAAGGGACCTTAAAGATCATCTAGTTCCAATCTCCCTGCAATGGGCAGGGACATCTTCCACTAGGTCAGGTTGCTCAGAGCCCTTCCAATCTAAATTTGAACACTGCCAGCGATGGGGCATCCATACTTCTCTGGTCAATTTGTTCTAGTGCCTTACCACCCTGACAGTAAAGAATTTCTTCTTTTTATTCTAAACATATCTTGTCTTAGTTTAAAAACTCCTGTCCAATTGCAGCAGGCCCAGCTAAATAGCTGGTTCCCATCTTTCTTAGATGCCTTCTTTAATTTACTGGAAGGTGCTATAGGATCTTAGATTTCTCTTTTCCAGGCTGAAGAATCCAAATTCTCTCATTCTGTCTTTATAGCAGAGGTGCTGCAGCATTCCGATCATTTTTGTGACTCTCTCTGGACGTGGGTCTTCACACCTGTAGCTTATGGAATGACTTTCATGTGGCAATAGCTGGTGAAATTCCTGAAGTTCAGAAATTTGGGGAAAGGAGCTTTGGAAGTTGTGTGCTGGCATTACAAGGGAAGTGCTGTTTCCCAGTGTAGTGTGTTGAAAATGGCCTCTGGTAGTAAAAACTTTGTTTCAGAAGAAGGCTGGCCAAGGTGAAGTGCAGGGCGACTGTGCCTGTTGCTCAGAGCAAGTGGATTAAAGCTGGTATGGAGACCATTCCTCTCTAGATCCCCTTGGCTTACATAACGAAGCTCAGCCTAGGGTGAAACTACCAGATTTTTAAGATACAGCAGTTCATGCCTCAGCTTGCCATGGCATTAAATAATTCATTGAATCTGACCTTTCAGAGCAGTACATTGTAGCTAATAGAATGAATATAAAATGGATATAAAAAGGATAAGAATATCAAGTGGGAGTAGGGAGGTAATATAAATTTTATATATAACCATAGAAAGTCTGCAGTGCTGTCCATTCCTGAACGTGTGCTGGTAATTGGATGTAGTTTGGGAAGAGCAGCAAAAATTAACCACAAGTTTCCCCTTTATGATATTCATAAGAAACTCAGCCTAGTTAGGTTGCTGCAGGATAGATCAAGACAGGTTTATCTGAACAAGGGCAAACTGAGATAGCAGGCATCTTTTCAGCTTGATAAAAAAGTCCAGTCTAGTCCTAAGAAACTACAGCTAATAACACTGTGAGATAAGAGACAGGGAGGGCTGTGGTCGTTCCTCATCATTTCAAGTTTTTAAATTATAAACCTCTATCTGTTTGGAAAGACGTGCTCAAGCATAACATAAGGCCCTCACAAAACATCTACCAACAACGCTTAACCGGGAAGTTTGTGTTTGGACAAAGTCAGATATAAGCTGTGGGTTGGTCTTAGATCTGTGAGTGCATCAGAGTACTAAGACTGCTCTATCTCATACCTGAATCTGGACTTTAAAGAAAAAGCTGTACTTCTTTGGGATTATCAGTCCTTTCTGGGAAGATGTGAGATTTCAAGGAAGGAGATAAAATGAGGAGCTCTCTCTTACAGCAGTAAATTTCTGCTCTTGGCCTCTTGTTCACTGTCACCCATGCCTGTGTTCTGTCTACCTGCACTTAGTGCACACAGAGCCTTTCAAAGGCTTGCCCACAGCTGGATGTCTTCTGACTTGCAGCCTCATCAGATACTGATGCAATGCAGGGTGTGACTTTTTTTTTTTATTATTATTTTTCACTTTATTTTATTTGATTGGTGTTTTGTTTGGTTTTTGGTTTCTTGAGGTGTCTATTATTTCACGGGGACTCATGACCTGGTTTTTCAGTGGAAGTCAAATACAGGATGATACAGAATTACTTTTCTGGTACATAATGTTGAACATACACAGTGTACAGTGTATTTCAGTAGTATTTCTTTTTTTCTGCACTGAAATTCTGTTTTGGCAATTATAGCTCTGAATTTCAGAAACAGTAGGAAGAAGTAATAATTTGGTTTGGTTGTACTGTGGTAAAGATTATGGCATGACTGCCTTAATCTGATAGGATTTACTTATCTAAAACTTATTTTTTTATTTAAGCAACAGTTTATTTACAGTGAGATTTCTTACTCCTAATCCCTTGATTAGAAAGATGCTTTTTTTATCAAAGGGCAGTGTGCAGTAACTTCTTTGAATAGCTACTGTACTGTACATTTTTTAAATAGTTCATATCCTACTCTTCAATATATTCCACAGAAATGATAGTCTATTGACTAAATACTAAACTTGAGGAAAATATTCAAATATGTGCTTGTGCACCTATTATTTGATAGATGCTTTTGAACAGTGAAATTGTTTCAAGAAAATAATATTTGGATTTTTAATTGTCTGCTGTCTTCACAGTACTCTCCTCATGACAGATTACCAATATCTCCATGAGAGTTTTTCTTTCAGCTGCTGCTTTAGAATAATTATAGTACTTTTGTATGTATGTCATTAACAATGAGGAGAAAAAAAAATGCTCTTATCAAGGCTGTTCATTTAGATTATCTAATATATGAGGCAGGATACCATGAATTTCCCAGTAGGTGCTCATAGTGTACCACCAATGGACTATTTTGTTATTTCAAAGAAGGTAATACCATTATAAACATGGACTTTTATGACTAGCTTAATTTATAAAGACAAACATCAGTGGCTCTTCCATCAAAAATACATTTGTTAAGATAACTGTTTAGCAATACTCATTTATTGTAAATGGAGCGATAAAACACAGCATTTTATAAATATTAAGCATAATACAGAGGAAGTAATAGTGTTGTTTCACCCTATCCTGCCAGTGCCAGATCTATTAAAACTCCAGGGTGTTAAACAGTCAAGTGTAAATAAAATAATTGTACAGCTTTGTAAATTAACTATTTTTTGTTCACCAAAGATACATAGTGGGTTTGCTTTTGCAGGCACAGAGAATAATGCCTGGGCTTTTTGTTTAGGGACAGCTCTAAACATGATGAATATTTTGTATGTTGAACCTATAAATGATGTGTCCCTAAATATACATGCTAAAATACATACTGCCTGCTTCTAGAAATGCTTATATTTTGCTTTCTGAGAAGAAGTCCCTACTTGCTTAAGGCTTTGTTAAGGGAAAATCTGACAAAGGTGTTTTAAAAGCAGCAGGAAAGGTGTTGCTTTTCTGCCTGTTGTGCTTTTGTGTGTCATTTTCCTGGGATGGAACAATGGAAAAAAAAGCCTTCTGAAGATGATGATAGTCTCTTGGTGGATTTCAGTGGGGTTTGAATCAGACTGTTTAATGATTACCCCATGGATTTATTGTAGTGGTTCTACTTGTAGCCTCCTAATTTTAAGATACAGCTGACAAATGGATTAACATGCTTTAATAAAATGTTTCCCTATTTGATCTAGGGTAGTTCAAGGGATATGCCATTCCCAGTGATAATCCATGCTAGCCTCTGCAGGTCCCTTTCCCATCACCCTCCCTTCTCTGAAACTCTGTTCCTAGTAAGGCACTGTTTGTTTTTTTCAGAAAACACAACATAAAAATTAGATATTTCAAGTAGACCAGACTCTTTCTTAAGGTAATGCTATATGTTGCAAAACAAAAACATAGAGGAGAGAGATATTGGAAGAGTTTTTAGAGCATGAGGTTTTATGACCATAGAAATGTCAACAAATGACAGTTGTAAATAAATCATCATAGCATGGCCTGGATTGGAAGATCATCCAGTACCAACTTCCCTGCCATGGACAGGCACATCTTTCCACGAGACAAGGTTGCTCAGAGCTCTATCCAACCTGGCCTTGAACACTTCCAGGGATGGGACATCTACAGCTTTTCTGCGCAACCTGTTCCAGTACCTCACCACCCTCAGAGTAAAGAAATTTTTCCTAATATCTAATCTACACCTACTCTCTTTCAGTTCAAAGCCACTGCCCCTTGTCCTGTCACTACATGCCTCTCTCCATCTTTCTTGTAGGCTCCCTTCAGGTCTTGGAAGGCCACAATTAGGTCACCCCAAAGCCTTCTCTTCTCCAGGCTGAACAATCCCAATTCTCTCAGCCTTTCCCCAGAGGAGAGGTGCTCCATCCCTGTGATCATCTTGGTGGCCTCCTCTGGACTTGCTCTAACAGGTCCATGTCCTTTCAGTGCTTGGGATCCCAGACCTGGATGCAGCTGTCCATGAGAACAGAGGGGCAGAATCCCCTCTCTCACCCTGCTGGCCACATGGCTTTTGATGCAGCCCAGGACACATTTGGCTTTCTGGGCTACAAGTCCACATTACCAGGGCAAATCCAGCCTCTCATCTACAGCCCCCCAAGTCCTTCTCGGACTTCTCGGCTGCCCTTGATCTGTTCATTCCCCAACCTGTAAATGAAAACATATAGAGGTTTAAAATGTTTGTGTTTGTTCTGTGCCTTAGTACAATTGTCTGTGTACTGACTTTCCTACCATTTTTCCACTGCATCACTTTATGTTTGAAGCAATTTCACATCAGCATCTCTGGAGCAGGGTGCAGGAGCTCACAGGCTGCACCTGAGAGCTATCATAGTTTGTAATAACACCCTTCAACATCACTTGCTAGCTACAACAGAAAAAAAAAGAGTGGATTTTTTTATGTAGGAGTTGAAAAAAAGCAGGCATTTTGAAGTCCTTTCTCTGTTTCTTTCATGAGTCCAAATTAAACTGCTAGGTACTTCGTTATGAGTTACGGTATTCAGGTGAATGGATGACAGTCCCAGTGTTGTTTCAGTGCAAGAGCATGGTCCTCTTGACTGCAGAAAGCATAAAATCATAAACTCAGAAAGACCAAGAATGCAAGAACAGAAGATAGAAGTTTATCATAGTTGGCATCATGACTTTGAAGTCACGGTAAGCTTTGATACACCATTATTCAATGCATGACTTTGACAGCACTGAGATAAAATTTCTGATATAAATCAGCGCATCTTCTTTTCCCTGAGGCTGTTTTACTATGAAAAGAGGTTAGAGGGGGAGAAAAGGGTGATTGTGCCTTTGCACATCCTTCCTAATTTTGTCTTCATCCTCTTCCTCACAAGTGTTATGTGCAGTTTGACCATTTATCTGATGGATTGTAGTAACTACCTTTATCTGCATTGTCACTACCATCTTTTCTGTAATAATGGGAAAGGTTTTATAATCGTATTTCATTGCTTTTCATGTTTCTGCTTTTACTTTCCTTAAGTTAGTTGGTTTCATTTCCCAGATATCAGTACAGTGCTAAAGAAAATACAAAGCAGGCTGAATCAGAAATGCCTCAGTTTCAAATTCTGTCCTATTAAATTAAAACTTCAATAACTAAAACAAAACATGTCGTTAATTGATAACACCCTTCTTTACAGCACATATTGTAATGTGGTTTGCAGTGAACTAATTTTCTTTCCTGAACTAAGCATTTTGTGCAGAGAAAGTTCATTCTATTCGGGACTTAGAGCTACATTCCATGTAACAAATATATTGGTGATGATTGCTGAAGATCAAGAGAACTTTGATGAGTAGCAAATGTCAACAAAAAATGTCAATAGTGTCTGTACTGGGTAACCTCTGAATGTGAGCATTATCACAAGCTTTATGAAAAAGTTAATCACTTGGAAAAGGAAAACAACCATTTAGGAACCACCCAGCCAAAATAGATCCGAGGTCCTTTATTGCTACATGTTGTATTTGATAGACCTGGCTCCAGTTGTTTCAGAGAAAGGTCAGAGAGACCACACAATGACTTGTGTAAGGAGTATTCTTTCTTGTGGAAGATCTGTTTCTACAACCCTTTTAATTAGAAAAAGCATAAGTACTTTTTTTTCCTTCCTTCATTTTTACCGCACTTTCTGTAACAGTCCTGAATTTTCCTTCAAAAGCAGCACTATAAAGGATCTAAAAGTTCTGTAGGTTCTTCCCTTCAATCATCATTGGCTGCACACGTAATCAAAGACCTCCTTGATGAATATATATTATATGTTTTTTTCAAGTGGAAACTATAAAGTGATTGTTGTCTTTCATTTCCCTTGGAACGGGAATGACTGTGTGTGGATCTTACCCTTACTTGCAAAGGGAAAGGACTCTTACATTTCCAGAGCAGTATAATTTTCCAAATTACTTCTTAATAATGGGTAGATGGACAGGCAGTAAATGGCATCTGAAGCAGCTCAACTATTTCGCAGCCTAGGACAGAGGACAAAAAGATTGCAGCTAGGAGAAGAGCCATCCCTTCTTCCCGTGCTCCCCACAGCAAGCTCAGGGAGGCAGCTCAGGGAGGGTGACATTGCTTTCACTGCCTCTCCAAGAGCCAGCTCTTTGGGAGTGAGATAAAAGGAGTGGCAGGTCTAAGGTCGTGTCTCACAGCTGTAGGGATCCATAAGCATCTCCAAACCAGTGGCTTTGTTGTGCAAGCTGTTGCAATACACAGAGCCTTTGGAACACCTGCAATTCTTTGCCCATGGACAGAACAGAAAGAAGTCTTTAGGCCTCTGCTCATGGAAGGCACTGCTTTGATGTACAGGGTGGCAGTAACAGCACTGTGAGGGAAGTACAAAGTCACCACCACATGTTCCAGAACGCTGAGGTGTGCCAGGCTGACTGAATAGGTTAATGACATTGGCAGCAGCAGCATGCAGAACAGCAGAGCAGAAGTTAAATGTTTGGTCTCAATGAATGGATTAATCAAAGAACTAGGAGAGTGGCTTGTGGATTGTTTATAATTGCCTTTAAAAATGCGAATAGTCTGTCATTCTAATGGGGAATTTACAGATTTCGAAGAGCAAAGCTCCCCTCCACAGGTGACCTTCCTGAAACTTTCCTTTTGGAGTTCATATCTTTAGAAAAGCCATGGGGAAGGTATGACCTTTGAACAATTCTTGGGAAGCTGCAGCTGGGAAGAGGGTAGAGGGATGAAAATAAACAAAATAAACCCTCTCAAACCTCTCTGATCTCCCTCCTCCACTTTTTGTTTTAATGATTAGCTTTGAGAGTGTGATTCTATAAATGTGCTTCTCTCCCCTGCCTCTTTTCCTTATAAGGCTTTGTGGCTTTATCCTTTAGATAAAGAGCTTTTGCCCTGAGGTTATCTTTTAGTTAGGAAGGACAGAATTAGGGAATGAAAAGTATATTGAAAATAAAAAAAAGACAACCAAACAAAAAAATTAAAAAAGGATTTTCAAGGTTTAAAATATTTCTAGTAGTTGGATTATTTTTTGTAGAATAACAGATTAGTAAATTAGAACTATTTTTCATTATTTTTATTCTTCTTTTGCCATGTATGACATAAGGAATTAGTGGCATGCATGTGGGCAGTCTGGTGTCTAGTTAGGGCTGCAGGTGATAAAAACCCATCATCAGTGTCTTGTGACCTCTCTGTTTAGATCTTGCTCTTGCTCTCATGCTCTCTTTGCTGACTTAAAGGCGAAAATTATACCTGAGGATGGACTCATACCTGTTTTCCTCACTTACATGTATGCAAAAAACTACTGACTTGTAGATGTAAAGAATCTGCCAGCCAATACTCATAATCTGGCACTCTGGCATTAGCAGTAAATGTAATTTTAAAATAATTATTTAATTTGTCTTTTTTAAATTACATTTGCAGTCTAATAAGACTCAAAAAATTACTTTGTGACTACATAATGAAGAATATTATGTCCATTGGAACACAGAGATACTGTGATTTCTCTCAGACTCAATTTTGACAAGTCTATTTTTAATCTTGCAGTTTGACCTATAGCCCTTAAAGAACATATATCCTTCCATGCTAAATCTGCTGCTGTGTCCCCTTTGAGAAATGAATTTTAATGCACATCCTTGGAACAAGGAATTTATTCTTGCACAGATAGATTGCTGTCAGTGTGTACAACCGAAGCAGATTTTTGAAGCGCTTTTTTTTGTGCTTATCTCATGATTGCAGCTGAAGTGAGGGATCTTTGTGATGGTCTAAGTTCATGAACTAGCTTTAAATTAAAGTCCTCAACATACTATGGATGAAACAGAAGTACAAGCTGTTCAAGAGGAAAATGGGATGTTCATCCAAGAGAAGAAATCTGCAGACCCCATAGGTTGCTCTTTATAGGAGTTCTTCTGTAGGAAGGACACCTTCATGCTGCATACTTGTCAAACTTGAAGTTGTTTACATAGCTAATACAGGATACATTTTTATGCAGCATACCATGAGTGGGCTCAGACTGCAAGAGCAAGCCCTGTAGTATTCAAAGCCCAGGTGCCTAAATCCTGTGTGCAGCCCACAGAGCCTGTTGTTCTGTTTGTGTGTTTGACAGGCCAGGGTAATTTCTAACAAAACTTCTCTCACACCTGATTGAAAATTTACCTCTATGAGCTCCAACTCTTTAAAACCAGGCCTTTAGCCCAAACTATCTGCCTATAACCTTGCTTAGGATGGGAAAAGCTATTTGCAGCTGTCCCTCTGATTTCAGAAAGCATCTAGAGACATGGTTTGAGCTGTGGTACCTCATGCCCTGAGACAGCTCAAGGTGACTCTCCTGTTTGGATGGTTGTGGGGGTTGGCTGGTCATGCTGGCTGGACTAACAGCGCCCCTTTGGTTGCCATCTCTCCCCTGGGCTCATTTTTAACTCGCAGTGAGTGTCTGCGTGCTCCATCCCAGAGAGCTGCCGCAGCGACTGCCGGCCTGTGCCCAGGGTCATGGACAGGCTGGCTCAGAGCGTCAGACAGAGGCAGCAGTGGCGATGGGCCCTCACCCTTTCGCTACCATGGCTTGTGCTTGGAGAGGGTTTGCATAAGATGATTCGCTTCACTGTTTTGTGTTAAGTAATTGCTTGATTCGGCAGAGCAGCCGTGCCGGGAGCAGGGGCTGTGCCAGAACAGGCTCTGTCCCCAGCACCGCCGGTCTGAGCCCCCACTGCCGGGCGGCGGCTCGGGCACTCCTGCGGGCCGCAGCAGCAGCGCCCTGTCAGCCACACTCTGAGCAAATACAAGCACGCCAAAAAAATTATGTACACAAAAAAAATTATGTACGAAATACCTATGAAATCATTTCAGCATGTCACATCGTTTCAGTCCCTTCTTCTTTTTCCCCTACACCAGTAGGCATCTTCCCTCCTACCACCTTCTGGCCGCAGCTATGTGGTGAGTTATGGATTCACCTCCCCCGTGAACAGCTTCCCTCCTCCCCCTTACTGTTTTCCTGAAGAGCAGAGTTGTTTTCCTGTCCTTCCTTTCAGCTCTGACTGTTACCCGCATCTCCTAAGGAGCGGGAGAGGTCAGGGATAAACTGGTTGATTTTCACCTTTTCCCTTTTTTTTTTTTTAATTTTATTTTTTTTCCCCCGCTGCGGCGCAGAGCGTGGCGGCGCCGCACAGGCGGTGGGCTGGGGCGGGCCGGGGCACGGCACCCGTGTGAATCGTGTCCCCAAGCGAACTTTGATCCGCCGGCTGCGGGTACCGAAACATCGCCTTGGCTCGGCAAGCGGGGGCGGTTTTAGAACTGATACTGAAGAGACTGGCGTGGTATTTTTACTGCTGGTGTTACCCATCTAGACTAGAGCTCGCATCTCTGCAATTATGTCTTCATTTTCTGTGTGGATAGAAGAATGCAACCATTCAGCATTTTATGCTTGGTTTGAGTCTGCAGGACAATTTTCTTCTCCCCTTTTCAAACATTCATTCCCCCTCTATAATTTACAATGTATTTGCATTTATCAGGGAAGAATTTCTGCTTAAGTATCATTTAAGTTTTATCTTGAGGACGATGTTTATGAGCAGCATACATTTGCTTTGAAAGTTTTCAGAGGCTCATACTAGTCTCAAGAAAAATGTAAAAAAAATACATATTATTCTAGTGATACAGACAAAGGGAAAAAATAAAGGGTATAGCAGCATAAATGCATTTTTAGGTTAACCAACATAAGTAATAAGATTTATAAAATGACAATTAATAACATGATTTTGAAATATTGGACAGAGCTTTAAAGAGAATAGATTTTTAAAGTCACATCTAATTGATTTTAGCACAGTAAATAAGTTTTTCCTTTAAATAAAAAATAAAAAATGGGGATAAACCTTTGAATTTGAAACATTCCAGATATATGGAATATATTCATGACAGGACTTTTTAATAACTAATGCAATTTAACAGGAGCAGGTGGTTAATTGTCTGGCAGAAGTTCTGTCTCAATTTCTTCTCCTGTCAGTCTATTTCTTAAATAAATTAAATAATGTGTGAGGATATAAATATAACCAAAGAGTTTGCACTTTGGGACTGCTGTCTGAATTACTGTGCTGTGTGAATGGTAGCTTGAGAAGGTAGCCCCTTTGGCTGCTCATCCAAATCATTATAAAATCACATTTGCCATCACTTATACTGTTCCAGTGGCACATGGATATGTCTTTGGCATCTGACCAATCAATTTTCTATTCCAGATGCAGTAAGCAAAAATCATTCCGCATTAGTCTCTGCAGCTCAGTATCCATCAATTGTCTAAGCTTGCAGATGTAATGATAATTACAGTAATACTAATAATAAAACCCACAATGCTCAGGACACTGCTGAAACTTTTCTTAACGAGGAATTGAATTAATCTCGTTTGGTTCGAACACTTACTTCTTAAAACCATTTCCAGCAATCTGTAATTATTTAAAACATTATTCTGGCATTGTGTTCCATAACAAAGGATTGAGATGCTCTTAGATTGGATCAGATAGTTTGGTCCCAAAAAAGCAGATAAGACTGAAAAGCAACAGTAATAGTGTTCAGACATCTGAAAGAAAAATACCATCACCCTTTGAATGAATGTGGGTTTTTTTAAGAAACAATGATAAAGCCAATAATATTGAACTGAGAACAGTATATAATATAGTGCTTGAAAATACAGTATTCTTCAGAATTCAAGAGCTTTATCTCATTTCCAATTGCATCTTCCTTTTCTTAATTTCTTTTTTTTAATTGGCTAAATTACTTTTAGCTAAGATAATGCTGTGAAGGACTTCCGACACAAAATAGCCCTAAGTGAATGTTATGCATTATTAATAAAAACTCAGATAACTCTCTAAAACAAGATGATCCTAAAGCATTTAACATTTAATCAGCAAAATTTATCTCATGTTCTGCCTTTTGAAAAGCATTAAAGGAAAGAAAAAATTTAATAGTCGCAGGAATGAAGAATGTGTGTGAATGTCTGACCTTTCATTACTACATACACACTGCCCAAATGTGAAAATGAAAATGCCAGTGCAGTACAGATTATGAATAGCAGCTGTAATGGTTTCTAATGCTTCAGTACAAATGAAAATGAAGCTCTGATCATAAAAGATTATGGTAAATTTGTCACATAGTAAAAATATCTGTAAGATTTTTCCCATCTTTAGTGATCTTTTGTCCTCTTTAACATGTAACTCCCATAAATCTCTTTTGCAATTGTACAGATACTGGCATTGCTCCTCTACAGCTTCTGACATCTCCAACCGTCTTTTCTTTCAGTTTCTTATTTCCAATTTGAAGTATAATTCTAGAGTATGTAATTTCCTTGTTTCTCAGCAAGGAACAACAAGTCGTACTAGTGTTTATTTTAATTCATTAATGTAATGATTTATTCAAGGTGTTTGGCATTAGATAATGCATTTTATTAAATAATTGTTTTTACTGATCTCTTAACTTCCATAGTATCTAGAATATACTACACTAAACTATACAAAATACTGCATCAGCATGTATGGTAGATCTTCTCTGTCCAAAGTATGTCCATTTATGTCAAAAATCAGAGTAGGGGAGAAACTGTTGGGAGAATATAAGTGCTAATGAAGCAATATTTTCATTATGTTAGTATCAGTATATCAATTGCCTAAGTTTTGTCAAGACCAGGCAGGCAAACAAGAGCTCTGCTAGAGAAGACAACAACGTTGCTTTTCCCGCTCTAGAAGATGCTGTGACCATCCCAGTAAGGGGACTTTCCTTCAAATCCATAGGCAGTCACTCTCCGCTCCAGCTTTGGATTGATGGCTTGTGACAGCAGAGCTGCACCTTCCCTGTTCAATCATCAGTGTAGTTTTAACCTGGGCACAGAATTACATTTCTGCAAAAATAACCATTAGCTGTGCCATGTAGTTTTTGTTGACTTCTGGGCTAAGTTTAACCTGCTCTGCCACTTAAAATGAAGAGAAGTAGCCCAGCACAAATTAACTCAAAACTTTCCCTCTCATGAGGCATGAGATATTTGCTGCATCCAGACGAGAGAAAAAAAAATTGAGCAAAGTGATGATTGTTGCCTTCTAACGTAGTCTCAGCAGAAACAGACATTAAAAATAAGCCATCAGAAGATAGAAATTATTTTCTAAATGAAAATTTGTATAGCATCTCTTTGAAAGAAGAGGAAATCAACAAGGCTTCATTATATGAATGTTAGGATTATGTTTACTCCCTGAAACATCCTTTTCAATTGCTAGATCATATTAATAATCTCTGTGTTATACTGAGATAAGTAAATGGAGTAACATCAATTTCCATGGTTTGAAAAGTTGTCTCATAATACCCTTCAGCTTTAACCTTCATTATTTAACTGTTTGCACTATTGAAACAAAATTTAAATAAAAATTCAAGAGACTACGTGACTGCATCAAGGTGTCTAAACAAGTGCCGAAAATTCAGGAGAGCATAAGAAAGTTTCTTTTATTCTAATTCAGATAATGTAGAGGAACATAAGAGACCTGCACAGAGATGTTCTCAAGACGTTGTATTTGTTTTCTTTCTCTCTCCCAAGTAAGTGAATTCTGAACTCAGAGTTTAGAGTTTGAACCATCCATATATATTTACAAAAATGTAGAAGTTATTTTAGAAAACAGAAGGATATTACTATTACATTTAGTATTTTTTAAATTAAACTTCATGTGAAAATGTATGCTACTATAGCGAAATCATGATGGCTTCATTTTTGAAGGCTGAACATAAGAAATAACAAAGTAATTGGAATGTATTTCATAACCATTGCTAGGTCTCCAGTGGCCTCCTTGGAGAAATGGTACATGCCACTGTTTCAAAGCATAGTCTGTCATATCAGCATTGGGTTGGATTTTTTGGGATGGTTGGAATTTACCATGTTGTGCATTTTGTTCTGCAACTTTGGTGTTTTGTTACAGCCCAAGTTCCTGAACATCCTCAATAAGAATGCCAGTGCAAAGGATGTGTGAACCCAAACTGACTGCCTGGGTTTAACATCCCTGAACATTGTGAGCAGTGGGCAGGTGTTGTGTGTCTGCTGGATCCGTGCATGGATAGCAGCTGAATGGGAGAGCACAACTGCTCTTAGCTCACTTAGAAACTGTCTGAAAGGGCTTGCACAAAATGCTCACAGAAATGCCATTTAAAAGCAATTACAGACTGTTGGAAACAGCAGAGTCTGACAAATAAAGATGAGACATTTTCAGGAGAATACAACTGACCTTTCCATGGTGAGACCAACCTCTTCTGTAAATATTTTACTTTGCCAGTATTGTATTAAAGCTCCATATTTTTCAAGATAGGTCATCAATAGACATCTTGGGGCTGCCTCATATTCATTTTCTTCATTACACTTTGAAAATTAACGTTTCGTCAGAGCTTTTGAGACTTTAGCAGTTAATGATAGAAAAACTAGCACTGGAACGTTGGCCCTGATGAGTGACCTGAGAGACCAGTATTATCTCATTTTGTCTGCCTTTGATCCTTTAAAACTAATGTGTAGAAAGTCTAATTAGAAGAGGACAGCTGAACAATTAATTAATAGGGGAATAAGCACTACATTTTTCTCCTTGGCTGTATGGCATCTTCATGCAGCATGAATTAATTGACGTGGTGATGGTGTTGGCAGTGGTGTGGACTTGGGGACAGTCTCAGTCCATGGGATACACACACATGCTCATCTGGCTCCTGGTTGTTTTTTGATAGACTGACCAAAATAAGCAAATACTGCTTCTGTTGGATCAAAGAACTCCTGATATGGTCTTGGTTCTGTCTTGAAGTTTAACCCCAAGTGCTCTAAGGGGTTGAGGGAGGCCATCAGAAATCTGTGCAAGTAGGAAAATGATTGTCTAAGGAAGGCACCTCAGTCAATGTCGTTTTCTGCATATTGCCAATACTTTGAGGTGCACTCAAGAATTAATTGAAGGCCAGTGTAGTAAGGAGCAGGTAACATTGCTCAGGAGTTAGACAGCAGTGTAACGCTGCTGTTGGCATTCAAGCAGCCTGGCCAAAGCACTCTTCTACAGCATGCACAGGTATTTACAGCATACACAGGTATTTACTGTTTGACCAACGTTTTGGTAACTCAGTTACAAAGTTTTAAGAGCCTTAAAGTTTAAAATAGGAGCAACTGGAAAACTTTGAGTATTTGTGAGAGGAGGGTTTATTTTGACAAGAGGTAAATATAGTCGTCATACAGCACTGAAATTCAACAACTTTATAGGGCTCACCTTGCCACAGTGCTAATACAGAAGGAAACGGTGTGAATTTGGTAGATGTGAAAGCTTGGCAGATGGACAACTTTAAAGAAGAAAAGGCTTTTTTATTCTCAAAGCCTTTATTGCAGAGGTATCTGAGATGATATCTGAGATCTGCTGTATGAAAGCCCACCAGTGTGCCACAGCCCTGATCTGAAGGGACCACTTCTGTCGGAGGAAGCGAGCGTAATTCAGCCTGCAGACACATTCACTCCTTGACCCCTTACAGAGATTGCCAACAAGGGTTCCAATTAGTGCCAGCAGCAGACTGTGACAATTTTAAAAAATGACTTTCACACCATGCCAGGCCTTTAAAATAAAGAACATTTATACAGAACACAATTTGCTTTGACAATAATTTTCAGTATGCTGTTATTGAAGTTATTTATGTTTGAATCAGAGCATCTTTTCACTCAGCTGTGCTTCTGCTGTTGTTTGATCCTGCAGTGTTGTAATAATCCCATCCTTATGTGTTTTATACTTTATGTGGCAGTGGTTGTGTCAAGCATCCATTACTTACACAGTTTTTAGGGCTCAGGCATTCAATCAGGATTCTTGCAAAATTCCCAAGTTCTTGTGCAGATTGCTTCTGCTGTTGCAAGCCCTCACATATTTGATGGCACACTTAAATTTTAATGACTTTGTGAAGCAGCAGGCTATGCAAATTAAACTGTAGGGTTCAGGAGTTCACCAGTTGAAGTTGCTTGGATGTCAAGAGTTTTTCACTCCACTGACAGTGAGACTAAGGACAGGTAATATCATTAACATCAGCAGACAGGGCAGCCACAGCTTTCCAAATGTGATTGTGATGTCTCTGCCTTCTGATATCAGGGATTACAATCCACCATCCTGATCTCCAAAAATAAGACCTGGACACTATGATCTTTGTGTTCTGTGCTCTGTCATCTCCAGAAAACTGTATCTAAGCTGATGCTCATCTCTTAAGTTTCTCTTCATGGTTTTCACATTTCACTGAACATAATTCCTTCACTCAGGATTTTTAACCTGGGAAGCGGAAAAGGCAGAGAGAGGCCCAGAGATGGGAAATAATCCTTATCTCATTCGCTTTTCCTGTGTTTTGCTCGTGTAGAAAGTGTAAGGAATTGTTTACCTGAAGTGATGAGCCTGATTGGGCTCCAGTGTGAGTTGTTTTCAATCACTGACTAATGGTCACAAGAATTGTGTCGGGGACTCTGGAAAGAGTCACAAGTTTTTCATTATTATCTTTCTATCCTTCTGTAAGTATACTTTTCTATTCTTTGATATAGTTTTAGTATAGTTTTCTTTAACATAAAACAATAAAATAGCCTTCTGATCACATGGAGTCAGAACATCATTCTTCTCTGCCACGAAGGGTCAGGTTTTTTACAACAGCTCTTCATGTGTCTGAACCCAAAGCTTGGCACCTTGGCCTCATATCCCCATCTTCTGTGACTGTATTTCATGCAGTGTTACCTGTCCTTCCTAAACTGGAACCCCAGACCTCACCTCTGTGGTCATGTACCTTATCTCATGAGCCTCCTGCTATGCTTCCTGCAGCTGTCTTCTGAGATGGAGTTGGGGATGTAATGCCGTGTGCGGCGTACCATGCCTTGCCTGTGTGGTGTGATGGCAGGAATGCCCATCTCTCACCGTGTACAGGATCTTCAGAGAGAGTTCCCAGAGGTCAGCTGAACAGGCAGAGACTGAAATCCCATTACCACTTTTCCAGCAGTTGGTTCTGCCAGGTATTGGCAACCTCTAAAGAAAGTATAATTTTCTGTGTTCTCCTAAAAAAATTTCTGGAAAATATCTTCCTAGGCTTGGAGAGGTCTGCTGCTAAAACAGTGATTATCTATGGGTACATTTAATTAAAAGAACAAAAGGGGTCTGGCCACAGTAGCATGGCTTCCAGCTTGGTGTAATCTGTTGTACTTGTCAATTAGAGTCATGGAACTATTGCCTGTAGTTTGTGTTCTGCGAAGTTACCTCTGGAAATGGAAAGGGAAGAGCTCCACATGCCATGGCACTTGCTGGAGGATTGTCTGGTGCAGAGGGCTTTTAGCTTGGGTGTTCTTGTTTGCACAGTGCTTCTCCTGTGACAAAACCAGCCCAGCACACCCTTCTTAAAGCCTTTCTCCCTGGATCCCTCCACATTGTTTCACAGCTGTCCATGAATACTGAGTTTGTCTGATAGTTTATCAAGGTGTCCCAGGCTGGCATCATCACCGGACCTCAAGGCTCACTCTGTGTGTGCTGCATAATAACAACTAAGAATAATGAAACTGCCTTAAATTGGGTCTACTCTGTCCCACCAAGGCTCTTCCAGAAGATGTCTCCATCCATGGAAATAAATCTTCCCGGATCTCTGGGGAAAACTCTTCCACAGAAACTGTTGGTCATGATAAAAGCCTGGGGAAGGGAAACTTGTAGTTTCCCTAGGTGAATATAAATACTGTAAAACAGGTTTTATGTAAAAATGTATATGCAGCTCAAATAAAAATGACCCTTGCTTGTAACTAAATTATTTTAAGGTCCCTTCCAACCCAAACTTTCCCTGATTCTGTGATTCATTCTATGAAATAATTTAAAATGTACTACAATAGAGTGACTTAGCAAACTCTTTGCTCATTAATACTTTGTTAATATTCATAATATTGAAAGACATCCAACTATTGAATGATTTTTCTCCAGCCTAGATGCTAGAATTTGAAGATAATTTCTACTTTCCTTAGCTCTGAATAGGGCATTTGGGGTAACCTGTTACATTTTTAGTGAGCTTTTGACCTACTGATTTCCATTTCCTTACTTCAAAAATGTAGTGTAAACATACTGCAGATCATGGCATCAAAATCCACAATTGTGGAATTCAGACCTTTCTCATCAGTAGAAATTAAAACAGATTAAATTAAACAGATGATTTTAAAATAGCAGAGGAAAGGTGTTTCAGAACAAGAGTTTCAGAATTTATTGTTCATTGTGAATGAAACAGCTAAGTTATGGTTAGAAGATTTTTCTGAATTGTATTTCCTGAAAATGATCTTTTTTTATTATAGCTTTAATAAATTATTTATTTGTTCATCTTCAGTGGGAAAGAAACCAAGTATTCCCCTAGTATGTAAAATTGCTGAAAGCTTTAAAATTAGCATAAACAATTTTTCATTCTTCCTTCTTAAGAGCAATATATATATATTTTCTATTTATATGCTCTATTTGCTGTAGGATGCATATGAATAACAGACCCACTTATTCTATTTGGCTCCGATACTGGGATTCCACCATGTCCTTTATCTGCTTTTGCTCTTCCTCTCTTCCAGCTAGCAAGAACCAGAAGAGAGGCAGTGATTTCCAGCCTCCAAGTTCACAGAGGCTGGCATTGTAGCTGAATGTTAATGCCTCATGCAGCTCGAGATGCCTGATACTTAGTAATGCAACTTTAACCTTTATAATAGACATAATTTGATTCTCAAACCACCTAATATTCTCTTCTTGTTGCAGCCTAAGTAGCTGTGAGGAGTAGTGAGAATGGACAAATATAATCACCACACAGGACACGGAGAAGGACAGAGAGATGAATCACAAATTCCCATCAGAGTTTTCAGATTTTAGCCTTGTTATCACTATTTGATTGTAATGTCAGGAAATGAAAGAAACATGAAGATATTTTGTTGTGATGTTGGTGTCAGCCAGTCAGATGGCAGAGCACTCAAAAAGTCAGCAGCTTGTTTTCTAAGCTGGTATTCCAGATATTTGGTCTTGAGTGACTCTAAAAGAGCACAGAAAGAATTAGGTAGTTGTTAAGTATGAAAGGTAATCAAATAACTGTAATTTATGCTTTTCTTTCTTTTTTTTTTTTTTTTTTTAATTTAGTCACATTTTAAATGAGGAAAGGCATTTCAGGGTGAAACTTAGACTGCAATTGGGTCTTTTTACCCTTTGCCACTGTGTTTCAGGTGTTGTTTAAAAGACATAGCTCACATTTCAGTCTGATGAAGTACTTTGTTTCTGTAAACTTAACTGTCTGTATGTTCTACTGTCACACAAGGACATAAGTTTGTCTGCATACATTTAAACTACAAAGTGCAGAGATGACACAGTGATTCCATTATTTCTCCACTCTTGTAACATATGCATGGTACAATTGGCAGTCTCCAGTGCTGTGCAAGGTTTATCATATAGATATCCATAGGATATGCTGGCCATACCAGAAGATGAGCTGTCCTGCAGAGTTTTGTCATCATTAGTTGAGGAAGTTTTCAAATGAGCAATGGAGTCCTGACCAAGTACTGCAGATCAAAAAAGCTGATGATTAAATACTTACTTCATTTGTAACTGTGCTGTGTTTTGTATGTAGCACAAGTTTTATAGGAAATGTTTACTCTGGTGATGAGGGATTTGTGGGTAGCGCTTGACACCAAATTTTTGAATGTGTAACATGATTGTGTCCAAATACTCCAGAGGGTCTTATTATAGCCTCAAATGTTGAATGTATGGTGCAGAGTCTAGCATCCTTCCAATGCAAGTGTTTATCCTGCAAGAAAGTCTTGTCCACCAAATGTATACTTTGATCTTTTGGTTAAAAAAAACCCACTTGCTAATCTAGGATTAATTTTGCCTAGCTTGACACCTGGACAGGTTTAATCCAAGAATAATGAATAGCAGAAAAACATTTTCAGGAGAAGCTGATTTTCATTTTTAAAGACAACTCTGTAATGTAGCTGGACTGCAGGAGGCAGTGGTGGTGGTGGTAATCATACACAGCATGAGAAACATAAACTAGTGAGTTCAAAGTAATTGAAAAGATCAGTTGGTCATGATGCAGTTATCCCAGGGCTGCAGTTTATCCCAAACTAACAACTGTGAGCCTTTCTGTCTACTAACCTGCCTAGGTTAATATAACAATCATAATTGGATAGATGTGGATAGCACAGAGATTATGAGATTCTTGCAATGAATTACCTTTCTTAACATGCCTTTGTACATTTCCAAAAAATGATACAAATTTCTAATAAAAGAAGTAAAAATTGAATCGCTAACTAATTTATTTTAGTTACATGGTATTAGATTAGACTTTTCACCTTACATGACTGATGGTTTTGACAAAAGTAGAATTCGTTATCCCTGTTGGCATTCAGTATTGTGTTTGCTTCATCAAGTATAGACTGGCGTTCCAGACCAGTTTTCTGACTAGGCCTTCATTCTTTCCTCCATTTTTTTTGCCTTTTTGCTTTTTAAGATGCATATCAGAGGTGTCATTTTGTTTATAAGGTGACCATATATACGACCAATACGGTATGATTTTTTTTGTTAGTTCTGCTCAACAGGTCAGTCATGCAAAATCAATTCCATGTCAATTTAGCCAGGTGGTAAGTCACCTAAATAAACAATTTATGTTTGAAAGTAGTAAAACCAAGAGAAATTTAATTCTATCTCCACAAAATGGCAACTGACCTTTTCTTAACTAATATCACCCACTGCATCTATCTGGTCAAAAGATAATACAAGAGATATCGAGTCTTTTGTTGATATCTCGAAAAAGAAAAGACTCAATTATCTTTTCTTCCTTCTTCTTCCACTTTACTTTTCCACAGTTATCCACCACCCCCAACTACCCCCCAGGAGTTAAAATATATGTATTATTTGTCTAGACCACTTGGTCACATCAAGATTGGTAATAATTTTTTCTCTTTATCCTATAAATCAGTTGTGGATTTTTAGAGATTTTTAGAGATTTTCATATGCTTTGCATTTACTAGTTTCATTGTAAAGAAGACCTGTTTAAATTGAAAGAAAAACCTTTCCTTAGCAATTCTGTAAAAACTTATAAATTCTAATGGGACAATTCACCAAATATTAGTCTTTTCCCACACATTTAAAAAGGTGAGCTAGGGAAGAAATGGGGGTTAAATTTTGTCCTCATTTTTGTTTTGAAAAAAAACGCTGCTGTCTTCAAACAGATTTGGCTTGAAGTGTACAAGAGCTAGATGGTATAAAAGTGACTTGCATTTGTAAAGTAGGTAAAAGAAATTCATGGACTAGAGATGCTGACCTAATACAATTAATCAAAAGTTATTTCATTCTTGCTAGAGACAACCATTATTGCAGCATGCAGGTTTCTCTGATGAAGCAAAAAGTTTGTAGCATAAACTGTAAAGTTAGGCCAATTCAATTTATTGGATTGGAAAAATCTTATTAATATCTATCATTATTTTGGCATATTATTAATCTCTGTACTACTCTGCTGTCATTGTAATAAACATCCTTCCATATTACTGCAGTTTTCTCCATTAAAAAGAAAAGCTAGTTATCAATAGTGAGTAAAAGTATGACTCTTTACTTGATTTTACTTTTTTTTTCCTTTTATAGAAGCTGCAAAGAATCGATCCTCCTTACTGTTGTTCAACCTTACCCTGTAAGTATTGTCCATGTTTTCTGAATCAGTTTCCTAGCAACATAGCAGCTTCTTTTTCTGCCCATATTCTGTTTGTTTCCCTACATTATCTGTGCAATAAAAAGAAGGAAGTGCAATAAGGGCTGTGTCTGTTAAAGGTGATGTTTACGATGGCATTACTCTACTCAAAGACTACATTTGTAAATCAAAAAATAAGTCTTTAAACTCATAGTGATGGAGCAGAATTCTGAGTTCTGCTTCAATTTCTTATTTGCTGCAGCTCCTGGGTTTTTCTTGATTCTGCCTTGGTCCCATAAAGTTGCACTGTTCCAGAAGCCAGCTGTGCCGTATCTAAGGGAGGGCTCTGTCTGTGTCTTCAGCCTGTGGAGATGAAGGGAGAGCAGAGGCAGACAGGCAACCCTGTGAGGTTGCCTTGAATGGACTGGGAGAAACTGCAGCCCATTCAGAGCTGGTTGATGTGATGTGACTTTGCAACTCACTCAGTGGTTTCTGGGAGTGGGTTCATGACCTGTCAGCTCAAACCCATCTCCCATGAAAAAGGGGAGAAGGCAAGCCAGGGGAGGAAACTCATCTGTTCATGCACAGCCATGTGTACATTGCAGGCTGCTGAGGGACCTCAGCCATGCATCAGGAGTAATTCAGGTTCACCAGGTCCATTTGGCTCCGTGTTGTTTAGCCTGATACATAGCAGTTTTCATTAACAAGGGATAATTGCGTCTTTTTCACGCAAGAATAAGAGATGAGTTGGATTTGACACAAAGACTTGAAAACAAGTTTATGTGATGAAGCTGCCAAAATGTACATCTTGAAAATGCAGCTGTGTGTCATTGTACTAGTCATTAGCCTTTCTAGTTAGTTTTGAGGTGGCCATGCAGCTTTACTTGTCCTGCACCCTTTCTAGAAGCCAGTCTGCACTGCACCTAATTCCTGGGGAAAAAGCATACATTCCACAGCAAAAACGGGCAAGGGCTGCTACCCTGCAGTAAGACCTCTGTCAGGAAGGTGATCTGGGATCAGGCCAATATCAGTCACCTTAAATGAAAATGAGGCCTGTTCTGACTAAATAAAGAACCTATCTGCCTTTCAATCTTGCTGGTTTGCAGCCAGTGGTTTAGGTCACAGTGAATATATATAATGAGGGAAAAGAAATCCCCACCTACTTTTCCTTTTTATGCAGGTTTCATCCATTGACAGACTTAATTCTTGTCTACAAATGTCAGCTGAAGAAAGGGCATGTGCTCTAGTGCACCTATGTGTGGTCCTTGAAAGTGGACAGCAAAGTGTAGTGCTATGTCTGTGAGGTGATGTGAGCTCTTATCATTATGCTGCTTGTCTGAGAGCAAGCCTGTATGTACTGTATGTAAGGAAAGCTGAAACCCAAATAAGTTGTGCACTTCATGTTCAATGGAAGATCTTACAGCACAGGTACAGTCCTTCTCCAGACTTTAACCTGGAATAGAGGAAAAGTCATGACCTGGTATCTTTACCAAGTCCTGCCTGACCAATATAGTGGCTTTCTATGGAGTGACTGCATCAGTGGACAAGGGCTACAGATACCTTTTATCAGGGCTTCTGTAAAGCCTTTGACACATTCCTCCACAACATCCTTCTCTCTAAATTGGAGAGAGACAGATTTGTTAAGGGCACTGTTAGGTGGATGAAGAATTTGTTGGATGCTCACATCCAGAAGGTTATGGTCAACATCTCAGAATCCCCATCATCAGTAGGGCATCAGTGACAAGTGGTGTCCCTCAGGGGTCTGCAATGGGACCAGAGTTATTTAATATCTTTGTCAATGATATAGACAAAGGGATCTGGTGCATCCTCAACAGATTGTGACACTAAGTCAAGTGGGATGATTGACACACCTGAAGGACCAGAGGGACTTGGATAGGCTCAAAAAATGAGTCCATGGAAATCTCCTGAGGTTTAACATGACCAAGTGTGAGGTGTTGCATGTAGTGAGAGGACAAGGGGTAGTAGCTTAGAACTGAAAGAGAGTAGGTTTATAAGAGGAAGTTCCTTTAGTCTGAGGGTGGCGAAACACTGGAACAAGGTGCCCAGAGAAGTTGCAGATGTCCCATCCCTGGAAGTGTTCAAGGCCAAGTTGGATGGAGCTCTGAGCAACCTTGTCTATTAGAAGGTATCCCTGTCCATGTCAGAGGGCATGGAACTGGATGATCTTTGAGGTCCCTTCCATTCTTTAATTGTGTCATTTTGTGATTCACAGCTGTTTGTTCAAGCTCTTTGTGAGGCCTGACAAGGCAGAATCTCATTAAGTAGCAGCAAAATCTAATCAATAGCTCTAGATGTCACTGAACTAAGGGTGGTACTGAAACATTTTTCTGTCAGCCATTTTGGACTGATATGCTCATTTTATACATGAATTTGCATCGCCCCACTCTGGTATGTCTGTCAGAGTCCCCCAGCTCTACTTCAGCAGACAAAGCACTTGTGGTTTTGGGAGTAATGGACATTTAAGCTCACGTAGGCATGAAGATAGTCTCCCTAAGAGCAGTTAGAAGACAAGGTTAATGCCTGCATGTTGGTGCTAGCTTTAATTGACCCATTTTTACCCCAAAGTTGGGATGCTCAGTGAAATGAACTGGTTGGGAGGGCCTTGACTGCAGGACTGCTGCACCCAGCAGATCACTTCTGTACAGTATTATTGTACCTCCCTACCTGTCCAGACCAGAGTCTTATTGATTCATAGCATCCCTTACTGCTTTCAGCTTCAATTTTATCTGCAGTGGAAGCAAGGGTGTCTGTAGGGATGTGGAGCAGTTGGGATGATGCCAGTTTCTGCAGCCAAGTTTTGGCCCTGAAGCAGTTCAAGGCTCCTCAGTTTATGCAAACCTTGGGCTGCAAGGTCACCTGGGTACTCCTGAGTCGCTTTGAACATCTGGTCCATGCTGGCCCTCACGCTGCCACCCCATTGCTGTCAGTAGTGCCTGAGCCTGTTGGCATCTCTTTCAGCCTTGCAACCCCTGGGTGGTGCTGACTCCAGCTGTGTACTTGTCCTAGTCTTCTGTGCAGGGGATCCTCTGACAAATACGATTTGCCTCACAGTTTGGAAATAATATTTATGCCTTCAAAAATAATGATGCACATGTATTTTCCCCATTTGTTTAATTTTGCCTTCTCCTTGTTTCCTTTTACTATTTTGCCAATAAAACTGGGATGATGAAGTAGAAACCAGACAAAGGAAACAAAGAGCATTTAAATAAAGACTTAATTTCTTCCCTATTCTTTACAGAAATACATCTCTACAAACATTTAATCAATCTCTGTTCTTGATGGTGATTTCCTTCTACCATTGCATGAAAAATATCTGCCAAGATGGATTACAAAAGTGCTATTTCTTAATTGGTTTTATTTGTGCTATTTAGAATGTTTAGATTTTGCATATAAGTAACCATCTCTTATGATTGCAGGTGAAAGTAGATGTAATCTAGATTTATAGTACTCTGTAGTTCACTTAGTACTCTTTGAAAGCTTTTGCAGATAATTTTTGCTTAAATGCATTCAGTTTTGTTTAATGCTTAAACACATTAAAACACATTAAAGTTTCATTTTAATTATGACCAAGCCAAAGCATTAGGCTATCTTTTTCTTTCCATCAATCTACAAATCTCCATTAGGTTCTTATCACCAGTGCTCCTAAGGAGGTCACTAAGCAGCTCAAGCAGTTAAAGCAGTTCAGAGTTTTGATTTTTGGAAGTATGGCATTTGATTATAATTTCTGACTGTTTTATTCTGTAAATGAACTGTCATTTTAATTGTTGCCTTATTAAGTTTTAAGCATTACTTAAATAACTTGCCTGTTTGATATCCTTTCAGATTTTATGTGCAGAGATCGTTTGATAGGTTGCTTTCATGATTAATCTCTTAAGCTCTTTGGATGAAGTCCAGGCCTGCCTGAGATCTGTGGCAGTTTTGCTGTTCATTAAGTTTTGCAATGGGAAAAAGATAGGATCTTCTTCTGTTTTGAAAGAGATGCTTCTTGTTTTAACATGGTTATACTTCTGAGACAAAACAGTTGCAGAAAAATTACAATAAATAACATTTATGGATCATAATAATTGTGGCAACAATCTTAGTGAGAGTTTGCAGGACTAATGATCAGACTGTGACTACCATCTAAAAGTGGTAAAATATAAATAAAGCAAATAATTAAATACAATTGTTTATGATAGATTGCCAACTTTTTAAGAGAGAACCCAGATCTGACCACTATTCCAGCAATTAAATTTGTAACAAGAGTTTAACAGAGAAACACTCCTGATGATCCTCTGTCAGTGCCATGTGGTTATCACAAATTACTCTGTGGTAAAATTTCTCCACATTATTTCTTCCATGTCCCTACGTGCTCTTCTATAATGCTTTTGTGAGCCAGTGTAGTCTTTCCAGCCTTGTTTGCAGCTATGAATTACCATATTTAGTTTGCCTTTGGGCATTATGTCCTGTTCCACTTAATAAATGTAATTCTTCCTCTTACTCACCTTTTATTTGCTTGTTAAATACTGGTGCTTGTAATTGCTGTTAGCGGTGAACCAAAAAGTCAACATGTTTTTTGCACTTATGCAATTTTTTCATTATTTTCTAGGAAACTTAGTATTTTATATTAAACTAATGACTGTTTTTAAGTAACAAGCTTAAAATTTATTGCATATGTACACTCTGTGACTATTCAAAAACGATAGTATTTCTGTAGTTTTAAATGTAGTATTTCTAATTTTGATGCTTATTGTCACAGAGCAGGTTTTCTTTTCACCTTGTGATTGTCCTATACTGCTGTCATTCTATTTCTTTATATCTCAGTATTACACTGCGCTCTTCTAGCTACTAAATCCTTTTTTTTTCTTGAGCATGAGTAAAGGTTTTGCTGTTGCAGCACCTCTACTGGCAAGAGCACTCAAAGGGGCTTTTTCAGCAAATAAAACCCACTTCCTTTGCAATCTCCCCCAAATTATAGTTTACCTGCAAAAGTGCATGAAGCATTTTTACTTCCATCAAAAAAGTTTCCCTCATAATGTAGGATATTGTTTCTAAAATCTATCAATAAATGACACACTCTAATGCTGCTGACAAATATAGGATCTAATTTTGAGAAGTCTAGAAAATGAGAAAGTAACATTTTCCTGAAAGTCTGCTCTGCAATCTTTTGTGTTTTGACCCTGCTGATGGGAAGCCCATTGATTGCAGTCACTATAAGCAGGGTTCAAAGTAGGGTCTAGGTCTTCACTATTATTTCCTCCAAGTATATCTCTGTGCAATGCTTCATTTTTCTGGTTAGCAGTTTCTCTAGGTAGTGTTGAAATGATCAGCTGATTTTTTTCTTTGAATTCTGTGTAAAAAAGTAAAAATATTTAAAATCCTGATAGATTTGAGCTTTTAATAGGAAACAGGGCTTAGGTCACATAGAATAAAGTTTGGGGGGTTTTGAGTTATTTTGACTCCTTGTTAAAATGTGTGCCCTCATTTTGTAAAAGTCATTCTAATTAAGCTGTTTTTATCTGTGACAATGCAAATACTTTACTTCCAGTGATAAATGTCCTGCATTAGTGCAAACACCTCCTGCTTAAGGTCATTAACTGAGAATAATGGCATCCATTTGGCTAAAACACAGGACATCAGAAATAAATGAATTATTATCTAGCATTATGAGAATCATTAAGTGATGGCATTCTTCTACAAACCTGAAGACAATAAAATACAATAGAGCTGCACATCATCTTGCTGAGGCTTTGTTAGACAAGTGAGTTCCGACAATCAAACCCAACTGTTTTCCCAGGTATTTGCACATCCTTTGGAAACACTTCTATTCCCAAGGAGAAAATGTCAAGTGTCAAGTTGATGCAGAGGTAGAAACATTGCGCAATTAAATGCAAAAGCTATGCTATTACTCAAACCTTTAACCAGCAGAGGATGTTCTCCCAAATACCTGGTGCAGCTGTTTAATTTTCTTACATTTCTGGTTTATAGTTTGAAGCTTTTTGGAAAACAGTCTGCTCAGGCTCCCCCAGAGTGCCTGGCAAAGGGCCAGAGTCCTTCCCATGTCGCCACAGCAAAAGTGGAAATGAAAGGAAGCATCATGTTTTATGGTAGACTGTGGTGTGCTCCCTTGGCTGTGGAATGGGTACATTAAACCTCACATCCCAGAGGGGTTCTTGGGAACCCACAGCTGTTCAAATCTTTAGTTTTCCTGAACTCTCCCATTGCATTTTTGCAATAACATAATTTAAGTGTTTATGCTTCCTGCAAGTGACTTTTGAGCCTGTAGAGAGAAAAAGAAAGAGGTTGTAGAGGGCAATAGGGACACATAGTGGTTTGCCAGATTTGCTGTATGGGAATAACCTTGCCAGAATCCAGAAAAAATTTGGCAGTCTGCCTGTTAAGAGAGGCCAGACTGGTGACTCATCTGTAATAAGAGCAAGCAAGAGTACAGAGATTCGTTCAGCAAGAATAGTAAGAGAAAACCACTCTTTTCCCCATGTTCTTGCAAGGGAAAGCCAGTAGCCTGCTCCTGCTGCTGTGCTGCCTTGTGGCAGTGGAATCAACAGTTTGGAGTCTATTGCTTGGGGGCCAAATAGACTGTCCCCCTTACACATTGCAGAGGGGGACTGCATGGGGAGGAAGGAAATTAGACAAGACATCTCTAGAGTTGTGTCTTGGTTTGAAAGACAGGTACCTGCCAGCAAAAGCTGGAATCTCCCTTTGAATAGAGAAAGTAAACCCCCTCCCTCAGATTATTATAATTTTGCAATTGGAGGCTCTCAGGCAAAGATTTGGGAGTGGGAATAACAGTTCTTTACTAGGAATATTAGACAAAGCAAAGACAAATACAAATGTAATAGCACTAAGAGACAAGCAAAAACAAAGAAACAACAAAACCTCAGAAAATGCCCTGACAGAGTCAGGGATGTGACCTGACACCCTGGGTATCAGGGCGGTGAAAGCAGTCCAGATGAAATCCTCCTTGAGCAGTAAATGCAGTTCTATGAAGTGAAATAGTCCTGTATGAGAGTCCAATGGTGAAGAAAAATGTGTTCAGTCTTCCTCTGGAGAGAAATCCAGTAGAGAGAGAGAAAACAAGCAGGGTCCCCTGGTACTCCAGTCCTTTCGGAGCGGTGTCCTCGGACCAAACTGCCGGCTCACTGCTGTTCCACCCAGAGAAACCTGCTGCCTCCTTTGTTTAAGTCAAGTATCCATAAAGTACCCAGCAATTAGTTACCTAGCAAACCATCAGGAAAAATTCCACAAACACAAAAGAAACAGATCCAACCCCCAACAAGTTGTTATATTAATTATGGTACTGTTGTATACTGTGTCTTTCTAGGAATTCATCTCCAGAGGACAGTATTTAAACTGCTTCAGCATTTCCATGTTGTCCCCTCTTGCTGAAGAAGTCAACAGCGTCCCCCACCCTGAGACACTTTTTTTTTTTCTTTTTTTTTTTTCTTTGGCAGTAGTTTCAAAATTTCTGGAGACCTTCCACTTTTGTTCAGCACTTACTCTGGAGGCTGGGCTTGGTTTGTTCATGGGGTTGAATTTTCTGTTACTTATAATTATTGATTATTGTGTGGTTATATGTGCTGGAGAGGTAAGAAAGAATGAACTGTGAAAGCAAAGCTTCTGTTTTTATTTCCTGATTCTATTTTGTGCCTCAGGAATTACTAGGTGTCTCTGATATTTCCTGGGAGAATGTGGCAGTGTTGATTCTTTGTTCACTGGTTGATACTAAACTTATGGTACCTATGGTTACCATGTTTTCAATGTGATGATAGGTTAGAGGCATGCAGAAATAGCTAGATTTCTTCCTGCTAGTTACTAGAAACAAGGTTTCTGTATCACAAGAAAATAAATTTTTAAGCAGTTTCAGCAGAGATCAGAGACAGAAACAGAGGAGCAGGTAGCCTTGGACTACTCCATTACTCCTGCAGATTGTTAGTTGAATCTGAATTTGAGTGATAGTAATGAGACTTCCCATGTTTACAAGGACAGCTCTCAATGCCACACTGCTCATCACCACTTGTGCCTCCACTTGTTTCTCACAGGCAAACCAACATGACTTAAGTCTTTATTCAAAACTAGTAAGGCCACTTCTCAGGATTTAGAGTAAGACTCTGAAATTCTTAATTAATATTTTCATGAAACAAATGGATCAAAAAACTGGGCCCAAAAGAGCCCAGTGACTTTCAGCCAAAGTGAGAAAGTCTTCCATTGCCCATTGTCACAGTTGTGAAGGGGGGCAATGCCAGAAGCACTGTATTTGCAACTGACCTGAAAATAAACCAGCCTCACTTCTGCTGCTGAAAATGGAAATCCCAATGACTGTGAATATTTAATTTGTTACTAAAAAGGAGTTGTTAGTCAAATTTCTCAGGTGATGAGATTTTTTTTCCCGGGGCTGAAAACAGGTGAATCCATTGCATAATGTAGCAGGTAAAAGTCAAGTGGGTCCCAGGAGAAAATTCAGAATGCTTCTACACTCTAATCCATGAAGCCCTACAACATGTCAATATTGAGGGCATGCCTTGCACAGAGTGTGTTTAGGGGATACCTTCAGGGGAAGCCTGATGGCCTGCAGGTGCCTCTTGGTGGTTTTCACCTGTGTTCTGAAGTGGGCAAATACGGTGAGATGCCACTGCGTTTGGAGACTTCCCAGACACTTTTATGGCAAAAGTTGTGTGTATGTCTATCCAGTAGATCACAGATTGTGCAAAGATTTTCCATTCAGTCTGTGAAGGAAGGGTCACTGGTAGGTCTTTGGTCAGTGTCCCTTCATGCAGACAAGGTTGGGTGACCTCAGTCATTGTGAGAACACTAGAAGAATTTGTGTGTGCACTGAGAGCCCTTCTCATCGCTCCAGTCTAAGAGTGGGATAATTTTCACAGTGTTCAGTATGTACTGCTTTCCTTATGTATGTACACACAGATTACCTTAGGATGAATTATGGTTTGACTTTATTTCCATTCTTCTGCATGCAAAATATTGCTGTATGCATGGAGATCCCAGCATATAAGAAACAGGAGGAATAACTGAAAAAAGAAAAGAAAGGTTTTCATTTGAAGTTATGTGATAAATCTTGTCATCATTTTTTCTTCCAGTCTCCTAAATCAGCTTTTATTAGTGCTGCAAAAAAGGCAAGATTGAAGTCCAATCCTGTCAAAGTTCGCTTCTCTGAGGAAGTAATTATCAATGGGCAGGTGTCGGTGAGTATTCAGCTATTTAACCTCAGAAAGGATTGTGCATTTCATCCAAAGGTACAGCTCAAGCCTTGAAAAAGGAGGTAATTACATGGCAAGAAAAGCTGTGACAGGCTTGCAAAGAGAAGGGTTTTTCTGTTTCTGAAGTGTTCCAAAGATATTTTTTTAAAGTTCATTAAGCCCATAATTTTATGAAAAGTTTGTCCCTTAAAATAAAATTTAAATGCTACTGAATGAATTTTGTGGTGATAACACATATGTTTGTCTTTATAGTCTTGATAGTATTTGTCTGTTGGTTTTTTTCAGATCAACTTTGTTTTGATAAAACCCATAAGCTCAAGCTCATGTCAGAAAAACTGATTAAGATTACCTCACAGACCACTTTAAAATTTATCTCCTTGAACTTTCTGTTTTCAGACCTCAGACAGCATCAGCCTCCCTTTGAGAGGCACTGAACTCCTTCTCAGACATGAACTCCCAGCTCATTTTCATAATTTGCCAGAGCATCATTCCACACTGATGTCTTTAGCCAACCCTCTTCCAAAGCTAAATTCTGCTTTTTAAAATAAAAAGAAGCAAACAAAACCTCCAAGAAAGATTTGTTTCCCTTCCTTTTCCCTCTTTATTTTGCCATACTGGTTATGAATCATCAAATTAGGTAGCAATGTTAAATGTTGCTCTTCTTAAGTGATGAAAGATAGAGCAGCATTTAATATCCCCCTATAAAGAACATGTTAATTACCTTGATTGTAACCCTTACTAACAAACTGTAATTTCCATTTTTTAGATTGAAGACACTAAATAGCTCACTATATTCAGAGAAACAGTAATCCATTTTTCTATTTTAGTGAAAATGTTTCAACTTCAGAGGCAACATTTATTGTCAGACAGATAGTATTTAAGGAAAGAGAGTACTACTCCAAGCCAGACATAAAATGTATGTGAACTGTTACATTTTTTCAGGACAGAAACCTATAGAGGGCAGCTGTAATGAGCCTGGCTAGACCCTTGTAGGGCACAGATATTTCTGCTTTCAGTTTGGGCCAACACCTTCCTTCTCAGTTTTTGCTTTTCTATCAGAATGATGTACTTCTTGATAAAACAATGTTTTTATTTCTCTTGTTGCATGTTGTAATCTGATTCACTAATTTGCTTGACAGGAAACAGTTAAGGACAACTCGCTTCTTTTCATGCCAAATGTTCTAAAGGTATATCTTGAAAATGGACAAACCAAATCTTTCCGCTTTGACTGCAGCACTTCAATAAAGGTAAGCTAGCTATTCCTTGGTATGAGACCTTCAATAATTATCTTTTACTTGGAATGCTTTAAGAACAAAATTACTGGTGAGTTCCATTTGGGCTGGACTCTTAGTTTAGAAATAATGAGGACTTGGTCCATTTTTCTACTCCTAAAAATGTATTTTATTGTCAGTAAAGAGGAAGTGATGATTTTAATGTGCTTGGAGCACAATCAAAATTGTGTGCTTGTATCATTTTGATATACTGCCAAACGCTAGCATGATTTGTCAGCAAAAGTCAGGAGCTAAGAAGATTAAGATGTTGGTTACTGATTGAATATCATCCAGTTTATCATTCAGTGAATTTAGGATGGAATATTGTAGGATTATGTCGAAGATAAATTATTCGCCTCAGTGCAGCGCCCTTTACACTTTCCATAGCACATTTCACATGCAGAAATAAAAAGGTAAAGCCCTGGCACACAACTGAGTCTGCCAGGGAATGTCTGTGACACTGTTCCATGTGGGTTCCTAAATCAGAGGTATCATCAGTGTCTGTGAGAGCCTTGGAGTAGCGTGGTAAGCAGCAGGGCTAGCATTACTGTTTGGGGAAGCTAGTTTCAACACAAATTGGTTACCAAATCTAGCTCACTGCATGGCTGCATGCATGCTTGGGGACCCTGAGACATGAGAGGGGCGTGGGTGGGATGATCGATGAAGCCTGGGGATGCCAGCTTTAGGTAGTTTTAAGGGATTGTAAAACCAGACATATTTGAAGAAAGGCTGCCTTTGTGCTCACTGTGATACAGCAGCATGCTCAATCAGTTAGAGCAGCAAAGAGTTATTTACTAAGGCAGACAAGAAATTTACTCCAGTCTGATGGCAAAACAGATGCCAGAGTCACACTTAAAAATGGTATGCAACATTTGCTAATAAATGTAGCATATATGCCTTAGGTATAAGTTGAATTCTGGAATGGATACAAGCATTCCATCCATGGGATACTGAATTCCTTGAGTTCATTTGAAAATTTGGCTGATGAAGAAATAGGAGACATTACTCATGTAGCTAGTGAGGTCTCTGTACCCTTCTAAGGTGCTCAAGCTCACTTTCTAGTGTTTTGTTATGAGCATATAAACAACCAACCTATTCCAGGATGTTATGCCCCTGAAGACCAGTCTTTGGCCATCACATTGCATTAGTTTTCAGTAGTTCTGTCATGGATGTGTCATGTACTATCAGACCAAATGTCAAATCTGAAGTCATTGGCACAGATACCCATGTGGACTCAGTTACCTAGCTGTATTGGTGTTGTAAACCGGCTTTGAACTTAGTAATTTTGACTATTGGTAGAAATAATTTCCTTTGCATCTAATTCAGGCAATTATATATTCTGAGCCCTACACAGCTATAAATGACATATTCTTGCATACGTGTGTATATTCCTCAGTGTGGATGGGTGGGTGTGGATTGTCAGTTCTTTGCTTAACTGGGGTGACATGGCCCAGGGAGTTAAGGTAAATGCAAGTTTTTTCACTTCTAGCAGTCCAGCAGTTCACCACTTAAAAAGGAAGGTGCAAGTAGCACCTAACCTGCAGTCCTCACTTTCCATATTGTTGGGTCATGGCACTTGGGCTGACTCTTAAATTATCAGATGAGAGGAAAAGCAAAAGCTTAGGTGCAGTAATTCAGAGGCTGTGTGCCTTAGCCTCATATTTTAAAAGGCCCAGAAGAGCTAGTGGTGGAAAAGAGTGTCATTACTACCCTCTCTTAAAAGCTTATGTCCAGTATTATGCTGCCAGTTATTGTTATGCCCGTAGTCTTTTAGCATAGTTTAGAAGTATAAATAAAAGTAGATTTAATATGTAAGTAATAAATTCCCCATTGGTCAGAATAGTATAATATTAGCCTCCATTATTTAGAGTGATAGATAGCAATTCATTAATGCTATCTTATATTCTCTACATTGTAGAGAGCTGTCTCCATCCTCCCACGTACATTTTTTCATCCTTCCACCAGTTTGGTCTTGATTTTCCATAAACACGCTGTAATTGATCAATTAATCTTCCTAAATTATGTTAAAACACTTGGATTACAATTTGTCATGATCTCCTTAGTAAATCCTATCCATCTGGATACTTACGTATATCTGAAAATCTTTTAGATGGAAGGAAATGTTTTAATCTTGCCACCAACATACTGTGAAACTATTTCTAAATGATGGGTTATTATGTATTTCTTTTTTCTGCAGTATTCACTAAAGTAAAAGATACCTTGACAAATGATATTAATAATCTGCATACATTTACAAAGCGTTATATGAAAGTAAGGTAGACATTGGTTGAATGGTTTTGTGAAGAGGTTTGTTTAGTTTTTATTTTAGATACAGTCATTCCCAAATTAGCTATCCTTAGTCATAATTCAGTGTGAAAAAAGCTAATCAGGAGTCTCTAAAAATTGATACGGTCCATCAGTTTAGAGCTATTGTTCTGCACAAGTATCGTCATCATTGACTTTTCTGTCAGCATTTAAAACTCAAGAAGTGAACTTTAAAAAAACCCTTTGCCATAAGAACAAATAAAGTCTATTCATCTAATTTTTTTGTTGAATTCATAAATTTTCTTTGTCTGCTTGATGGTGTAGCCCCAACAAAGGGAGGAGAATAGTGATAAGACCATCTCTCCTTTGCTCATGGGTTTTATTTCCGGGGAGACAAATAAGATTTAATGGCCACACCAATATGATTTACATGTTAAATCACATCAGAATGTTGTCCATTCCTGTCAATCCCACTTATGTATTTCTCATGCTCATATCTGTTACCATCTTGGGGATGTTTGAGGAATAGTTGTGATGTCCTGGCAACTTGCGCAAAACAGACACAAAGCCTGGGCCTCTGCCCTGTGCTGGGTACACACAGGGTGTGTCACAGTGAAGAACTGGGTCCCAAGAATTTCATTAATTTAAGCACTTTTTATAAATCCTTTGTTAATTAGGATGTCATCTTAACACTCCAAGAAAAGCTTTCCATCAAGTGTATTGAACATTTCTCCCTAATGCTGGAGCAGAGAGTTGAAGGATCTGGAACGAAACTCCTTTTACTACATGAACAAGAGACTCTAACTCAGGTTTGTGTAATGGTATATGAAAACAGATATTAATAAGATGGGTTAATCAGTAAATTATTCATCTTTTTCATTACTCAAATGAGTTAGCTGCAAGCTTTTTAGCAGTCTTTGATACAGTCTATCAAATAGCTACGATATTTAGATGTGATTGTAAGAATAAGGTTCTCACAGGAATTTTCTGTTATAAAAACATCATAATTCCCTACTTTATTTGGCCTTTTAAAAATACAAAGAATTAAAAAATCAGACTGAAATCTGAAAAATACTTACCTAACCTTTTCATATCACGAGGCCCAGCTAGTGAACATAGTCAACAGCTGGCAAATCCATGGCAACAATTCTGAGAAGCACAGTCTGCCCAAATTTCTTTAAAAGCCTTGTTTTGATATTTTGTTCCAATTTGATTATACAGATCTATATCTCTGTGACAGGGAATAGTCCTCTTTCTGATGAAGTCAAGTTTGGCTTGTTTACACAGAGGTATGTTATGTCACTTCATTGATGATGAAATGTGACACAGAAAATGTTGGTGTGACTTTCTTCCTTAGATCAGGGAAGTGTGGCTAAAGTTAAAGTTTCTTCACAGTTACCAGCAGAGTACCCTGGTTTTATCTGCTTATCATTTTGCCAAATTGTTTAGCTGGAAATTTTCTATTATATTTCTGTTTCAGGAGAACATTAGTGTTTTGTTTTTTTGTTTTGTTTTTTTTAATTTCAGTTAAATTGGAAAAAGAAAGAAAAAGGAGAAATGGATTCTTACATGTGGAAAAATACTTAATTTAAATGATGGAATTCCTGTAATTATAACTAGAATCTATGTAATTGTGTGAAGGAGCTTAGTTTACCAGATAAGAGTCTTTCCAGCGTTTTGTAACCTTTAAGCACTTGCTTTTGCCATGTTAACATTATTTTCTTGTGGTTATAAGCTACCCAGTGATTGAACAATATTCAAAAATATTCAATACTTGTCCTCCTAGCCTAGCCATCTCCTTGAAGTTATTGGTAAAAATTCTCACCAAAATCAGAAAGATCAGAATAAACCAAATTAGTCAGCTTTCAAAAATCCCATCTGGAGCTTTTATTAATGTGTACAGAGCATGTCTATATACTTAGGAAAGAGGTGAGACACTGTGCAATAAATAGCCCTTTTGAAAATCGTTTGAGCAAGACAGAGACTTCTATTGGAGATTTTTAAAAGTACAGTTTTGTCAAGTAAATATGTTGATTTTAAAGTACCCTAACTCTCTACCTGCATTAGCCTAATGAATAAATTACATAAACTACATTAATTCTGAGAGTCTCTTCTTTGAAGTTCCTGTAAAATCAGCAGTATTTTAATTTGCCATTATAATGTTGCTGCTGACCATGACTTAAAATGGTGGGTTGGATTGTTATCCAGTTATTCCTTTGCTAGGCAGTGGTCTCCTGTGAATATACCCCGATTACAGTTAGATGCTTAAAAACGTTTTGCTGACCTACACACAAAGCAGACTTTTTAATTTTTTAATGCATTGGATCTCAATCAGAAGTTATGAAGTAGATCTCTTAATCCAGAACAACCCAGGAAAAAGACCTAATTTCTCTCAAATTGACTAATGGATTAAAACAAGCAAGAGAAAGTGAGAGTAATAGCTGCCAAGTTGAGCCGCACCTGTGTTCTCAGACAGTCTAAGAAATAAAATGTGACCTCTCCCCAAACACCTAACTCTTCTCTTTTATGTATTTTAGTCCTGCTGAAGCTCAACTCAGTTTGCATTTCACTTGGATCGTTTTGGTTAGATTGGTTTTATCTGTTATTTCACCCTGGTTTTGAGTGAGTTCTGTTGCTTTGAGGATGAGTTGTATCAGGCAGTCATGCCTGTATGAGTCTAAAAGTCCTTCCACAAGATTATATGTACGATCTTCTTAGGTGAAGAACTTAATAAGAAGCCCATGACAAAGCTCTGTTTTGGGCAGAATTATTTTTCCTGCTACCACAGGGCTCTGAAGCACAGTAACATTGCCCAAAACTATAGACCCTGTTGCTCAACCAGGTTGCCAAGCTCTAATATTATTATTGCACTGTCCTAGGTGACCCAAAGGCCAAGCTCGCATAAGATGAGATGTCTTTTCAGGATTAGCTTTGTCCCAAAGGATCCCATTGATCTTCTAAGAAGAGATCCAGTTGCTTTTGAATATCTCTATGTACAGGTAAGTGAAAGCACAGCCATTGCTAGTGTAAAGGAGAAAAAAAAAACATCTACTCTGTATATAAATTTACATCTTCACATAGAAAAGCATGGTTGCAGTGAATCCTGGCTTTGATTACTGCTGCATAAAGCAAATGAATGCACTTGGGGAATGTGCAAATCTCTGTCATCTGCAAAGTCCCCTTTCTTCATAAGTCTCTCCAAGTAGTAATGCTTTGATATCTTTCCAAAATATATTTGGCTTTAGAGAAGAGTGAAGCTCAATTAATTGTTAATACTTATTTATGGTACTGTAATATCAGACAGAAATGATGTCTGAAAGGAGCTTCCAGTAAAGGGGATGGGAAAATTGATGTACAAGCAAGGTGGTTCTCCTGAGTATCTCACCAGGTGGAATCCTGCTATCCTGAGTCCAGATATACTGATACCCTCCAAGCACTCTTTGTGATGAAGGATTAGTCTTCTCTCCAGGAAGGCTGAAGAGAGCTTAGGTGAAAATAATCAAAGAGCCTTTTGCTCTTTGGCAGAAGTACTGGCATTCTTCATTAGTGCCCATTTCATGAATATCTGCCCCTCTGAAAGCAAAAACAGAGTCCTGCTTTCTAAGTCAGGGGTTACTTTTCATGAAGTGCTTATTTAAAAAAAACCAAAACAACAAAGGGGGGGGAAATAACAGAAATTTATTTTTAGTGCAATATTTTTTAACGTGATGCTCCCTCTACTGGTTTTTTGGCAGAGCTGTAACGATGTGGTCCAGGAAAGATTTGGACCAGAACTGAAGTATGACATTGCCCTGCGGCTGGCTGCATTACAAATGTATATTGCAACTGTGACCACCAAGCAAACTCAGAAAATCTCCCTCAAATACATAGAGTAAGTTGAGAATGCTCTGTGTTCTTTAAAAGTGAAACATTAGGAGTAACCTGTAGATTATTTAAGGTTGTTTCTTTAGTAGGTCTGTATGCATGCACCAATTTAGGTTTAATCTTTGTCACTGAAATTAATTCAGGTGTGTTAAGAGTAGTACATTTTGTCCTTTTGGTCTGTTTACCTTTTGATCATCTGTTTGGGCATGTGAAATAGACTATAAATGTAAATATGATTAGCTCATTTGATTTCAGTGATTTAAAATCTGAGTTTATATGGTCTGTATCCTACGGTTTTAGTAAAGATTATTATAGTTAGATTCAGATTATTGGTCAGTTCAGAGGACAGTAGGTCATATATTGAGGTTTGTAATATTTCTTAAATGCAGAAGTACTCCAGTACGCACCTGTCTTATGTTAGACACCATACACATATATATATAACTACATATACATATATACATAAATATGACTACAATGAAAAAAAAAAAACATTGGAAAGTGCAAATGTGTTTATATGAGCTTGGATTAAAAAAAAAAAAAGTCAACAAAACCCCACAAAAAAATAAAAACCCCAAGCCCTAAAACTTTTGTTGCTGTTGCTTAGTTTGCTTGCAGAATGGAAATAACTGTTACACACAAAGTCTTGAAGAGTTTGTCCATCATATTGAAGACAATGTTATATTCTATCTTATTAATGAATCTTCAGAAATATGGAGTTAAAAGTGAAGTCAGTCTTCTGTCAAATGGGGTGCTTCAAGCAGAAAAAGAATTTGGTAAATGGAGGCCAACTGGTTGCATTTAGGGAGGACTCAGCCCTCCCCCCAACCCCCAAACATAAAGGTGACAAGAAAATGGCACGATTTCCATGTTCTAAAATAAACCAATAAAATAAAATTAAATCTGACATTGCATTGTTAAATTATCTGATATTTTAATTCTGTAATCATACTTGTCCATGTAATTAAGTGCTGTTTAACATAGACTTTAGATATCAAAATTAAACATTCTTTTCTGAATGGCATGACTGAAGAGACAGAAGGGGTAGAAGAGAGATTATTTATCATTTTAAAATACCTTTTTCATAAGAAATAAAATATTTCAATTTAAGAAATAACATGTTATTGCAAAACTCTGGACTTGATCAACTCTTCTGTTTTCAGGTAATCATTCACTTGGCATCGTAGTCACCAGTTTTTAGATAAATAATCATCACAGGAATGTGAAATTAAATATATGTCTTTTATTGCAGAAAAGAATGGGGATTAGAGACTTTTCTTCCATCTGCTGTGCTGCAAAGCATGAAAGAAAAGAACATAAAGAAAGCTCTTTCCCACCTTGTCAAAGCAAATCAAAACCTAGTTCCTCCAGGCAAAAAGGTATTACATTTGCATCTTAATGGAAAATATGTTTTAAAGAACAAAAGTATGGCATGCACGGGACACATTTAAAGCTAATCTTTTGGAGAAACACCTAGCCACTTTATTTTCAGATTTAACTTTGGATGCTGGTGCAAGAACTATTAAAAATAATTAATTATGCTCCAGCTAAACGATCTTCTTATCTTGATAATGACAGAACTGTCATGTATGATAACCATATATATATTTTTAAATTAACTTTGGGCTTTCTATGAATGGCAGATTTGCTAGGAAAGATTTTGTTCTCTCTCTGATGCTCTCATCTGACATAAATGCTGTTTTTCAGATTGTTTTCTGTTACACTGTAGAGAAAGACTTTTCGCTGGCCAAGATCTAACTGGATAGATGATGGTCCTTGCAGTAAATGACCCTCCTTTCTGTTGTAAACTACTTTTCTTAGCACTAAGCTTTCACTTCAGCTGGAAAAAACATGGATAAGACAATGTCTTTGAGAAGCAGCTGAGACTGCTTTTAGACACCATAATGTGGTTTCTTAGTGCAAATTATCTTCTCCAGTGTAGTCAATAGAGGGAAATAGGCACTTCCAGGGAGCGATTCATCCCATCCCACATTCAGGACCAGAAATAGGTCAGATTGCTTGTGTCCTAGAAATGCTTATGTCTCTTCATGGACTATAAAAAGAACCTAAGAGTGACTAGTTGAGACATAAAATGAGCTGAATCCTGCTTTATGAGACTTTGTTTCTGAACCAAAAAACCTCAAAACAGCTGGTGCCTGAGCTAAGGCTCATTGTGATCAGCAGAAATCCTGCTTGGAGGTTTCAGAACGCATCGTGACTGTGAACATAGCTCTATGTGACTGACCTCAGGAAGAAAGGCTAAAGCAGTGCATGTCTCCTATACTTCTGAAACTAAAGCTAAAATATGCAAATTGCATATTGTTTATCTTGGTAGTATAAATTTGGATTTCTTTTGGAAGCCAACACTGCTGCAGGCCTTACCTGTGTGAGATATGCCTTACAGTGGCATGCCAGTATCAGTTCTTGGTTAGAACAGGTATTGCAACAGTCCCTTCCTGCAGCAAGCAGACTTTATTTGGTTTGCTTCATTCTTTTTGATTTGAGATTTGGAGATGCGTGTTTGCCAACCTGCTTTCTTAGCAGGTAGGTCTGAGAAAAAAAGAAAGAAAGCATCTGAGCTCTTCATCACTTCCTGTCTCACTTGTAGGTACCACCACAGGAACTAACTGGTTTCTTTCTGGGGTCTTCTCTTCCTTCATATGAAGGGAAGCTCATCATTTTCAGGATTCTCCTTATTTTTACAACTCTTGTGTATTTCTGCACCAAGCGAACACCTGGTTAAGCAAAGGGCAAAGCATTACCATTAGTTGCTCTGCTTTGGATCCATTTCCTCCTTGTTGTCTAGGAAAAAATTTAGGATAGGGGCCCTTAAAATGCTGTTCGAGATTAAATTAGATTTTGAATTAGAAATCCAGTGACTGGAATGAAACTAGCAAATTATATGAGACTGTTTTATATTATCTTCTAAATATCTAGATACAAGGATTTACATGAGGGAAGTGTAAGGTTTGGGTTCAGACTGGTGAAATTAACTGTTTCTTGTTTCCCTTCTGTCTCATAAAGTATTTCAAGTAAGTTTTCTTTTTTTAAATAGGTAGTTTAAGCTCAGAGGAGAAAAAGAGGAGACAAATTCTGACATCTTTTACTTGACATGATCATATGTATTCATGTGCTGTATTTAGCTTTCTGATTTATTACCTACTAAATATAGTGGAAGAGTGTTATTTTAGAAAGTAGGAAATGCAGTAACAAGTTGGAATAATATGCCGAACAGCACAAGTACCTAGCAAAATGTAAAATACGTAGCTGACAAATGCAAATTCTTTGTTCTCTTTCTCTGTATAGGTACATAAACGTTTAAGAACTGATGGAGTTTATGAATGGAAAGCTGCTGTCTTAGCCTTGAAATCCCTCACTGAACAGATGTTTAATCTGAGTACTTCAACATTTTCCCTTCATTAAAGCAGTTAGGATGTTCTTGAAGTGCTCTGATCTGCCCATTCCCAAGTCCTCAGTGCATTTTAATAAACAAGCAAGATATTAATTTTAAGAATGAAACTGTTTCACCTCATCTGAAGCTCAAGCATCTCAAGATTTAGTTTCAGGCTCCAAAGAGCTGTTATTGCAGACCATTCTCTTTAGATTACACAAATACATTTTCTTTCAGAATTTTATAATGTGATGATTTCCACAACTACCTCTTACCCCTGTTTCTCCTTTCTCAGCTCTCTGCTCTGCAAGCCAAGGTGCATTATCTAAAGTTCCTCAGTGATCTACGATTATATGGAGGGCGAGTCTTCAAGGCAACACTAGTGGTAACATTTCTCTTAAAATAGTCTCTTGTCTTGATTTTTTTTATCTAATGCCTTTTCTTTCAAAAGCTGGATCATATGATTTTCTTTAGAAGTTTAGGTTCTTTTCATATGCTTAAAAATAATTTTTAATTGAACCAAATAACTTTTTGTTTCTTTTAATCTTGAAAATAACATATCTGTCATAATAAAAATTTTATTGGGAATTTGGACATAGATAGCACTTTCTTAGCAAATAAAGCCATCCAATTATCTATTGAATGCTAATATTGTTAGTCTGGAAAAATCTTAATGACCAAGTTTTTCTTTTAACAGAAGCAGAGTCCATCCATCGTCTGCCCATCTAACTATCCACCTAAAATCTAGAGTGCAATCAACATACAGCAAGAAATTCCTTTACTTTTTTTAAAATTATGAATCAAGTATGCTCTTGTGTATCATATCTATCTAGTAAAAACATAATAATCTTTAATGTAGAAATGCCATGCAAATGTAACTCTGTGTAACTGAAAGAAGGGAGTGGTGATTTCCATCACTATGCAGTATCTATCATGTTTTTTACTTGTGTTTTCTTTCTTTTTCTGCTAAAGCAGGGAGAAAAGCGTTCAGAAGTGACTCTGTTAGTAGGGCCGCGGTACGGAATCAGCCATGTGATAAACACCAAAACAAATCTTGTGGCTCTCCTGGCAGACTTCAGCCACGTGAACAGAATTGAGATGTTTACAGAAGATGAAAGCAGTGTTAGAGTTGAGCTGCATGTCTTAGATGTAAAAGTAAGTTTGTTATTGATTTTTGTTGATGTAATATCTTTTAATAATGCTTTTCTCTTTGAGTATTAGATTAAGCTATGCTGTTCTGAACATTTTCATGCCAATAGAACTCTGAAAGTACATTTTCAGCTCTCTTTTTGGTCACAGTACATTTTTACTACAGGTCAGGCCTAGAATGTAGTAGGCTGGTGTTTTCCAACACCTGCCTTCTACTTTGATTTTTCTCTCAGCTGACCCGCAGGAACTTGCTTTGTTATTGTCTTCATGGATTTCCATGGTAACAAGAGGTGATGATGAAATTGGCTTCTTTTGAAGCTCCTTCTAGTGCAATATACAGTATCACTACCAGTAAAGAATTGCCAGCTGCACTGGACTATTGTCCACTGTAATCCAGGGTTATATCCACAAAGTTTACTACAAGCGTTTTTTTTCCTTAATCTTTATAATTCCAGTTCAGTATTCACAGATGCTTATCATCTACTTATAGTAATTTAATTTCATTTAAGTATCACTTAACACTCTGCATCTGTGTGGCATCTAGTGGCAAAATAAGTGGAGTTTTGTATGTTATACTGTCCTGGTTGTTTTTAGTGTGGTTTCTGTTTGGCTTTGAATTGAAAGGCTTCATATACTTTCTAGGGCATTAATCTGAATAACCAGAGATTGAAGTTAGAGTTCTCATTATATTTGAAACTTAAATATTTGATTAACATAAATAGAACCTTACAGTTCTTTTTGCTTACCCAGCTATACACAAAAAGCACATATGAGGAATATTTTACTAGGCTTTTGCTTTGAATGCTTTAGGTGTATTAATCTAGAACTGTTTCTCTGTATTTAAGGTAATGAAAAAAAAATGTTGTAAAGTAATCTAGATGCTCTTTGACAGCAATTTACGAGAAATTTACAGGTTGGTGAACACAGTATCTCTTTCACCTTACTTAGCAGTGGTAAGACCTGACGATCTCAGGTTGCTTTGCCTGCATTCCTGTGCTAAACTCATAGCCTTCTTGTAAGAAAACTATTATCACCTTTTTCCAGATGGGGAAAGTAATATAGAAATTAAATCCTTCCCATCTGCCCATATGTAATATGCAGCACAGTATGCCATAGTGTTACATATTCCCATGGTATTATGTTGTTATGTATTATAATACAGTTACTGTCTCATTGCAAATTATGCATATCCCCATCTCCTCCCACTTCAACACGTGTGATCTTAAACCCAGAGAGACTGACTAAAAAATAAAAATCTGGGAGTCTGTGTGTGGAATTTGACAAAAAGTTGCCTCTCTGTGGGGCACAAGTAGGGGTTGTGACCATGTCCTGTGAAGGAGATGCAGGCACACACAGGTAGGTATTCTCAATGATGTTTTCGTCTTTTCACTTACTGTCAAGTAGCAAGTTCATATATCCAGCTTCTGAATGTACCAGTGTATGTTATATATGATATTATTTTCTTAACAAACAGACAGTTCAGATTTTTATTTTATTTTTGTTTTTTTGAATATGTTCTCAAGCATGTTTCAGTCGGCAGAAGCAGGCAATAAAAAAGTTTAGCTATCACAGGATTTTTTCAGCAGATTACAGTACTTCACAGAATTGTTTTCAGCAATCTGAGAGTTCTGCAGAGTTCATTCATTTCTCCCAATCACTGCAGAGAATTTGAGATGAATGTAGAATTTCAAATGTCAGTTTTTAATAGTTCTCAAAAGAAGAGATTAATTAATCCACTGTAGGCTTAATAATTTATAGTTAACTATAATAGCTATAGTAGAATACCTTGAAAGAAGCATGTATTGAATTGAAGCTCAAGCTGTAACAAAAATCAGTTAAAGAAAAAAAAAGTCTCATATTTTTCCAAGTTGCTGGAAACAGTTTTTACAATATTCAGGGCACCTGGAACGTTGTGGCCTAAGATGCTGTAGCACAGGCTTTTAAAAACTCATCAGACCCATTGTGGGTTTGGTAGTAAGATGTGATCATCAGTTATGTTTTGGTCACAGTTTCCATCAGATTCAGTTGTCTTTTTACTAGTAAGGGGTTGAGTAGGTTGGAGAGCCGTCCTTGTTGCATGTGACATTCCTTCTGGAATGAATGATATAGGTCCTTGCTTCTGTCTCATGAAGCATGCATTTGAGCTCTGCATGCTAAATTATGATAAATTTTCACAAATATCCATATACTATGAGTCACTACAAACTGTGAGTGATAAGATGGGTTGTCTGTGGTCTAATTTCTATCTATGCATCATGGTAAGGGCTTATTTTTTATTTCCTGTCTAGGAGATGTAGACGCTAACCACCTTAATAAATTACATTTGAGGAGAACAGCTTTTAGTATTAAAAGCTATAGAGATGAACACATTTTTTAAGCTGGAAAATGTATACATAAAGAAAAGTGAAAGAAAATGAAAAATGAATTTAAAAAAATGAATTAAAATGAATTAAAGTATGTTTCACATGGATGTCTCAGGTTTGATGCTTGCTATCCTGGCAGCTACAGTTTTTCAAAGTTCTGAGGTCTCACTTTTTGTTAGGACTGTCTTTTTTTTTTCAATGTTTAGTCTTTGTTTTCTTTGCTGGTCACACTTCTGGTGATCTTTCTCCAATCTCTTTGTCTCTGCTTATCTGCTTATTTATTCACCACTTGTTTTTTCAGTAACTCCAGGCCACAAACACTGAACCTTTTAACCTGTCCCTGCCTTGAAGTGTAATAATAGCTTTAACCTGACTGCTGTATTTTATGAATCTCAACTTTCCCTGAGTGTTTGCTTCCCCTGTCATGCTTCTTTGCATATAATTAGTGCACCACATGTTCTGGGAAACAGCAGATTCTCATACAGCTGCAAGATTCCAGCACCTAATGTACCAGGTTCTTCACCTCTGGCAGATTCAGAGTAACATTAAATAGTGCTTTTGCCAGAGTAAGATATCTATGCAAGAAAAAGATGGAGCAACAGTCTTAAAATAGTTAACTTCATTCAGAAAGCGAGCAATCAGTTGTTAAGATGTCTAGTTGGACCTCTACCTTACTACAGCTCCAATCTTGACTAAACTTTTTTTATACTGTTTGATATTGGTAGTGAGGAAAATAAATTCTCACATGTATTTTTCAATGTGGTGTTTGCGATGTAATTACTTTTGCTTTGATGTAATAGTATTGTCAAGAGGCAAACAAATTGAGGAGGAACAGCCTTAACTTGATTGTATTCTTCTTAGCCTATTACTCTTCTGATGGAATCATCAGATGCAATGAATCTTGCTTGCCTAACAGCTGGATACTACAGACTGCTGGTTGACTCAAGGCGTTCAATATTTAACATGGCCAACAAGAAAAATGCAGGGAGCCGAGAAACAGGTATTTATCTCACAGTGTGTTAACCATGGTCCAGTGTATAAAGCAGAAGTCAACTTAAGCCAGAGCACCTCCAGATAAATAGAAGGTTGTGTCAAGTGAGATCTGGTTGATGGCTCAGACCTAGCACCACGGTATTCAATTCAGCTTTATAGTGTTCCAATACCCAGCTTATGATAGCATCTCCATAGTAAAATAAACCATGTGTCGAATTTTCTTCATACTCTAGTAGACAGATGCATGCTTCCTGTGAGTGTCATTATTTTATATGCATATATCTTTTGTCAGAATACATATGGTATTGTAGAAACCAGCTGCTTTTGTGTTACTATGCTTGGAATGGCATTTGTACCTAGCTGAGGTTTAGATTTGTTTTACAGTACAGAAGTACCAGTTAAACTTTAGGTCATTAAGTCAACAGGTATTTAACTTAGAACAGAGGTGAATTTGAAAACACTTTTCTGAAGTCTTTGATGATTCAGCTATCCTATTCAGAGTGTTTAATACTCAGCATCAACAAATTCTTGTTTACAAATTACATGACTTTGTTCTTTGATTTCACAATTTTGATTTTATTTCACCGTGCTATAGGACCTGAAAATAGAGGGAAGCATAATATCCTTGCTTCTGAGTGGAATTGTATACCAAAAACTACCACTTTCCTGGCTGAAGGAGATCCAGAGGCTCAAATGTCCTTTGCTGATCCAAAGCAGAAGACTGTAGATGTTTCCGAAAGTCTGTTATGTCAAAAAGAACATAGACATCTGTACATAGAAAATACTTACAATTCAGGTGGATTTGATCAGCATCTGGCTAAGCAAAGTGACCCTGCTGAAACAGAAGAAAGCAGAAATTTTAACCAGCCTTCACTGCTGTCACTCTCAGGTTTGGAACCTAGCAAGAAAGCACAGGATTCTCCCAGGGGAGCAAAAGTTTCCTTTATATTTGGAGATCCCAACTTGGATGGTATCAGTCCCCAGACTCTTGGCTATGAAAGGCTTTTGGATGAAAGTCCAGAAGTATTAGAAAAACAAAGAGCCATTTATCTTAGTAATGCCAATGATATTAAAGGCCTGGAGTTGTCACCAGATGCTGAAAGCATTCAGTTTGCTACAAACTCTGTTTACGCAACTATAACCGATGGTAAAATATTTGGAGCTGCGGAAGGGATAGAAGAGCCTTTGCTGCATGATATCTGTTATGCAGAAAACACAGATGATGCCGAAGATGAAGATGAAGTAAGCTGTGAAGAAGATATTATGGTAGGAGAAATCAATAGGCCTGCTCTTCTCAGCCTTTCTGGTTCTAGTGATGACATTATTGATTTGACGTCACTTCCACCTCCGGAAGGTGATGACAATGAAGATGATTTCCTTTTGCATACCTTAAACATGGCCATTGCTGCTCCTCCACCTGGTTTCAGGGACAGTTCTGATGAGGAAGACTCTCAGAATCAAGCAACGCAGCCTAGAGACAACAAGGAGCAAGACAGTAATCTAGGCAATGATGACATTCCAGTGTCGCTTATCGATGCTGTCCCTACTAATACAGAGGGGAAGTGTGAGAAGGGGCTAGATGATGCTGTAGTCTCTACTCTTCAAGCACTAGAAGCTTTGGCTGCTTCAGAGGAACAGCAGACGAATGACAATTCAGGTTCTTTCACCATAGTTACATTTATTCATTGAAAATCATTCCATCTCATCCATTTAGCTTTGGAAGTACTCCATTTCATGAGGGTTGGTTTGGTTTTTTTTTTAGTTTTCCTTTCATTTTTTTGCCATCATTTTGCATACATCGTATTTCATATTTAATGGAACCACCACTGTTATTAAACTACCTGTCTCGGGAACTGTGCAATAAAGTCAGAGTATTCTTACAAAGAATATTTTTGTCTCTAATACACCTCCTTTTGCTTGTCCCTTATTCAGGTGCCTCAGCTGCTGTCATTTAATTGACTCTTATTTTTTGTGGCTTGCAGGTGTAGCTATCCTGCGAGCATATAGCCCTGAGTCATCTTCAGATTCTGGCAATGAAACAAATTCCTCTGAAATGACTGAAAGCTCTGAACTAGCCACAGCACAGAAGCAGTCAGAAAACACTGCACGTATGTTTTTGACCACAAGTGAAGGCTACCAACCGCTTGTGGAAGAGCAGACTGAATTTCCCATCGCTAAGAATCAGGCTGGAGGGCCAGGCATGAAGCCCTCACAGCCTTTGGCTGGTGGTCAGGCTGCAGAGCTACAGTCAAAAGTTGTGCCTTCAAAGCAGATTCTTCATTCCGATAACATGGAAATGGAGCCAGAGACCATGGAAACAAAATCTGTCACAGATTATTTTAGCAAATTGCACATGGGATCCTTGGTATATTCTTGCACTAGTAAAAGGAAAAATAAGATGACAGATAGCGAAGTAAAAGCATCCTCTGATGGTAATGCTACTGTGAAAAAGCAACAGGGAAATAAAAAAGCAGAGTCTGATGAAGATCTAAAAGCTAAATTTGGAACTCTCTCAGCAAGAGACAGCCAGCGCCTAAGCACTTTTAATGTGGAAAGAACTGCCTTTCGCCAAAGATGGTACGCTGCCGATGATGGGGCAGCAGATAAGCCAAGCCCAGAAACAGTTAATGGGAAGACTTTTCCAAGAGTTCCTGTCCTTGGTAAAACAGAAACTGACTGTAAGGATGAAGTGGATCCTGAGGTAGATCAGGATGACACCTCAGGGCTTAGCCAAGGTGAAAACTTCCTGTCAGATATGACTCCTGTGTCTTCAGCCAAAGACCTAAACGATGCAGAAGATACTGATTTATCTGCAGATGACCATCCTTCAAAGCTTCCAGAAGCTGAGCAAAGTGTGGCTAGACTTTGTGAGTATCACTTGGCTAAGCGCATGTCATCTCTACAAAGTGAAGGCCATTTCTCGCTGCAGAGCTCTCAGTGCTCTTCAGTGGATGCAGGATGCAGCACAGGCAGTAGCACATGTGCTACCCCCGTTGAATCCCCACTTTGTACCTCTGATGGTAAACACATCATCTCTGATCCGTCAATGAAGGGCATTGCCTATGTTCCAGCAGATGAAAGAGCTGCCATTCTTCCAAACCATGGGACAACATACAAGGACCTGCACCAGCAGCCTGAAGCCGTGTGTCATAGAATGACGGTGCCAGTTGTGCATTCAGCAATTAATGCTGAACCACTTTTTGGCACTTTGAGAGAAGGATGTCATCGGATCCCCAAGATAAAAGAAACTACAGGTACAGCAGTAATAGAGTGTTTCTTCCGTTTGTTCTTAAAGCTACAAGTTCATGTTGAGTTAAAGGTAAGACATTCTATTATCTTTATCTGGAACTACTCATCAAGTTGTAGCAGACAGTGAGATTAGACCTTCAGTTTATCTGTTCATTTTACTTGTTGAGATATTCTGATGAGCTGCATACAAAGATCAACTTTTTAAAAAGCCTCTCATTACAGGTACAATATTTGGAGGGACACTGATGGAGAGGGCTCTCTTGCACTCTTTGGAAGCCTCTCCAAAATCCGTAGTCACTTGAGTCCAAGATACTTGTTAGATTGTAAAATTACTTTAGAAGTTATATTAATGTAGGGGAGCAAAACCTTTGATTCATTTCTTAGGTATCTTATATGCTATTTTAGCAGGTTGTCAAAAAGATGCCAATATGAATAAAAAGCTCTAGATGTTGAGAATAAGAAAATGTCAGTGCCTTATTAAGCATGAATTTACTTCACAATCTGACAGTAGGTGTTTCTTTAAAGTTATAAAAAACACACAGTTTTCAGAGATAGCATTCAAATTCTTTCATCTGGATTTTAAATGTTTCCCTCTTCTTGGATTGCAACCCACATGTAGCAGTAGTGTGTGAACACATGAAAATCCAAAAGTGGAACAGACTAGGATTTAGAATGAGAAATAATCTCTCTGCCAGAAACTGCCACAAAACCAAACCAAAATTACCATGAACATATTTTTCCATACTCTTTCAGGTGCAGTTAAAGAAGGTATTTTAATCTGAAATTATTCATCTAATTGGTTAATAGAAAACATGCAATCCATATATTAGGGGAGTTTTAGGATGTTTTGTACATAATTTGCTATTCCTTTTCTTGAGTAAGTCTGCTGTAGTGAAATGAACAATTACTTATTCATAAATTATAATTTGTTGACCGGTTGTAAAAGGCATTTTAGTGAAGTATGAAAGATTTGTAATGAATTTTTGATGAAATATTTTGAGGAATGGAGACCATTGGGAAATACCAGGAAACCATTTGTACTGACTGTTAAAAGATATTTAAAAGTTCAGCCTATGAATATTATCAGGGTGATGCTTAATTATTCTGTCTGCTCTTCTACTACCCCTAGTGTAGCTTTCACAGAGCCTGAAAAGGGAAGACAAGGAGGCATGCCTACAGCTTTTCCTAGACAGCCTCTAGCTGACTCCATCATGCTATCATCCATGCTATCAGAATCAAAGGTGCCAAGTCAAAATGAAGACTCTTGTGACATTCCCAAAGTAAATCAGGCTTGTGGGGCAACAGTTAGTTTATGGCCATATGACATGATAGGAGGAAGCCTCAGGATGCCGCAGAACAAGAAAATGCTGAGACGCAGCAGCAGCAGCAGCAGCATTGGAGGATCTGCAGGCACTGAGATGCTGTTTGAGAAGAAGGCTGCCACAGCCAGCTTGAAATGCCTGGACACCACCCAAAAGGATGAATCCAAATCAGAGAGAAGGGTGGAATTTTCCCTGGGCAAAAAGCTGTCAAAAAGTTACTCTCAGAGTTGTGTGTATGTCAGCACTGATAGGAAGGACAGTAAGAGGTGTTCAGGCACAGGCACCAGTCAGAAGGACTCCAAGCAGTGTCGTACACTGCCCTTGCGAAAGCTGACCAGCAGCACCTGGAGGTGTCGGGGCCCCTTTAGCTATTGCTTCCTGAGCAGAGGAAATGATGACAATGAGGAGGAAGATGACCGAGACAGCCATCAGCTCTCACATCTCTTCGAACCACAGACCCTGTGTGAGCTCTCAGAACCAGTTGCTCAGTCATCCGGTGACAACGAGCAGAAAGTCTTGGAGTCCCCAAAAGCTGCTGAGCACCCATGTGATGCAGCCAATGAGCATGAGAAGAACAGTGCTGACACCCAAGGTGGCCAAATTGATGTGAATCTCAATGATGTAGCCTTCGATGCACGAATCACACGAATAAACATGATGAAAGAGAAGACGTATGCAATGCCTGATGGATTTATTGCAGCACAAAAGGATGCCAATGAGCTACTCTCACTGGTCCGAGCAAGTATGGGCAAGAGAGAAGATTTACATCCAGAAACATATGACCTTAAACTTTCTAAGTACAAACAACTGTTATCTTTGGAATCGAGACAGTTGGGAAGTGCCTGCAGGAAAATGGCCATGGCTGATAAAAGCCCTGAGGAAATGCTTTTAGCTATGACTTCCAGCTTTCAAGTACTCTGTTGCTTAACAGAAGCCTGCATGCGTTTAGTTAAAGTCATGAACTCTGAAACACAGCAGCAGGAAATTATAGCTAAGGTAGACGAGGTTGTAATAAACTACATTTGTCTTCTGAGGGCTGCAGAAGCAGTGTCAGGCAAGACCTCCGGTGATCCTAGCATTAAACTCTTGGCTCGACATCCGAATACCATGGCCGCTATTGTAAGCACACTAACACGTTCTCTTAAAATGCTTTTAAACAAATAAAATACAAAAGTCACTTCATAATCTACCTTTGCAAAGCCATACATTAAAAAATTTTATTTACTGTATGTGTATGAACTAATGTAACAAACTCAGCTTTCTCTGTATATTTTGTTATTTTATATAAAATAGGTATGAGATTAAAAAAAGTTAAAATACTGAACATTGACAAAAGTAATTACTAGATCTGTCCTTCCGTTTATACAAAAACAACAGCCAAAAGACCCTTTCCCCAAGATCAGAAAAACAAACAGAAAAAAGTCCCATATAGGAGCAAATTGATGTTTGGCTATTTTTCATATAGTCAAATTTATGGTTGTATGAAGTGAACTTCTAAAGCCTGTTATGTCAATGAAATTGTTTTCTGTTTCATCCAAGTTTTAACTTGGAGAATGCTCCATGTTTAGGATGATTAATTAAATCATAATGTATATAACACAATATTTAATGTTTTAAAATTATAATTTTTAAGCATTGAAATAGCAAAAAGACATTTAAAATCCAAGAGACTATTATAACTTAGAGAATATATATATAATAAATGACTCTTTTGTTCATATGGACTGAATTACCTGATTCTTCTTTTCTAGGAAATTCTGTATCTAAAAAAAATGCATTGAATATATGAATATACCAACTTCAGAGGGGATCTAATGTATTGAACTTTTAGTGTTGGCCTTTTAGACAGTGAAGGTAAACTGTGGAGGACTGAGGACACAGAAACCAGAGTGGTGGTGGTGTTCTCTCTGAAATGAAAGATTGATGCCATAATGGTCAGACCAGAATGTATGAGGCAGGTCTACATACCCATTTTCCTGGTAAATGACAGAGAGGACCATCAGAAAATTCCTATGCTGTTTACTGTTTCATCATATATTTATGGTGCACCTGAACAACATGGACTGCATCTATTTTGTTAAATATTTTATACTTCATATTTTATGATTCTGAATGTTTAACTGTAAATAAGTTAGAAATAAAATGAAATTTTCAGAATACAATAAATATCTCTGAAATATTTCCAGCTAGAGACAGTTCTTCTCTTGAGTGATGACAAAGGCAATTTGTGAATAATCTCTTCCATCTGAACCCTTCTGGAAAACATTTTGTAGCCTTGTGTTTGAGAGGCAGCCAAAGCAACAGCTCTCAGTTCTGGCTGGCAAATAGGCTTTCACAAGAGCGTCTGGTGAACTTCTCAGTGACCAAGGAGCAGCAGCCTCCCTTCTCCAAACTGATGTTGGTAATTTTCACCTGTTTCTCATAACATCATGTGCAAAGGGTATTACTGCTCTTGTTTTGAAAACTTACCTTTCAGTTGAAGCACACGTGAAGCTTTCTGTGCTGAACTAGAATGACTAAACCAACAAAATTAAGGAAATACTTTCTTGCACTTCACTTCATAAAACAAAGACATGCTTTTCCCTCTGACTGCAGAGAAACATCTTCAGAAGCATAGCACCAGAAGCTTAATCTGTTGTCCATAGTAGAAAAATCTGATTTCTAAGACCAATTCACTTGGTGTATGGACCCACTTCGGAGGGCAGCTCAGAGATAGGCTGCAGGCTGACTTACACTGTTGGTGGGTGACAACAGCTTGTCCTGTGTGGTGTTCACACTCTCGTTCTGGCAGCCTAGAGAGTGGGGCTGTGAGTGCTGCTATTGTGCTGTAAATACTATGGGATTTGAGTATTTCATACTGGGGAAAACAACCAAGCTGAACTCTATTGCATTGGTATCTATTCCTTGATGGTATTCTGAGTTTATAAAAATGTCAGCAGTGATTTAGAAATACTAAGTTTCAAAACAAATTTAGATTGTCACAACTAAGCATTGGCATAGATAGGAATGTGTCACTAAGCATTTTTAGTCCACTTCTTTTAATTCCACTTCTTTTCAATTGATCTTATTTTTTTTCATAGGTAAGTAGATTTTTGTTCTTTTTACTGTTCAAGAACTTTTCTGATTGTAAACATGTTCGTTTTGCTGTTTATGGTCTCTAGTCTCTCTTTTTAGGAAAAATTTTTTGGTTTGTTTGTTTGCTTCTGTTTGGTTTTTTTCTGTCTGTTTGGTTTTGGTTTTGTTTTGGGTTTTTTGGTTTTTTTGTTTTGTTTTGTTTTGTTTTTAACAAGTGACAGGGTAGGAGAGGGTGTATCCTCTGCTTTTTAATGCATTTTCATATAATCATAGAATAATTTGGGTTGTAAATCTAAATGGTTCTCTGTAGTTCACCTAGTTCAACCGCTGCTTGGTCCAATCTGATCAGGTTGCTCAAGGCTCTTTAAAGGGTTTATTGGACACCCTCCAAGGATAGATGTCCCACAGTTTCTCTGGGAACCAGCCTCAATGTTTGACAGTATTTATGGCTAAAAAATGCAAAAATTCTTTAGGTCCAGTCAGAATTTTCCATGTTCCAACAGTATCCATTGCCTTTCACCATATCACTGTGCATCCTTTAGAAGAGTCAAGCTCTGTCCTCTCTCTACCCTTTCATCAGGCAGCTGCAGGCTGAAATAAGTCTCTCCTAAGCCTTCTCTCCTCCAGACTGAGTAAAACCAGTTTCTTCAGTCGTTCCTCATATATCATGTGCTGCAGCCCCTGACCAGCATGGCCACCCTTGACTGGGCTCCGTGGTGTGATTTCATAAACCACCACCATGCTCTTGTGTCAGTTTTGATAAATAGGATCATCTAGCCAAGCTCTCTGATGCATCTCTTAGAAGGCAGTTTCTTCTTCCCCCAGGACTTTAGATATCCCCATGTGGTACTGTGTGTCTTTTTCATAATGTTTCCATACAGATTTATATGCAGGCTCTTAAATGAAGCATTGTGAGAGCTTTGTACAAGGCACAGCTGCTGGAAATGATTTGTCTGCTGTCTCCTAGAATCACATGTATTCACAGGCATATTAGGTTAGTGTCTCACAATGATCCTTTGTCAGAAAATAGTCTCTTTCTACTGTGCTTTTGGGAGACCTTATTGCAGCCTTTCAGTACTTAAAGAAGGCCTTCTAAGAAGGATGAGGACAAGCCTTTTAGCAGGATCTGTTGCAGTATGAAAAGAGGTAATGGGTTTGAACTACAGATACAAGAAAGAATTATTTTTTTTATGATGAGGGTGGTGAGGCATAAAACAGATTGCCCAGAGTGGTGGTAGGTGTCCAGTTCCTGGAAACATTCAAGGTCAGGCTGGATGGGGCTCAGTTGAAGATCTCCCTGCCCATCGCAGGGGGTTGGAGAGGATGACCTTTAAAGGTCCTGTCCAACCCAAACTGTTTTGTGATTCTAAGATTGTATGATTCAGCTTATCCAGCTGAGAGTATTGGGTGATGATAGACATAACTTTTATTAATTCTGGGGCATATGACCTTGCACATCAATTGCTGCTGAATTATAGCCCATTTCTATTAATCTTGAGCATTAAGGTAACCTTGTCTTCCTGCAGGGCATCGTAATTGATTCCTGCATTAATTGCACATCTTAACTTCATGACATGAGGGAATGCCATCAGTATGTATCTACTTGCACTAAGGCAGTAAAGAAATGCTAAATGATAAAATGTCATCTATATACAATATAATACAATACTTTTATAAACTTTTGTATATACACTATATATGTTTAGTGATTTTTAACTTGGCAAAATGACAGGCATCTTCATGTTTGAGTCCTTGAGTTTAGGCTGTTTTATAAAATAATTGGGCGAAGTTTGCCATTTTGACATTAAGAAACAAAGCTGCATGCCTACACTTTTTTCCTTCTATTTCATTAATACTCCATCAGTTCATGATCAGTGGAAGATCCAGAATGCTTCATGATGTCCTCACTGCTCACCAGACGTGAAATAATCACACTAGCATATAATTCAAAGCTGAGAAATGCATTCCTGAGTAACTTTGTTTAAATACAATTTATATCAAAGAGAGACCTGATTGCTACACTGAAATCCAGTTAAATTTAGTATTTTATCAGGGATTAATTTGCCTCAGTAGGGTGAGGCCAGAGCCAGAGTGTCTTTGCACTAAGCACTAAACTGTTAAAAATTGAAAACTTGGTTCATGTCATAAATAGTTTAGTGATGAATATGGGGCACTAATATTAACCAGTATCTTTAATTTGCCACTCAAAATTCAGTAGTAGCTGTTCTGCACAAAAAAGAAGGTGATTTTCCACTGTACTATCTGTGGAACAGCCCTTATGTTTTCAGACCTAATGTGGCCAAAGCCTCTTGGTTGAGGCACAAATCATCAAAGTCTCAACTAAAATAAATAAAATAAATTAAAATAAAATAAATAAAATACTAAATACATTTTCCTATAGGTGTTCACAAGATAAAATCTGAAATATTCTGTCAGTACTGATGGAATTTGGAAGATGCTGATGGGTGGAAATTCATGAGATTCAATCAAAACTCTTCCATTAGAGTCTGTAAAGCAATGAATTCTGGGGGGAGCAAATTTTGGCCCTTGACATCGGGGAGCAAATCTTTGATTTCATAAGGGTGGTAGGGAAGACAAACTAGCCTAAAACCCTGTTGTACTATAGCAAATGTAAATGTTTCAGTATGGATTTTGAGGTGCATTTATTTTACTAAGAGAGACTGTGGCACATTTTTATGCAATAGGAAATACTTAATTGCATTTTAAAGCTCATTTTGTCATTCTGAAAAAAAAAAAGCAATTATTTACTCTGAGCCTGCAAAGCTAAGAGAGAGGAAAAGGAATGTATTATGTCTCCTGCTCCACGAGGAAAATACTCTAAATTCATTTTTTTAAGTGGTTGTCCTGCTGCACTGGGTTTATGTGGACCTTATTGCTCAGGTTTCCTGGGTGTTTACTCCTTATGATACCTGCACTTGCGACAGTCTTCTCTTATTCTCAAAACATTTGACAGATGTTACCTTGAACTATTTCAGTTTTTCTCAATGGCCAACTAAGTTATTGTTACTTGTTCTTCAACCATGCCTTTTTTGAGGATTTTTTTGCCTTTTTGATCAGAGAGATTTGAATTATATCCTGCCACCTGTTAAGAGGTGCCTTTACTGCCTCAAAATAAGGCAAAAAATGATCCTTTTACCGTACTTTTAAAAGTGGAATGAGAGGGCCTCTGGGTGTTTATCTAGTAGGCTAAGAAGCTTCTTTTCATCTATAAGGCAAAAACTGCAAAACACAAATATTGGCCAAGCTTGTCACCTTCTCACAGGGAATGGCTTTCATTTTGACACAGCCAGAAATGGTTGTCCTAAGACTTATCCTCCAGGTGATGCTTTCCCTTTCCATGATGCTAAAACGAAGCAGGATTTTTCAATCTCAGTGGCAGGGACGGCAGCATAGACAAAGTCCCTACATCAGCATTGCTATTCCTTGAAGTGGGAGAACTTTCTCTTGTGGTGGCAGCATCAAGTTTCCACTGGGGGATGACACCTACCTTTTCTACCTTTCTAGGAAGTGGCATTAGATGCGTTCCCTCCAGTTTGACTGCCCATTTGGGCAAGAGGATTAAACAGGGCCTGGCACTAGAAGCATCACATCTATATCCACATTAACTGAACTGCAGGAATGGCTTTCTATCGTATCTAAAGTTGTTCACTCAAATGAGGACTTCACCACTAAACTACCCATTTTTAAACTTGATAACTTGGAAAGGATGTGTGTAGGTTTCCTTTCTCTCTTCCAGTATTTAATTAACCCTTGGCAGAATGTCATAGAGAACTATATTCATTTATTAGTGTTTTATCTACCAGGTCCTCCCCCCAAAAAAAATGTCTGTCTGAGCTGTACCAGTGAATCTATTACAAGCAGATTGATGTGTCAGTTTGGGTCCCACACTGCTAATTTTCCTCTGTCTTGAACACTCATTCATGTGTCTTCAACACTTTCATGAGAGTAGTTGAACTATCAGGCTGCCTGTTGGACAGTCCCCTGATAATGTAGATGAAACATACTCCAGGCCCTGTGTTCCCAGTTTCAGTTTCCCCAGTTGAGGGTAAGGTGGGATGAAGGATGCAGAATTTTAATATCAAGACTTTCTCCCTTTCTCGAAGAGACTTCTGCTGCTACTCGTCTACCTGTTACTGTGGAATGTGGGCTATTTGACTCATCTGAGTCTAGAAATGCTTTTCTCCATGCTGCAGATGGAGGGAGACTCACTCTTTCAGCACTCCTATTTCTCTTGTGCCTTATAAGTAATGGAATGGAATGTAAATTATTAACTAGATTAGATTTTTGGGTTGTTGTTTTTGTTGGCCTTCCCATCAGTCCAGTCTGTTCCAAGTTACCTGTTTAAACTGAAGCAGTCTGGTCTTTTGTTGCATGTTTCTTACCCTTAATGAAGTCTGTTAATCATCTGTCACAGCCTTGAGCTGTGCTTATCAAGATCTTTCCCTCTGCCAGGCAAGTCACTTGCAGGAATTTTAATTTGGTGTTTCATGTTCTCATGGGTTCTCCTTCTCCAAAAAAAAAAGTGGCATTCTTTGTTGTTATTGTCTCTGTTAGAAAATCAGAGATTTCTGTGATTCCTTTTTTGACCTTACTCTTCAAAGATAGGCCAGCTCTTAAGATGCAGCCATCAATTTTGCTGAAGGTAGTGTCTTTTTAACATCACTTATTTGTTTATGCTTTCCTTCACCTTCCCTTGGGCTTCTAAGAAACATGCTTTATTTTGTACCTTTAATAGCAAAAGAGTTCCTTTTTATTTAGAGTCCAGGCTATCTCAGACTATACAGACTGTGTATATCTCTGACAGATCCAGCAGTTATCTAGATGGATGGTAGGTGTCTCAGTATTTGCTATAAAACTTAGGAATCGATATTTCCAACTGAGTGCACACCTTCTGGGAGACTGCTGAGTTACTGACCCGCAGTATATCCAACACTCCCCAGGCACTGTGCTATCTCTGGTGAGCTGCCTCGAGAGCTGCCACAGCACTTGCTAAAGTCAAGAACCTCTGGTAGATAAATTGTGTCAGTTAATTTTATGAAGTCTCACAGTGTGAGCAAATGTGGATATTAGTTTGAAATTTGTAAAGGAAAGACGTTCTATCAGCTCTGCGAGCTCTATTGGCAGGGCTTGCTTCAATGTTTTAGAGCATGTCTGTGTGGCTGATCATTTAAACAATTTATGGCATGATATGGGGAGTTTTACGCTGTTGTGTCAAAAGAGATGACAACAGTATGAATACATCATCCATGGTTACTGCAAAGGAAAAATCTCTGCTGTCTGGAGGGATAAGGTATAGGTGTACCCTCAGAACAGTGTTATTTATAGTCTGTGCGTCCTAAAGAAGACTAATTATGGGTAAGTTATGTTTCTTTCTTGAAGACCAGTCTCTATTCTCTATTCTGCATGTGGATTACAGTAAAGGATAATGGGATGGCAGTCTGTATCAACAAAGATGAAATTACACCTATAAAAATAAAACAGATTACTGTTGTTTCATACTATAAACAGAGGATCAAAAGAAGAGAGTTGCCTGTAACACAAATGTGCAGAGAACTACTAACAACAAGCACTACCCTCCCATTTTTATGTAATAATTTTTACAAGGGCAATATTGAGATGTTACACAGTGGTAATTGTTTTTACAATATTTTTTGAGTTGCTCTTCAGAGAGAAGATATGTTTTTAAATCCTTTTTGGCAGCGCATTGCAAGATTTTCCCATGTAACTCATACCTTTCAAATGACAGCATGGGGTGACAGTAAATGTCATCAACAGCTTTATCCTTGTAAATCTTGTTTTTCATGTGCTAAACTCTAAGATTGTGTATAGGACAGGTTTGAAAATGATGTATCTAAGTGTTGTTGGTAACAACCTAAAGGCTTTAGCCTGTGTTCCAGGGTTTGGTTTTAGTAGAAGTGCTGAGTTCCTTAATATAAATAAGTCTTTCAGTATCCATGGAAGGAGGTGATCTTAGCACTTTATGGGAATCCCATTTTCATAATGGCCAGGACTGTTTTTTTTTCTGAAATAGATGTCAAAGGATCTAATTTTACTTTAAACCTTTACTGCCAATGAAATTGCCACAGATGCAGCTGAGGATTTAGTTTGTCGCTGGGCTGGCAACGCAGACGCCGTGGATGCCTGAAGAATTTCCTGATCTGTCATTTTGCTGAAATGGAGCATCCTGTCATCCTTGCAACAATTTCTGATATGAAATCTTCTTTGTGAATGGCTCAAAGAACTGACAACCTTGAGAAAACAGAGCCCCAAGATCAAAATTCTGAAAGTGCATAAACCCTAGCTTACTTCTCCAGCTTATCTTCAACTGCTTTCTGCAGTAAGAGGAGAAAACTGCTTGTGCTCCCTCTCTTAGTTATAGTCCAAAGTCAGCATGTTTTGGTGGAAAGTTTTAATGTTTTCCAGCCCAAATAAACACCTTTTTTAGGGCTTCTGCTACAGGTCACTTCTACAAGGAAATAATGGGCACAAATGCAGTACAGCTAATTGTACAGCTGAGCTTCTCCTGCCTAAAGCAGCCAGATATACCTTGTAACCTTTTAACAAGTGTAATGTCTCTAAAACATTATTACCTATGCAGGACACTGCTTGGATTAGACACTTCAATACAAGCTGTTTATCATACTGAAATTTGGCTTTTTATAACTGATCTCAGTTTTCTTTCACATATTTCAGATACATTTTGCACTTGAAAACCATGTCTTAAGAAGCAATGCATTAAGTATTTTTCTCATTAAGGATGCTTTTTTTTCTTCTCATTAGGAGTTTTACTTTTAAAAACAGTTCCTACCTTCTAAAAGTAAAATGATTATTGCAGCATCTTCTCTTTAAATCAATGAAACAGAATATTAAAAACAATCTTCTTTAAATATATGGAAGAACTACAAGAGCAGGGCAGCAGTACATTCCTTGTGGAGTCAGGAAGGGTAAGTATTCACCAGAACAAGTGAGGACGTGCCTTTCAACTGCTTCATTTGTACACTGATAGGGCTTCAGGTAAAATACAGTGTCCAGGAAAAAGAAAAAAAAGCAGACAACTTTTGCCTTGGAGATGCTTCTATGGAGCTTCCTACCAGCATGTCTCCATAAAAAAACAAAGTTGTATCCAGCAAAAAGGTTCATGCACCTGCACCAAAACTTGAAGAATGTCATGAAGAGCCTTGGACAACTCTGGTGTCTTTGTGGAGGCAGCCTGTTCAGCCCACATGGCTCTGCTTATGGCATGAAGGTAAGGTTGCAATTTAAATTATTTTTTCACATTTTATAAAGTCAATTTCAAAGCTCCTGTTCTATTTTCTGACTGAATTTCTCTCACCAGTCTTACTGATTTAAAAAAAATAGTTTTCAATGTTTTTTCTCTCTTCTCTTGCTGTATGAAAGACCATGTAAATGAATAAATGAATAAATTAACCACTAGATTATGAAAAAACCCCTGATTCTACACAAAGGCTTGTCTTGCATGTAAAACACTATATCAGTGCAGCCAGTATAGATTTGAGGTCTCCTATAACAATTGCAGTATTGCCAGTAAAAATTTTTAAAAGAAACTTCATTTTGTGTAACTGAGTCACCCACTGGCAACTTATTTAAAGGACATTGGAAGATACTGGAGTCTAGCTTTTTATATTTGATGCTTTTTAAACTTTATTTTTTCTTCCCTGCTTATTCCAAAATTCAGGAAAATGCAGTTTTCTTTGCAAAGCTTGAAAAGGAATCTAATTTAAAATTGCGTTAGTCTTCCTGAATGTCCTTATTTGCACTTCACAAGTTACACATTAATAGATTGGGAGTCTTTTTCCTTGCAGAAAAATTTGCACTGTTTATATCTCATATGTCAATAGGACCTTTGCATTGAAAGGTACCTTCTTCTAGCTGACTCTG